>NQII01002130.1:75227-189052 GCA_002778355.1 Clitarchus hookeri
TTTTTTTTTTTTTTTTTTTAAATTGAGCATTGTAAAATGTGAGATACCAAATTTTCAAACAAAAGAATCAAAAAATAATTTTCGCAAAAAATGTGAGATAGAATATTTTCATTCTAAGCCATCGATATACTGAATCTTTTTTGTTTTTAAATAAATGGCTGCATTTCAAATAACGTTTATGTTATCCGCGCTGCAGCTTGCTGGCAGAGTTCGCAAAAGCGTTAGATTCTGGGTTCGAATACATAATGTAACCTAGGTGGTGGTTTTGAAGTTTGTAATTACAGTCTGCGAGTGTAGAATTAGGTTGATTTAGGGTGTGCCTCCTGTACCTGCCCCCAAAAATTACCTCTCATAAAGTGCGTGTATGGGCCAGTAAGATAGTTGCTGGTTTTTAGCTCTAGATGTATTGGAAAGTTTGCCGACATTATTTTATTTTAAGTGCACATGGATTGTATTGTGAAGTGCGTGAATATTTTGTACTTATTTCTTATTACTGTATTGAAACACGTCCCTTTTTATTTATTTTCAGATTGAAGTGCTGAATAAGCATTTGTTCATCACGTCTAAACCTGCGATCTACTTAGTCAACTTGGCAGAAAAAGACTACATAAAAAAGAAGAACAAATGGTAAGTGGCATATTCTTCTGGTTTTTCATATCGAGAAGAGCATGTTTCAATTTGTATGTAGTTGTATAACACGTTTTGTACATGCCTTTTTTTTTAATATATAAAATAAGGAATTATTCAACGTCGTTTTATTTTTTTACGTTTGGATTGGGTGGATATTTCAATTTGCATATTTAAATACCCGAATAACATTTTCATGTAATAACTGCTATTATGCTTCAAAGAGCATTCAAAGGGTCTAATTACAAAGATTTACAAACGTGTTACCATTTCGCGAATACATGTCTCTAAGTACCTTCTATCCAAACTTCACTGTTAAACCACCATATTTTTCATTGCGCGAGATTCCCGGTATTCACTACTATTAAGTAAAACTCTGATGGAATGCTCGAATCCATGAAATTGTGATAAACTATTCCCCACATTTCATAGCATAACATGATCGAGTCGGAGGTAAATCATCGACAGTTACTATGGCATTTACAGTCGTGCACTAGTTATTTACCTCTAATTTGATATACACTGAAGAGCCAAAAAAAACTGGTTCACCTGCCTAATATCGTGTAGGACCCCCCGAGCACGCAGAAGTGCCGCAAGACGACGTGGCATGGACTCGACTAATGTCTGAAGGTATGCAGGAGGCAATTCACACCATGAATCCTGCAGGGCAGTCCACAAATCCAATCTGCGCCAATTTGAGAAAGGGTTGCACGTCTGTCACGTTTAATGATTCTCGTCAGTCGTCTTTTGTACCGTTCTTTCACGATATTTTTCCGGCCGCAGTGATGTCGAAGATGTGATGTTTTACCGGATTCCCGATATTCACGGTACACTCGTGAAATGGTCGTACGCGAACATCCAAATGTTATCGCTACCTCGGAGATGCTATGTCCCATCTCTCGTGCGCCGATTATAACACCACGTTCAAACTCACTTAAATCTTGATAACCTGCCATTTTAGCAGCAGTAACCGATCTAGCTGCCGACCGCATCGCGTTACTCTGATTGGTTCCATACCTCTGTTATTTGCATACGCACGCCTATACCAGTTTTTTTTGGCTCGTCAGTGTATTTGTTTGTGTGTATTAATGAAGAAATTAAAACATGTGCTAGTTGATTCGAAACCACATATTGTTTCGTTATGCAATAAGTGTTGCTGTTAGGAAACGAGGGGGTTGGAGGGAAGGTTCAGGCGTAAAGGTTAGTATTAATTCTGCACCAATTTCTTGTGTAGTGAGCTCTAGGTTACCAAACACTTTCGAAATCTCTACTTGTTTTCCTCTTTCTGTCGCTCATTTTTTTTTCATCCTCATCACTTATATTACCCCTATGTCTCTCCAGTCTGTGCCCTAGCTCTCTCTCATTTTTCTTTAATCTCTCTCCTCATCTCCATTCATCTCCATTCATCTCATCTCATCTCATCTCATCTCATCTCATCTCATCTCTAAAGACACCTGTTTTTCGCGGAGAGATTCGACGGTCAGTTGTACTCCAAAGACTTAGATCCACTTTCGTGATTGGATTTTAAATTTTACTTATCTTATCTGTGCGTCCATGGATCACGAACTTTCAGTATCGGAATAACTTGATCCTGATTGGCTCGGTCATGTAAGAAAAAGTTTTCTCACAATGGCAAACAGCCAGTAACCAAAGTAAAGATGTGATTGTGCACACATGAGTCTAATATGCATGTCAATTTTTTGGGGGAAAACAGGTGGCCGTACACACACACANCACACACACACACACACACACACACACACACACACACACACACACACACGTACACACTTTCTCTCTCTCTCTCTCTCTCTCTCTCCTCTCTCCTCTCTCCTCTCTCCCCTCTCCCCCCTTTTAAATTCACCCGCCAGGACTTGTGACGGTAACACTATATACGCCGCTTTATACATAAACTGAACATTGAGGGAGATACGAGCTCTTGAAGATCGAGTTTTTGAACCGTTTGCAAAATTTAGGAGATGGACTCAAATTAAATTACGATTATTCAAACGTTGTTTTATGTTATCGAGATCTTCTACGTAAGTTCAAACTGTCAGTATTCCCCCCCTCCCCCCTCACTGATGTAATGAAAATAACAGGGGTGGCCAATCTCTTAATTTCGTACTTTTTTTTGCCGTCAGAGATTATAACTTCTGGTTCTGGTTTGTTGAGATGAGGTCAGTATGACCTGATTAACAAAATTGGCCCTCTTGTTGCAACTGCCCGTTTTCGTGTAAAACCCACACGACGATAGCGGAGGACATCTTTTAACGCCTACTGTAAGCAGCATGTACCATAAATTAATAACATNATGTACCATAAATTTATAACATTACAGTATCTGCTGAAGCTGCCTGTTCGTTTCCGGTGACGGTGTGAGATTCCCTGCAGGAAGTAATTGTGTATTCCCTGCAGGAAGTAATTGTGTATTGCCTGCGGGAAGTAATTGTGTATTTCCTGCAGGAAGTAATTGTGTATTGCCTGCAGGAAGTAATTGTGTATTTCCTGCAGGAAGTAATTGTGTGTATTCCCTGCAGGAAGTAATTGTGTATTGCCTGCAGGAAGTAATTGTGTATTTCCTGCAGGAAGTAATTGTGTGTATTCCCTGCAGGAAATAATTGTGTGTATTCCCTGCAGGAAGTAATTGTGTGTATTCCCTGCAGGAAGTAATTGTGTATTGCCTGCAGGAAGTAATTGTGTATTGCCTGCAGGAAGTAATTGTGTGTATTCCCCGCAGGAAATAATTGTGTGTATTCCCTGCAGGAAATAATTGTGTGTATTCTCTGCAGGAAGTAATTGTGTATTGCCTGCAGGAAGTAATTGTGTATTTTCTGCAGGAAGTAGTTGTGTGTATTCCCCGCAGGAAATAATTGTGTGTATTCCCTGCAGGAAGTTATTGTGTGTATTCCCTGCAGGAAGTAATTGTGTGTATTCCCTGCAGGAAGTAATTGTGTGTATTCCCTGCAGGAAGTAATTGTGTATTGCCTGCAGGAAGTAATTGTGTATTCCCTGCGGGAAGTAATTGTGTATTGCCTACGCGCCTGGAACTGTTTCACTTCCGCCGACAGTTTTGTGTGCGTTTTGCACGAAAATGGCGTATCCTGATCAGTTGCAACAAGAGGGCTGATTTCGTTAATCAGGTCTCACTGTTTAATAAACGAGCGTCAAACGTTCGTAAATCGTGACGGTAACTTAAGTTGTCTGCAATAAGAAGGTGGCCACCGCTATAATTTTAGTTACGGTGAGAAGTATTAATGAGAGTTTGCTGTTGGATTAAAGACCCCGATATTAATGATCGGAGAATTTTAAACGTAATTTCACGCAGTGTCGGTCTCGCAAGGGCTCGTATCCCCCTTAATATTCCGTTCAGGTAGAGAGTGTCCCATTTATTTCCCACTTGATTTTGCACAAGGAATCGACTCATAACGTTTGTCGGGCGAATTCGACCTCATTCTGTGTATACACTGTTGGGTTCGTGGAAATATTAGTTTTTCATATGGTGGAAGGATACATATCAAGCAGGAAAGCAGATCCAAATCAGGCCTCTCGTGGAGTGCTCACTTCACCGCGAACTACCTGATGTTAGTATTAATTAGGAAAAATTATTGTTTCTTATTATCGTATTAAAAGTGAATTGTATAAGTTAGGTATATCATAAATGACTTTCTTTTAAATTTAAACACGTTATTTGTAATAATTGTCTCAATATTAACATATCTATAATAGTTCCAAGGTGTCGCTTGGCCAGCGCATGAATAGGCCCCTTGGTCACGTGGCACAAGGATACATGACGGCCAGAAAAGAAAGAACTGAGCGAGTCTTTCAGAACCACTCAACTAACCGTGAACAAAGTTAGATCGGCAATACGTCGGAGGGCGTACGTACGTGCAGGGTGGTAGTTGAACAGTTTCGGTCCATCACGACGTCCGTTTGTGCCGTTTCGGCCTAACTGGTAGTCTCGGTGGAGGTGTGGGCGGCGGCGGGAGCCACGCCGTAACTTGAAAATAACGCCTTGCGCTTAAATCGTTGCGCATTATGCAGATGCGTGGGCAGTAAAGCACGGTACTTTGGAGAGGAGTTGCCCGCCTTGCGCAGTTCGGGGCGGGCCGAACACCTGACACATACCAGCTGGCTGGCTTGCCTGCCTTTTATAGCGGATACAGGCATTTTTCAAGGACCTCTTGGAATTCTTCCTTGTGACCTTGAAAGCGCTAGAAGGCAAAAATACAATTTTACGTTCCTGCCAAATACACTTCAATTTGCAGACGTTGCATCTATAATATATTTTTTCTTTCAAGTGAAGAAATATCCCATAGCATGTGATAAATGCTAGTTGCTATTTTTGTAATACGCAAAACAATTAAGCAAACCGTTTACATAAAATCTAACGAGGGAAACTAAAAGACATTTCGTTAATATTCATTTTAGGAACTGCTTGGCAAAAGTTAATTTACAAAAATTTTGGGATAGCCACAAAATATAATATGCAAAAAAAAATATGATAAAGAATTTGATATAGGCTGTTGATGGTAAAATGAGCACTTATGAAATCAGCCTTTGAAAAATATAACTCCCCGTCACTGCGTGTGATGTAACATTTAAGACAGTGTAACCCTCTTAAGAAGATTTCCACTTAAGAAGTTTACTGCTTATTATGTTAATTAATTGTACTTATTGTGTATATATACATGTATAATTAAAACCATTTAATAACTTTTCCTGGTTAATAAGTACAATTTTTTTAGTCCTTTCAGAAATGTCTTAAAAGGGTTTTACTGTATTTATCTGTAGTCTCACTGTCTGTAAAGTTGGCAGCGAATTACAAAACGTTGTTCCACACTTTAACGTCCTATTCATAGAATATGTTAATTAACGGTAAATTAATAGGTTTCTGTATGCATTAACATGTTATATAGGATGTCTGTCACTACAAGTTCAACAACATGTTAACAAATAACCGAAGTTAATAAATGTGCAAAGTTTTTTTTTCACGTGAAAAAATGTTTCTCAAAAGTTTTTAATCTAATTTTTGTTTTCTTTTCAAATGTGGCATTGATCCACCGAAATGGCTACTCTAAAAGTGAAGCCGCGATTCGTAACGAGATTTATCGAGACCAAATCGGACACACAAGTTAAAACGAAATTACAGGACCCGGTATGAAAAGCATCCACCTTCAAGATACACAACACTGGAGTGACACCGTGAGTTTATGGAAACTGGCAGTGTTCTGCAGCACAGGGAGACGGCCGGCCATGCACGAGCGCTCAAGACGTCGACGTCGTGCGTGCTGCGTTTGGGTGTAGCCCTGATGGGTACGTCCACACCGCCGCAGAGAAATTGCAATTGCCACGATCAACGGCGCGCAATTCCTGCACAAGCAATTGAGACACGACGCATGCAAAGTGCAGCTCGTGCAAGCACGACGATCAGACGATGCACCATGGCCCGTACATTTTGCTGCCCACTGCATAACGTTCGAGTTTGTGGATCGGATAACCCCCCCGGTGAATCACGTGAACTCGTGCGAGGTGTCATATGTAATCGCATCAACGGCCCGTTATTCTTTATTTAAAGGGCGATCTCGGCCATCGTGTACCTCGATATGGTAACTGAATAACTGAATATGTGGTCCCGCAACTGGGATACATTCAACCATACATCCCCATACTGGAGTTTGGCTGTGCGTGAATTTTCGGATCGACAGAGATGGCCCAATTCCTTGGCCACCTCGCTGACCGAATATCGTCCCTCTGGACTTATTATGGAGTTATGTCAAGGACATCGTTTGCCGCACATCTGTTCGAAATTCGGACAACCTGAAGCAACGGATCGTAGCAGCTACCGAGACCATCGACGAGAAAATGTTGCATGAACATCGCTTGCTGTGGCAATTGCCAAACATCGTATTGACAATATCCTGTTCAGCTTATAAACGGGCAAATACGACAACGCCGGTCGAAATTCTGCACAATCTATTTACTCCCCGTACAGCGAGAATTCATATCATTTGGCATCACCTGTGTGTTACATTTCGTCATCACCCGTACCATCATCTCTGTTAGACTGTAATAACGCTTCAACATCACAAAATGTAAATATTGCAGTTGAAAACTACACAGACTTGTCTAAATGTTTCGTCTAATGAAGGTGGTAATCATGTGAATAATGTGTAACGGTGTGGTTATAAACCCTTTATCTAAGTGCTACCGTGTGTAGCTGTAAAATACAACGCGTAATTTTGTTGAAATCACATTTTTTTTTGTATTGATGTGATCAGAGACAAAGGGTGCATGTGTATATGTCTACTAGTATATATGCATAAAACTTTCAGACGTGTTCTTTCATAAGCCGTAGAATTTGTAGTGATAACAGACAACCTGTATAATTTATATTACGTTTCTAACGAATTCACAGTTCAACTGGCGCACGTATGGCAAAGAGCTTTGGCTTCTCCACCAACAGATGGCGTAAAATGCCCGCTTCAGAGAGAACACTCGCCCGCTGGTCAGTAACCACGTTTTTCAGCGCCCCCAAAACAATCAAGAACTGATCTCTTATGAAAATCACCATGTTTTATTTTACACATTTCCTCAATGAGTTGTTTCGTTTTATAGCGGCTCGTCTTTTTATTCCAAATTATTTTCTTCCCACGACACAGTTTATAAATAATTTAGTATGACAATGTCTCTATTGTTACTGCGTGGGTACGCAAGTCAAGTTAACGACGTTAATTAATCAAACCTGAACGCACGATGGAGAACCTGCGGTTGGGTTTTTATTAAAATGGCGGTGTTGTGTTGCTATCCTGTGAAGGTAGAGCGCAGGTGTTTATTGGAGTACATCAAACTGGCCTGTGGGCAGTAGCCTACCACAAACAACGCAACTGGTATGTCACTTTGGAAGGAAAAACTGCACCAAACAGTTACAGTGGCCCAATTTAATATTCGGCCACATATGATTATCGCAGTTTCGTGGCCTTATATTACATTAGAAATGAATATAAACACAAATCATATTGCACAATCATTATTGTGTTCTTTAAATGAAATGTAGTGCTAGCCAATGACGGAAATGAGCAATGCAACTTAACAAACAATATGATTTTGTCATCCCATTCTGCACTAGTACACCACTTTAATATTCGGCCATCATCATTCAAACACAAACATAATCCTCGTTGCAAACCAAACAAACAATCTTTTTGTACCTGGCTATTCTGTTTAATTACTTCTCGCAGGCGTTGTGGCATATTAACAATTGTTTTTCTGGTACATTCGGAGCCAATCTTACCCCATTCTTCCTTAAACCCTTTCTCTAATTCTTTTGTGGGCCAAATTATTGTAGTACGCAGTCGTCTTTTGAGTTCATCCCACAGATTTTCAATGGGATTCAGGTCGAATGATTGAGGAGGTGTGTTAATGACTTTGGGACAGTTATACAAAAGCCAGCTCGTGAAAATGTACGACTTGAGTTTTGGGTAATTATCTTGGTAGAACTTAAACGTGTTCCTAATGCCCAGATTGTCAGCACTCCTGTGTAGGTTTGCTTTCAGGATGTTGAGATAGTCTGTATTTTTCATTGCTCATCGACACGTACAGCCTCTCCAGCACCTGCTGTAGATATACAGCCCCAGATCATAATACTACCTCCATTGTGTTTCACAGTAGGTTGTATGTTCCCACATTTTAGCTCCTCATTTGGCTTGCGCCATACTGTTACCCTGCCATCTGAACCAAACACATTCAGTTTCGTCTCATCAGCAAAAATAACATCATTCCACTAGCTTTCATCTTTGTCAGCGTGATCTTGTGCGAACTTAAGTTGTTTTCTTTTATTCACCTCATTAATAAAAGGCTTCTTTTAGGTTCCCTGCCATTATATCCTGCTCTTCTGATAACTCGTCGTATGGTTTCTGGATGGACGTGCTTTCCGCGTTCATTGAGTGCCTCCGTGGTAAGTTTGCAAACAACTAATTTTCGGATCTTTCTTTATTTTCTTGATTACTAGGCGTTCTTCTCTCTCGCTTAGTTTCTTTGACCGTCCTTTTTGAGGTACCGAAATCTGTTCTGTCGTCCTTCTCAAACCTTGTTATGATGTCTCCGACAGTGACCCTTGGCAGATTCAAGTACTCCGCTATTTCTCGTTGAGATTTCTTCGTTGCATGATGAAAAATGACCAGCTGCCGCTGTTCAAACGTTGTATTCCTGCCCTACGTCCCATTTGCCTGACTGACGCAGCCAACCTCTCAGCGCAGAGAGCGTGCAGGGAATGACACGAGGTACGAACGCAATGCTCATCATGCCTGTGCCACACGTCTACCACAACTGACCGAATATTTAAGTGACGTACTTATGCAGTGCGTGAGGACAAAATATTATGTTTCATTACATTGCGCTGCTCATTTCAGTTATTGGCTACTGTTGCATTTCATTTTAAGCTCACAAGAATGATTGTACAATATGTTTTATGTTTATCTTCATTTCTAATTCAACATAACGCCACGAAACTGCAATAATCATCGATGGCCGAATATTAATGTGAGCCA
The DNA here is from genome assembly GCA_002778355.1 of Clitarchus hookeri. Classification (NCBI taxonomy): domain Eukaryota; kingdom Metazoa; phylum Arthropoda; class Insecta; order Phasmatodea; family Phasmatidae; genus Clitarchus; species Clitarchus hookeri. The sequence goes on from NQII01002130.1 coordinate 84,401, forward strand.
CTGTAAGTGAGCCATTAATTACATGGAATATTCTCAAGTGTAATTAACACGTTACTGTAATTTCGGGAATTTTTGTTCAGTCGGGTATTGCATTTGTGATGCTATGGGGAAGTGTATACAATTAGGTAACCACTCTTGTCACTTTGAAAGCATTTTACACCTGAAACATTTGCCTAGGTGTTAATTGCCAATGTTTTAAAATACTTTTTCCATCATTTCACTACTGGTACGACTATTGACGTGCTAAATAGTGAAATAATTTAACATTTCGTGTACAGCGTGTTGTGCCTACGACAGGAGAAAATGCTCATCTTGATATTATACGACTGAAACTATTTCAACTGACACTATAATAAAAAAAATACGATTTGTACGGCAAGGGGGAGGGGGTGGCCTCAAGAAAGTAGAATAGGGAGGAACTGCTTATATAAAAAATTAACAACCAGATAATATATATTAATTTGACCTCATTATTTAATTTTTCTTGTACTGTATTCGTTGATTAAAAATAGTAGATTATAATTTCTGGAGCAGTGAAGTGTCGACGTTGTGTTTGAAAAAAAGTACACAGCGGTANGATTAAAAATAGTAGATTATAATTTCTGGAGCAGTGAAGTGTCGACGTTGTGTTTGAAAAAAAGTACACAGCGGTGTTTACGTTTAAATTCTGCGGAAAGACAAAAAGGCATCCCGAATTCATGTTTGATTGTTTTTTTTTTTTTGCAACGAGTAACCATTTTATAAAGCGACCACTTCACACATTTTTTATTTCCTGTACCCTTTTCTAANGATTAAAAATAGTAGATTATAATTTCTGGAGCAGTGAAGTGTCGACGTTGTGTTTGAAAAAAAGTACACAGCGGTATTTACGTTTAAATTCTGCGGAAAGACAAAAAGGCATCCCGAATTCATGTTTGATTGTTTTTTTTTTGCAACGAGTAACCATTTTATAAAGCGACCACTTCACAAATTTTTTATTTCCTGTACCCTTTTCTAATGCCAATTATTTGGGACATTTGATTAAATTGACGGTAAACAAAAGTGGCTTCACCGATCCGTGTGATTACCTTTCGGTGACCAGTGCTGCAGGTACCTGGTGGCAAGTTTGCGACCCTCGACGGGTGAGGGAACAGTAAATAAATGGAGTTGGGAAAGGGTATGGTGGTTTCATGAAAGGCTGTAGGTTGATTCGGGCTATGGATGGAGAGGTCTCTTTCGCGAAGATGGAATCCAGGAGAAGGGCAACTACAGTGGGTACAACAAGTATCCGTACACCCAACATTTTTACGTACATCTTCTATGTCACGTAACATTAACCAACATTAGCACATTTAGTTATAAATATAACGAAAGCAAAACACATCGCTGTACAACACCTATTCTATTTGCAGGGATCATCAAAGTAAACAAATAAAACCTTTTTGTAANTTTACGTACATCTTCTATGTCACGTAACATTAACCAACATTAGCACATTTAGTTATAAATATAACGAAAGCAAAACACATCGCTGTACAACACCTATTCTATTTGCAGGGATCATCAAAGTAAACAAATAAAACCTTTTTGTAACACACCAAAAAATACTCGTACATTACGAAACAAATGAACAGTTCATAAAGTCTTAGTGCAAAGAGTGTGGGGGGGGGGGTCGTAATATGATACTCCAGCGGCGTTTACAAAGCCGGCGTCACAAAGGCCCGCTGCGGTGCGCCGCTGCGTAAGCCTTTTACAGCTCTCACACTCCTGACCTTCAGTGGATTGCATTTCTGTGTTTATCTGAAGAATGTTCTGGTTTAATGACCCGAGTTTCTCTCGGTGTAACTCCAAGTGCGGTGAACCTTCCAGATCAAGGCCAGCGATAGTATTTAAGCGCGACGGGACTCCGAGCCGGGAGTTTGAGTGTTGCTAGTTTGGACGATTGCGCGACCTTTGGCGAATAGACGACGAGCCAGAAGAGCAACGAGTGGCGACAGAAGTGACCACCGGAAGTAAATTCTGCGACTGCGAGCATCGGTGCAGTGAAGAGTGCGACTGGCAGGCGGGACTAGTGATCTGGATGCGTTAGTGTAAGAAATTCCAAATGATGGAAATGGATAGACTGAGAATGTGTCAATGATGAGTGTGAGTTAATTTACCATAGCCAAACAGGGACATTGAGAAGGACTTTAATTAGAGTCGAGACAAACTTTAAATATTGCGCTCATTGAGAAATAAAAAGATTGATATTAAATATAAATGGATCAATGTTGTAAATAATAACTCTGTGAATACAAGAAAATCATATCAACTGGTTTTATTTTTGTTAAGACCTCCATCCCTCACGAACTCTGATATGCCCCTCTGGCGGCTTGTTACAATATTTGATTGCATTATTTTCCCTTCTACTAAATGCAGGTATCGTCAATTTTTATTGTATTAAGTTAAAGGCTGCCAAATCCATCAAAATGGTTAAATACGATAAACTAAGTTGGCTGCAATGAAGTACTATATGTATTTTGTCTACCTTTAATCGCAGTGATAGGATGGTGGAATTTCTCTAGCAATCCAGTGTTCGAATTGGTTCTCACCATTCAATATAAAAATGTCTTCACTTGAAGTTAGATGCAACTTTCCGATTATTACGGTGGTTGAATTTCAATATTTAAAGTTCGCTTCGTGACTTTATAAAATGGCGGATATCTGNACTTTCCGATTATTACGGTGGTTGAATTTCAATATTTAAAGTTCGCTTCGTGACTTTATAAAATGGCGGATATCTGTGAACAAACTATCGTCTAAAATTTGCAAAGTCGTTTAAATGCTCAACACACATGTATTACCAAAGAATGAGTTATTTTTACGTGTGGTGAAACGATTGCCTCCACAATTATTTAGGAATCGAAAAGTAAATTAACTTGCTTTAATATCAACAAAATTATATTTATTGTGATTTAGTTTTCAAAATATCAAANGAATCGAAAAGTAAATTAACTTGCTTTAATATCAACAAAATTATATTTATTGTGATTTAGTTTTCAAAATATCAAAGTCTCAACCTTAAGCACGAGTGAACGAACGAACGGAGATAAAAAAAAATTCTTCCGTCATATCTCCTGCTTGACAACGAATTCCATACCTTGACATTTACTGGCCAAGTCTGTGACAGCCTCTTAACCATCAGTGATTATCACTGATTCGGGTTTTGAGTGCAAAAGGAACGTTCTCAAAGTTATTTTTAGATGCTAAAATTCGAGTGCAAGATTTTTCAAGTAGCTTAGAGACGCGCAGCACAACTTTTTGTCTTTATTTTATTACGTCATAGAATGCCAAGGTCACCTCTGAAAGTCTCATAAAGGTGGATTGCCGACGGGAAGACAGCACACCAGTCCAGTTTCATGTTTGTAGAGGCGACGAAGCATGCAATGTCCGTGGCCGTTTTGACCTTAGCGCCCCCGCGCTTCCAGGGCTCGGGGGCGCAAAGCACGTCCACCCAGGCGACACTCTTTTGTGTGGGCGAGGCGAACATCGATGAAGCGCTACGGACGACGCCACCCGGCGTATGTGAAGCGGTGTCGCCCCTAAGTGCAAGGCTCTCAATTTATGCGCATCTTTGCGTCGGCGGCCCGCCTGAACATAACTATAATTTTATCGGACGCAACTCTGTAGCAAAGTCTATTGTGGTTCCGCATGTATCTGGCTCGTATATTTTGAAATGCAGAAGTTTTAAAAAAGTCGTTTTTAGATATGTCGGATGGCATGGAAATAATGTTTCCAATGTACGTAAGGTCTTAAAAGTACCATTCCTNAAGTCGTTTTTAGATATGTCGGATGGCATGGAAATAATGTTTCCAATGTACGTAAGGTCTTAAAAGTACCATTCCTTCATCGTCTGGAATATGCTTTCTTTTCGTAGGTAAACCTATTAGAGGCTCGTTTAAGGTGGCCGCCGAACGACTTGCAGAGCTCCAGCAGAAAACGTTTTATTAAAAAAACAGCCCAACGTGTCTGAGTGAGGTCTGCTTAAGAATAGCATTTAAGAAACGTTACGCGTCTGTATACGTTNAAGTCGTTTTTAGATATGTCGGATGGCATGGAAATAATGTTTCCAATGTACGTAAGGTCTTAAAAGTACCATTCCGTCATCGTCTGGAATATGCTTTCTTTTCGTAGGTAAACCTATTAGAGGCTTGTTTAAGGTGGCCGCCGAACGACTTGCAGAGCTCCAGCAGAAAACGTTTTATTAAAAAACAGCCCAACGTGTCTGAGTGAGGTCTGCTTAAGAATAGCATTTAAGAAACGTTACGCGTCTGTATACGTTNAAAAAACAGCCCAACGTGTCTGAGTGAGGTCTGCTTAAGAATAGCATTTAAGAAACGTTACGCGTCTGTATACGTTTTCCAGTTCCTTCATTTCTCTCTAAATCATGTTTCTGTGATAGTGAAAATGGCTCAAACGAGTGTTTTCACGGGCATTTTTAAGTATGAGCATTCCGGTGCAAAACATTTAAAATGAATAGGGATGTGCATCAAACCTTTGTTTTTATTATTACGTCATAAAATGGTAGGGTCTCCCCCTGAAAGTCTCATAGAGAGGCGCGTTATCGACGGCAAGACTGCACGCCAGTTCAGTGCTTTGCGCGTAGAGACGACGAGAGAGTTGATGCGCATGTCTCGGTCGCCCCTAGCGGTCGCACGCTTTTTTTTTATAACCATTCCAAACATAAATGAGGCATCAGACGTGCGAAATTCCTTCAACCAGGCAGCCATCTTAATAGTTTCGTCGAGAAACGCAAATTTTCAGACACGCGTTTCAAGCGCTAGGTAGGCGAGCAGACCGCCTTGTGTTTGAGGCAGGTGTTGGTGTTGTGTCGCAGGCTGATAAAGATCAAGGAGTGGGTCGACAAGAACGATCCCGGATCCACCATCATCCCCTTCTCGGGAGGGTTCGAGAACAAGCTGGCCGACATGGACGAAGAAGAGCGACGGCGCTACACGGAGGAAGTGAAGGCCGCGAGGTAACGTATCCACAGCGTTTGTATCCTCATGTAGCTAGTTTGTATGATTTATGTAGCTACTGTAGTTTGTATGATTTAAGCTGGTTCGAACTTAAAAAAAAAAAAATGTATTCCCCTGTGCAACTCTGGTTGGCTTTCTCTGCAGTAACGTCGCCAACCTATTTTGTGATGGCTACAAAACACTTTGCGTTTCGCCACAAAAGTTTGGCACGGCGAATACCAACAAAACACTTTGTANTTTTGTGATGGCTACAAAACACTTTGCGTTTCGCCACAAAAGTTTGGCACGGCGAATACCAACAAAACACTTTGTAACCTTCACAATTTTTTTTTTTCATCGCATGTGAAGTAGTCTTATGTCTTGACTTTTTTTTTTCTAAATGTAAATTTGAAATTTAGTTCCACTGTTGTCTTCCAAAATCAGGGCGAGGCAGTAGTAAGGATGTTGGCCACGAAAATAATTTTTAATTTATTTAATGAACGTTGGAATAAAAATTGGCGTGTAATTTTAAGTTTTTTGTTTCATATATGCTCATTTTCGATGTTTAAACAAAATGTATTGTCTGGAATTACTTTTACCTTAGATAGTTTTTTTTTAGATTGCATGATTTTTTTGCAAACCGACATGTCAAAGTAATGTTTTTGTAACTTACAAATAAAACAAACAACGTTATCTGCAGAAAATTTAACTAGGCCATTTGGAAGGTCTTGTATTAATTTGTTTTAAGGTATGCTTAGCAAAAGTTATTTTTCAAAATTCAGGGTTAGCCACATATAAAACATCTGTAAGAATTTCCNTTTTAAGGTATGCTTAGCAAAAGTTATTTTTCAAAATTCAGGGTTAGCCACATATAAAACATCTGTAAGAATTTCCTTTTTTTTAAGTAATTGCAGAACCGTAACTTGTCTTGTTTAGATTATCATTTCTGCCCCAAGTTTTCCTCCTACCACGTTTGAATATTAAAGACGTTGACCACGGAAAATTGTGTTATTTTATATTTGTATCACATAGTGTTCAACTTTTAGACATTATCAGCAATCACTCTTTCCTCGCAAAAAAAAAANTTATTTTATATTTGTATCACATAGTGTTCAACTTTTAGACATTATCAGCAATCACTCTTTCCTCGCAAAAAAAAAATTGAGCACAGAGTTTTAGCACAAATATGTGTAAAAATGTACAAATAATGAAGTTTACCGATCGATTANAAAAAAAAATTGAGCACAGAGTTTTAGCACAAATATGTGTAAAAATGTACAAATAATGAAGTTTACCGATCGATTATTAACAGCCCCGCTTAAAGCCAATTGGGCTAATCGAGGGGGAGGGGGTGTTACAAACTAAAGTGAAATCAAATATACATATAATCTAATCCTCTCATGGGGTTCGAAGCCAGAGCCTCTCATATCGTAAGCTTCAGTTCCACTAGACGAGACTTGACTCACCTGTAGTCTTCTTCACGTTTCTTACAAGAACGTTTCGTGACCGTTGCTCAAGAGGATTATATTTTTTTGGTAAGGCCAGTATGGACAGAATGGTTGAGGTATGCTTGAGTTACAGTGGGTGGTATGGCTGGATGGTTTGTTGACTGAGGTGCAGGTATATAACAAGCCTGACTAGTCAGTAATTACACTGAAGAGCCAAAAAAAACTGGTACATCTGCCTAATATCGTGTAGGGCCCCCGCGAGCACGCAGAAGTGCCGCAAGACGACGTGGCATGGACCCGACTAATGTCTGAAGGTATGCAAGAGGCATTGAAATCTGCGCCAATTTGAGAAAGGGTTGCACGTCTGTCACGTTTATTGATTCTCGTCAGTCGTCGTTTGTCCCGTTTGTTCACGATCTTTTTTCCGGCCGCAGCGATGTCGAAGATTTGATGTTTTACCGGATTCCCGATATTCACGGCACACTCGTGAAATGGTAGTACGCGAAAATCCAAATTTTATCGCTACCTCGGAGATGCTTATGTCCCATCTCTCGTGCGCCGACTATAACACCACGTTCAAACTCACTTAAATCTTGATAACCTGCCGTTGTAGCCGCAATAACCGATCTAGCAGCTTTGCCAGACGCTTGTTGTCTTATATAGGCGCTGCCGACCGAATCGCGTTTCTCTGATTGGTTTCATACCTCTGTTATTTGCATGCGCACGCCTATACCAGTTTTTTTTTTGGCTCTCCGGTGTATATAATGGGGTAAGTGCACTATTCCCATCACTATAGGTGTTAAGTACCTAGTTCAAAAGACAGCAAAATGACGACGGCCAACAAAGCAAAACACTAAAGACAAAAACCAACTTACGTGCAGGATCTCTACCTTTACAGTTCTTGATATGTCTTTTCGGCTTATAGCCACGTTTTAACAGACGTTACACTTGGCACATTGTTGCGTAGCACAGGAAGGGCCCTTCACAGAAGTAGTTCTTCGTTGTTTAAGAGCTTGACAGTATTTAATATTTGTCAAAATTGATTGACAGCCACTAGCACTTTACCTGGTAGGTATGGTGTTTTTAAATTTTTATTCAATTCATTGTGTATTTGGAGCATGATCTGAACGTTACAGGTATACACGGCCGTGGTGAAATTTATAATTAAGCAGTTTTCCCTTTACCAGTTTGTATTCAGTTTTATATTTAAGAGGTTGTGTCGCGGAGAAATCAATTTTTCTAAAAATGTTTTGACCAAACGTTAAACATCTCAGTTGAATTATAAGTTACATAATGCGTAATAATGCTGAAAGTATGCAGTTTACAAAAAAAAAAATACATGAATAATACAAAAGGCTAATTAATTTTTTTTAATGGACCATAGATGGATTTTTGTGAACAGTTGTTATTAAACCTAAGTACTCAGTCTATTTAAATAAAATTGGCTTTGAATTTTACANGATGGATTTTTGTGAACAGTTGTTATTAAACCTAAGTACTCAGTCTATTTAAATAAAATTGGCTTTGAATTTTACAAGACAGGAATAAAATAACTATCAACGTTGATTTACAAACAGTTTATGCACACCGCAAGATAGCACAAGACAAAAAAATTATATATATACTACATCGTAGTTTCATTTATGACTTTCAAAATACTTACTTAATCACTTATTGACGATTGGAAGCATTTACTGGATTTTTGTCGAAAAACGTGTTTAATTTATCCTTTCATCCTTGTGCGAATCGACCCTGTGATTTCTCACTCGGAAGACGCTAACCAAGCAGAGCGCTGTGTATTTCTTGTATTTTATTGCTGTTTACGAGGGATGTAAATAAATAGCTTTGGAGCGAATCGTAAATCTATGTATTTATCCGCGTAACCACAATTACACCGTGCCGCCGTTTATGAAAGGGCAGTTCGTCTGGATTGGAGTTTTATTCCCTGACGACAAAGCTTTCTTTTTTTTTTATAGGTGTGGCGGTTAGCATTTCATCGACGTCTTCGAAATCCCACAGCCTCGGAGAACACACACCCTTTCTTTAACCCACCCACCCAGTCCGATGATGCGGCCATTCCGTTCCGTACGTAATTCTAGGTTTGCGGGTTGCCTTATTGGAGCAAGATGTGTTTTTACGACTTTCTGGCGGCAGAGATAAAAAAAAACGATTTTGTGGCTGGCAAGAGGGGACAAGCCGCGATTTTGTTAATGCTGTCTGGCGACGGTGGGGCAGGCGGGACAGACATACGCAGGTAGCAAATGAGTGGGACAGAGATGACGGCAGTTAGAATTCTTCCGAAATATCGCCGAACTAATAACAGTCCTTCCCCTCCACCCACCTACTTCTACATGCGAATGAACCCACGAGTCTTCTCGGAAGGGTTGAAGTTTTGTGTTCCAGCCAATTAGGATGCTGCCGAGTGTTGTAATGATCATTATCGTGATGAATTTTCCGGGGCCCCTTTTTTGGTTTCGGGAATAGGAATCGCAGTAAAAACGGGTCGTAAAGCAATGGTATTATGTTCCACTACTTTATCTGAAAAGAAGGGGGTGGTACAGAAGGACGAATTGGACGCCTTCCCTCATCTGTTTGTGAGGATGATTGCAGACGACGATGTCTGGGGCTGGAATAACTTCACGTTTGGTTGTATCATCGTCGCCCCTTTTGATGTGCGTAATGGAGCCGAGTTATTCTCCAGGTATCAGTGACTTGGCGCCTTAAATCTTAACCCCTTCCACATCCCTTCTGTGACCANTTTTTTTTTTTTTATTTATTTATTTATTTTTTTTTTTTTTACAGTCACCGCTGCACTTTAACGTTAAGGCGCGGTTTCGCCTCTTTCGCAGAAATTCTTCGTTTTCGCGTCATAATTTCGGATTCGTAGTAATTACTGACAATGTACGATTATATAAAATTTACCTTTTACGAGTTGTTTGATATTTTTGTGCGTCATTTTAATTGTGTACAAAAGTCAGGAACATAGTTATATTTTATCAATAAGTCCCTGCCTTTTTTTGCAAGCAGGAAATAGCACACACAGCAAATCAGATACAAAAGTATTGAACAACTAGTAAATTGTAAATATTCAGTTGTCATACATTTCCAATAACACCTCTGGAACTGAAATCAGGACACGCAAACGAACGATGTCTGCGTAACAGGCGAAGGAGAGCCTTAAACGTGTGTCGTGTGTTTCGATTGGACGTGGATAGAATGTGTATAAGATGCGGCTTAGCGAGTGGTGTACTTTCTTTCGCAACGCTTATTGCACTTCGCGAATATACATATTGCTGACCCGTGAGTGACGCTCTGTTCTACGAAGTTTAGACCCACAAGTGCACGGTCGTGCTTAGCACAAACACAGCGAAGGAAATTTTCATTATATCTCGACACATTTTTTTTTTTTTTTACTAGTACCGAAGTAAACGATTTTAAAGTGTGTTACATTTGAATACTTGAAAGCGAACAAACAAAACTTCCATACATCACTTTTATTCATGTCGAATTTTCTTGCAAGACTGTACTTCCAGCCCCTACTTTCCTGTTATGAAAAAGAAACGTGTTGTGCACTTTACGTAGATAGTCTTGCAAGGTTAATAAATGAGTGTTGGTACCAGTCAAAAACGAGAAGAAATTTTCCAGATGATCCTCACGCTTGTAATAAGCATTCAAAACTTCAAGCTACATTGCAGTTGCATAATGTAGCAATTCAGTCCCGAATAAACCTCTTATTACAAATAAAAGTTATATTTAACCAGAAATGAGGTACCTACTTCTATGTTAGGAGAAGTATAAAACGGCTGTGATAAGCCACATGTTTAGGAAAGTACCAAACACGTCATAAGTGGGGTGATTTTCCGGATGTTTGATTTAATAAAGTGTGAAGAAACCGTGGATATACTATAGCGCACTATGGTGATGCATTTCTGTCCAGGTATATTTTGTACGCGCTAAACACACCTGCTTCATTGCGCACTGTGATCGATGGTGTAGGAATGCTTTACTCTCGTTGGCAAAATATTTGCTCACAAAGTTGGCACAAACCATCTAGAGTTTCATATATATATACATATATATAATATATTTTAATAATATATATATTGACTTACAAAACCTGTAGGTTTCGACTAACATGTTCAGCGTCAGTATTCGATGGACGCGCAGCGCTAGTGGTGTCTGAAGAATCGTTCGCGCGGCTATTTTTTTTTTATTTTTCGATTTGGAGAGCAAACTTATTGATTGAATGTGTCCGCAAGAGACGAGTTCAGTCGAATGTTAGTGTGGATAATTTGCCGAAAATGTTGTGTGTGTGTGTGTGTGTGTGGTTTTTTTTTTTTTTTTTTTTTTAAGTTTGCGATCAAAAGAAACGCGTATCTAAGGCGCAAAGCATGTTCAGCTCTGTGCATGAATACGTGAGCTGGAAACTTTATTATCCGGTGGCAAGTCACTTCCTGTTCGAAGTAAACTGGCCGTGTAGGTGCATCGCGACGGTTTTTCTTTTTGTGTTTCGCTCCGATCGGCTACTGTGAAGTAAATAAACAGTGTATTTAAGATGGCAAAAGTTGACCGGATGTTCTGCATTAGTTGAACTAAACTAAAAACCCAGATCAAATATCGATATACTTTGTACTATTACAATCAGGGTGTTTAGTTGTATTAAAATAAAAAAATAAGTACATTAATAAGTGTAGGACGAAATTTTAAAATCATTACTCGGGCCTGTTTTTAAGGTTAGAATTTCCTTTTGTTTTAATTTAATTACAAGGTACTTTAACCATACGAAAATGTTCACTTGGGTAACAATTTGATTTTACGTGTTTGAATATAGCTTCTGTAAGATATTCACATTTAAAAGTTCTGCCTTTAGCGTGACCGCGCCCTGAAATGAAGATATCTCATTCAGACATAAGTTTCTGTGTCTCCACAGTCAAAATATCCCCAAATGCGCATTGTTATATATTTATAAGTCAGTATTATTATACGCACATAAGCGTGAAAGTTAGCATGTTAGCAACGTGTAACCATTTCGCAGGTAAATCTGATGTACGCACAGCTAAAGTCATCTGATTCACGACGATGAAATGTTGCTTACGGTGGAAGGACACGGTCATGTTGCGGAATGTATATCCTAAGCAGGACTTTCACAGATGCTCACCCTTGCACAGCCTGTAAAAATTATTTTGTTTATGCCTACAAATTAAATTTTAAGTCGTGAACATTACTTCCAAACCATCACAAATGTTACAGGAACAACAAATAGTAGAAACTTGCGGAATGAATGATGATAGTATTTTGAAATTTGGTAAATATTGANATTGTAACAAAGAAATAAGCTAAAACGAGCCCTACATATACGAAAGAAAGCGGGCGATGAACAGGTACACGGAACGAGCTGGCGAATCGGGATGAGTTTGAGCTATTCTACAGTTCGTGGAAACATAACAATCTTCACCCCATAGAGTAATAAAAATAAATCTCCTCACTTTTAAATATTTGTCGTGCACGTGTTGCTAAGGATGATAGTGTGTTTGCGAAGCAAAAGTTACTACAGCAGAAGAGAGTTTCATCCTACTGAGTTTTATGTATCGTTTCGCTTTGCAAGGAATGACTGCTCACAACGGATCTGGTATCCTGGAGTTTTGCTTTTGCAGACATCTTCACAACAGTACAGTGACTAGTGTTAATTATCTTAGTCAAATAGATTCAAGAGACATTATATGTTGGAAGACTTTTGCTATTAACGAGATTGTTGCTACTTCTAATTCTGTTATTAGTATTGCTCAATCTCCAGTATTGTATTCCTCGACGTAAGCTTCAGTTTGAGCTAGGTGGTGCTATTCGGGTGTTTAGAAAGTTGGTTTTTGTGTTAACCACGAGGTGACGAAAACGATAAATCATCCCTATTCCAATCGGCTACGTGAATTCAGGGACATGTAAAGTGTTCGGAGTTGCACAAACTCGCCTATGTTCCCTTGTGTTAGTACGTGTCCACATAACGTTTCTCATGCCTCATTACTCATTAATCTTGCCTCTCTCCGCTCTTGAAAGATATTGATCGTCGTGTGTTGCCAGCCACTGAGCCATACCTCATGAGCGATCTACTGTCAGAATCACGTCTCCTTCGCTCTATTGTTACAGAATAATGTTTATTTTTAGTTGCGTTTTTGTAATGCAGGGAATTATTCACGCTTAGCGCTGAACATGTTTATCATCGCCCATTTCGATCTGCTTTAAATGGTTCTTCTTTTTTGTTTTTGACGACGCTCCAGTCTGACCCACCGCGTCAGCCATCTTGCACAAAACTCGGCACTTAATCCTTTTTACCCCGAAACAAAACGAGAAGTAAAAATAATTCCAAGTTGAAGGGACACGTACTCTTAAATATTCACAGAATACTATATTATTATATGACATTAAGGTACGCAAGTAATAATTTTAATTACTACGCTTAACCTTAAAAAAAAAACAGAATACCATCGGAACTATTTTCTGCCGCAGTTATAGTGTGGAGCGACTAGCCGGCAAATCGCTTTGATCTGTCAACGACAAAGTTCAGCTCTGCTGCCGCCTTGAAATGGAATTATAGATAGAACTCATAGNTGCTAAGGATGATAGTGTGTTTGCGAAGCAAAAGTTACTACAGCAGAAGAGAGTTTCATCCTACTGAGTTTTATGCATCGTTTCGCTTTGCAAGGAATGACTGCTCACAACGGATCTGGTATCCTGGAGTTTTGCTTTTGCAGACATCCTCACAACAGTACAGTGACTGGTGTTAATTATCTTAGTCAGATAGATTCAAGAGACATTATATGTTGGAAGACGTCTGCTATTAACGAGATTGTTGCTACTTCTAATTCTGTTATTAGTATTGCTCAGTCTCCAGTATTGTATTCCTCGACGTAAGCTTCAGTTTGAGCTAGGTGGTGCTATTCGGGTGTTTAGAAAGTTGGTTTTTGTGTTAATCACGAGGTGACGAAAACGAAAAATCATCCCTATTCCAATCGGCTACGTGAATTCAGGGACATGTAAAGTGTTCGGAGTTGCACAAACTCGCCTACGTTCCCTTGTGTTAGTACGTGTCCACATAACGTTTCTCATGCCTCATGCCTCATTAATCTTGCCTCTCTGCNTACGTGTCCACATAACGTTTCTCATGCCTCATTACTCATTAATCTTGCCTCTCTGCGCTCTTGAAAGATATTGATCGTCGTGTGTTGCCAGCCACTGAGCCATACCTCATGAGCGATCTACTGTCAGAATCACGTCTCCTTCGCTCTATTGTTACAGAATAATGTTTATTTTTAGTTGCGTTTTTGTAATGCAGGGAATTATTCACGCTTAGCGCTGAACATGTTTATCATCGCCCATTTCGATCTGCTTTAAATGGTTCTTCTTTTTTGTTTTTGACGACGCTCCAGTCTGACCCACCGCGTCAGCCATCTTGCACAAAACTCGGCACTTAATCCTTTTTACCCCGAAACAAAACGAGAAGTAAAAATAATTCCAAGTTGAAGGGACACGTACTCTTAAATATTCACAGAATACTATATTATTATATGGCATTAAGGTACGCAAGTAATAATTTTAATTACTACGCTTAACCTTAAAAAAGAACAGAATACCATCGGAACTGTTTTCTGCCGCAGTTATAGTGTGGAGCGACTAGCCGGAAAATCGCTTTGATCTGTCAACGACAAAGTTCAGCTCTGCTGCCGCCTTGAAATGGAATTATAGATAGAACTCATAGTGTGTCACGTGTCCACGTCTGTGTTACATATCTGGTTCCCATGTAACGCGAATAAAAGTGCCACGGTGACGTGGTCAGACCACTCGCCTTCCTTCGCGGCGAATCGGGTTCCATCCCCTGCACGTGGGGAAACTTGACAGACGTTGCCGTTGACCAGTGGTTTTTCTCTGGGTGCTCCCTTTTTCCTCCACCTTTCCAATTCGTCGTTGCTAAACCTCCACCTCGCTTCACCCCCGCTGGGTGCCAAAAACATAGCAATAAATCTCCCTCCTGATGTATCAACCCTCGCCTCGACTCGTCCAAAGGAAAACGTTAGTTCGGGACGGGAGGTCTGGTAGAAGGAGAGTGGCTTCAAACGAAGCACTTGCACTCGACTGTACAATGTGCAGAACTCGTTAGTAGTACACGCACTGCCAAAATAGTCAGAAAAGTACGTTTTATGTTGCATATGAAAGAAAAGTGCATATTATCGTGTAACACTGTGCTAATTATAACACTTACATATATGTGTGCATTTAAAAACAGGAATAAAAATTAAATATTTCCGGTATTCGCAAATGGTTGCTCGACACGTTTAATTCAACGTCAAGACGTGAGACTACTTCCCGCACGTCGTTACAAACTTTGCTGGGCGCCGTGCCAGTCAGTGTGCACGTTTAAAATACAAGCTGGCAGTAGCAGTGACACTTAGCAAAGGTACATTTAACCGTGAACGGCCTATATTGCGACAAGTTCTGTGTCCTGTTGCAGCGCCCTCGACAAGATCATCGTGCACGGCTACAAGTCCCTGCAGCTGCAGTACTTCTTCACCTGCGGCCCTGACGAGGTGAAGGCTTGGACTATACAGGTAAGGAGAAAAAAGGGGATGGGGGCGAGAAACCTTGTTATTTTTCGTGTGGCCTGGTTATACTGTGTATCATATAAGAAGGCCACATTCTTGACAGTTGACAATCGCCGTGCCTTTTCGTTTATGTATCCATTCGCCATCAACTGGCGTGTCAAGAATAGGCTTTGATGTGGCGAGTCAGCGCGTCCAGGAGGTGCTGCTACATGCGGCAATTGGTGAACTGCTTGGGTGGCGCAGCATTCGTAAACGGAGCTTGGTGGACGTGTGTAGGATCGTTCGTAAAAGCTGTACACGAAATATATATACCTTTAAAAATTATACAGAGCTCGCGGGAAAATAAAACCATTTGTATATGCGCGTGAATGCGTTATTTTAAACAACAAAACTATAATATGTTACTGGGTGTAGTTCGGGATATGGATAACAGATGGCATGGAAGGGCATGTTGTAACAGATGGCGCGTCTGTAACTCACAAGATGACAGCACATGGTTGGAGAGTCTGGAAACTTTTGATTTTTTCGTTTACTTTTGGATACGGATCGTTTTATTGTGCATCTCATTTTGAACACCTTTACATTACTATTTTATCACGAAGTTTCGTTTCTAAAACTAAAAACTGCTGTTTTATGACCACGTCAAATAAAATGTATTAATTAATCTACGAACTCTTTATTATCCGCGTATTTTCTGCTTGTGTGATGTGTGTCGGCACTGCTCTCAGAATAGCCAACGTAATATTAACTTTTGTTCGTTCGTGAATCAGCTGATACAGGATTTTGTAAATGGCACGTTTTTTGTTTTGAATACATCAATTGCCACTCACTGACAATCAGAATGTGGCCTTCTTATATGAAATGAACTTTACCTCCCGGCCTCTGGGTTCGAGTCTCTGCTGCTGGCCTTGGGAGTAGTTGCATGTTCGAATAAGCGTCTTCAGAGTTAAAGGTAATGGGTATAAAACCCATGTGTACACATACCCCTTAAGGGTACTGCCTACCGGCTGGCATCTGCTAAATTTAAATAGAAAATCCCATGTAAAAAATAATAGCGTCAATTTTGGAGATAGGGCGTTTCAAACGAAATGTATTCTTCCCGAATTTTTTATGAGAAGATCCATTCGAGCGTATATTTTCATTATAAATAGGCAATATGAACTTTTTAGTAAAACATCAATTTTATAAATCCCTTGCAAGCAGCTATATATGTTACGGAAACATCTCCCCTGTAGGGAACTTCTAAAAAATCCGCGAATAATACATTTTGTTTGAAACGCCTATCTTCAAAATTAATGCACTGAGGTGAAATTTCCTTAACATGCGCTTTCCTATTTGAATTTCGCAGCTGCCAGCCGGTAGTCAGTGCCCTTAATTCAACATGCATGTTGCCAAGACCCGGTAAAAATTTAGTGATGACTGCTCCTTCAATAACACTGGAATTGATCTGTCTCTGGTGGAATGGAAGTGAACACCCATACAGTTACGGCGTAAGGGGAATGTTGAGTGTATTGTGTTTCGACTCTAATGAGTCCCGGAGCACCCCATGGTTACGCCTATAACCTTGTGTTAAATCTCTTATGGCGTGGGCGGTTCGTGTCCCGGCTGCTGAGCTTCGGAGTAATTGCGTGTGGCTCACACGAGGT
Source organism: Clitarchus hookeri (assembly GCA_002778355.1). Classification (NCBI taxonomy): domain Eukaryota; kingdom Metazoa; phylum Arthropoda; class Insecta; order Phasmatodea; family Phasmatidae; genus Clitarchus; species Clitarchus hookeri. Next base: position 101,062 of record NQII01002130.1, read on the forward strand.
TTGTGAAATATTAGTTACGCGGTGGAGCGTGGGTCCCCGCCATCTTGGATTTACGGATCTGTCGCCGCGACATGCTGTTACGGCTGTGCGATATCCACTGTTTAGTATAGTTTAACAGTATCGATATCATGCGGTATAGTGCTTGTATTGATCACAGATATCGACACCTGAAATCTTGTTAATAACATCAAGAACATCGATATAATACCGATATCGGAATTATTAACACTAAAAGTAAAGTCATCGAAATTTTTTTGTGTGCGTGTGTGTGTGTGCGTGTGTGTGTGTGAGAGTGTGTGTGTATATATATATATATATATATATACATACATATACATACACTCTCTCAGATGCAAAATCTATACTATCGGGTAGTAGCAGTATAGTTAATAATATCACGATACTGTACGAAAGTTGGGGAAACTGTTATTTATATCTTCCAATGCCAAGAATTTCGGATTATAAACTGAAACTTACTTAATTCATAATAGAACATTTTTGCACATCTGTTGCTGACAGCTGCTCTCTGCTCGATTTTTATTTTCTATTGTACCATAGTTTGGATGTTCTATGGCATCGCAACACTGCACTGGGGTGAATCTGCATACAAAACATGAGTTTAATTGTTATTTTAATTATAAAAGTGCTTACAATTTTTATTATAAACTAATACTTTTTTATTATTATTTTAATTATTTTTATTATAATTTCAGTTATTATTTCAATTGTGAGATCAAATATAATTTTAACTATAGCTTCAATTAGTATGTTAATTATAGGTTCAGTAAGTTTTTTGATTACAAGAATGTTTTCATTTGAATTATAGGTTTATTGTTTTAATTACTATTGCCATTTTAATTTTTAAAATGTATTGTTAACTAATACATTTTTTCGTTTTAATTATTTGCGAGTGTTTGTCTTGGCCGTAGACAATGGTTGGTGGTAATTTTTTAAGAGAAAAAGAATACTTTTCAAAATGTAAATCCGCACAGTATTCCTGCCTTCAGGCAGAGAGTTATCATTGGTCGAGGGGAGAATGGCGCCAAAGAGAGTCGTCTGCCCTACCCAAAGGACACGTCTGTTGCTCCCGGCCAGCCAGAAGAATGCGTGAAATGGAGATGGAGCGACGGCGGAATGGAGGAGGAAGAAACGGGAGCATCCCGAGGAAACCTCCGCCTCCCGGGGAGTGTTCGCCACACTCCCCACAAGAGATCCAACTCCCTGGCCGGAAATGTACTTACCCGCTACCGCCTGGGATTGAACCGGGTACCCCAGCTATGGGAGGGCCAAGAGTCCAAACTAGCGAGCGAACTTTTCACAACGCGACTGAAGTTGAACCGAACATGATGCTTCGAAGTTTGCGTCAGAGCACAGAGGCACTGAACANACTTTTCACAACGCGACTGAAGTTGAACCGAACATGATGCTTCGAAGTTTGCGTCAGAGCACAGAGGCACTGAACAGAACTGTGTGAGTAGTCTTGACGTCAGCAAAGTGTGCTGCGCCAAGTGATTGTCGCGAGAGTTTCAAGGTGACGGTACTTCCAGATTATAGGAAGCTCCGTACCACTTGATCCCTCAATGCTTATCATTCATTTAGTCATGCCGGGAGTTGGGCTTAAAGTGCCATTCGGTCCGGCCTCCACACCGCACAAGCNATGCTTATCATTCATTTAGTCATGCCGGGAGTTGGGCTTAAAGTGCCATTCGGTCCGGCCTCCACACCGCACAAGCATAACGCCTTAGCGATCGCAGCCACCGAGGACCTCGCATCTGAGCGTTGCCGGTAGAGAGTAACGCTGGAGAGACAGTAGCACGGCATGACGTCAGAGCACGACGACATTTTGTATGTTTTATTCAGTGTTCACAACACCCCCTNGAGAGACAGTAGCACGGCATGACGTCAGAGCACGACGACATTTTGTATGTTTTATTCAGTGTTCACAACACCCCCGACAAGATCTGTCCGACAAGTGTCGTGTACTTGGGGTTGTCAGAAAATCCTAAAATGGCAAGTCAGTCATATATTATTTAATATTTACGGCATAAAACTGGCGATGAAGTGAATGATTGTTTGCTTTTGACGAAACTATAGAATGCCTACTAAAAAACAAACCGAAATGTAATTTTGGTACCATGTTAGTTCTCTTTTCATTTACTACAGTATGAAAATATGCTCGAAATTTTGTTTTGTAATGTTGTTTTTTGGCATTCTTTGCACACTCCGACGAATCCGACGCAGCGAAAGACAAAAACAGAAACAGAAACTACGTCTCTTAAAGTATTTTAATGGCTGCTACACATTTTTCGTCTTGTCGCGGCTGTCGTGTTATGATGGTGACTCCAGCATACCGTCTCCTGGCAGTCTCAAAGGTAATTTTCCCCTCCGTTACGAGCTATTTCGCTTAAGAGGATTCAATATTCTTGTTGAAAAGTGCTCACGATTCGCGATATTACTTGTGTAATATTTTACGTGTTGAAAATTTTTAAGTGCCATAATGACTATAGTCACGCAGTTCTTGTGATTTTTAATTAATAATTACTTGTCTTCGTAACTGAAATAGCCATTTTCCGGGTAGATTCAGGCTTTGTTTTTACAACTTCCAGCTGGATGCTTATTAAGAGATTTCCCCTGAAGAAGCATGGTCGCACTCTTAAATTAAAAGCTTTGATTTGAAAGTACCACACACCGACATGGACGAGCAGCGAGTCGTAACGAGCGAGTTCGGGGCTGCGAAGCGGGTCAGTAGAGTCCGAACAAGTAGCTCATCCAGCCAGGAACGGTACAGTAAGCGGTCGTGGCTTGTATATTAACCCCTTCAGTCTCGAAATCCCTATGTGACGGACGTTGAACAGCAGAGAGCAACGATCAATAAGAGGAATTCGCTCATATGGTGGGAGACATCCGTCGTATTCGGGACTACTTCCCATAGTCTCATGAACAGATGCTGCCAGCAGCATCAAGCGGACGTGCAGTATTATTGGTTCCGCGATTCATGGCAGAGCGTCGGATTCATACTTGTACGGTTCCGAACGGAAATTTTGTTTCCTACAACGCCTGAAAATTGTATGTTCGTGCGTGGCAGAAAGGGTTCGAGGAGTGATTTCGGAAAGCCACGGACGACCGAGATCATGGGGGGCCGCGAATCTCACTCGTACTACGCCCGCGCCGGCGGTGCTCACGCCGACGTAACTGGGGTTCCCGTCAAGCGGGAAAAGAGTGTGTTGAGAATCCCGTCCTGGTAACGGGACCCGAGATTCCCGGAACACGAGTGGAGCGCGTTACCCCGCTGTGCCACCGTGCCTCGAGGCTCCTGGTTTCCTGGCGGGATGTTCGCCCTCGTCGGCGGCGAGGATCCAGTGTCTGTGGGAACGTCTGTCGACGCCGCAGCGGGCGTCTCTCTGACGGCTCCTCCCCCCTCCTGCCCTTCTTTCCCACCATCACATTTCCATATGTTTAGGAAAGTGTTTCCCTACCCTACACCCCCTGACCCTAGCCCTTTCGCATCCCCCAGTCGGGGCACGGCGTCGGCGCCACCATTAGCCCGTTATTTANGCAGATGGCGGGGCCCGGATGCGCTCCTCGATCGGGGAAGGGGCAGGACGGAGAATGTTTCCTCTTCCTTGTTCACCCTCGTGCAACACCCTCCCCCATCCTCTTCAAACGAACCTTTTCTACAAATTTCTAATTTTCCACCTTTTCTGCTAAGGATTTTTTCCTCCCCCTTGCCCTCACGGGCCTACATAGAGTCTGAATATTTTTTTCGTCTGCATACCCCGCATTTTCCCCGAGACGTCCGTTCGTCCCGACTGCGTCTGCTATTTTTCTTATCTTTTCTATTATGCGTCTCTTTTTATTTGGTGCAGCAAGGGAAAAAATGTTGGGCGTATTATACCCGAGTCGCTGCATGGGAAGATTAGAGCTTTTTCCCCCGCCACTCTCCCCTGAAACCTTCTGCGAGCTTGGAATCCCAAATTGTTCCACGTCTGCGCACGCCCCCTCTCCCCCTCTACTGAAACTCCCCGGGGGCGCCGCTTTAAAACCCTCTCCGGGGAGACGACGCTGCTATATGATTTGCATGAGAATGGCGTCCTCAACCTTCACCCCCATCCCCACCAACGAGCGTCCTTCCCGCGACTCCGCAGGCGCCGTCGGCTCTGTGCCCGGGGAACGAACCCGCTGTTAATTTCGTGGACGGGGTGGAGGTACGTCGGAGAGTTCCCCGGACAGGACACGTGATTGCCCGAGGGCATGGCGTAATTGTGCCGGGGTTGTACGTGAGGACCTCACTTCCCTCCCTCCCTTCTGTTCGACGTCAACCGCGGATTCCGCCTTGTGGTGCTTCGTCGTGCCCCCGAGCTCTTGACTGGACGCTGTGGATCTCGTGCTGGCTTGAGGTGTTAGTGCCCGCACGTCAGATGACCACCTCACCTCGAGACATCTCGACGTGAGTTCTAATTTCTCTTCGACTGATTCACAGTAACTTGATGGCAGTGGCGAAATAATTAAGGGGGAGGAAAGAGTATACATTTCCCCTACTTATATTTAGTAACGGGCGCCAGAATAAGAATAAATTGGCGTGTAAACCGTTTTTGTTCACCGAGGTGCATTGATGTATTGTGTACACAATTTCTGATGAATTGTTTTAANATTGGCGTGTAAACCGTTTTTGTTCACCGAGGTGCATTGATGTATTGTGTACACAATTTCTGATGAATTGTTTTACAGCATTTCTGATACTTTAACACATATTCAGTTCTGCCTTATAAATATTTCTTTATCTTTCATCGGTCATGTATTTTAGGTTTAGATAGCATAGAAATGAAATTTATAAGAGAATTAAAAATTATTTAAGAGGGGCTCCTAAAGAATTGCTATTCCCCTAGGTGGTGCCTAAAGACTTGCATCTCTCCCCTATGTTGCGCTTACTCTCCCCTAGGTTGCGCTTAAAGACTTGCCCCCTTCTCTAGATTGCGCCTAAAGACTTGCCCCCACCCCCAAGGTTGAGCCTAAAGATGTGCCCCCATCCCCAAGGTTGGGCCTAAATATTTGCCCCCATCCCCAAATTGCATCTAAAGATTTGCCCCCTCCCCTAGGTTGAACCTAAAGACTTGCCTCCTCCCTTGGCTTCTTCCCTAGGTTGCGCCTATAGACTTTCTTCCCTCCCCTAGGTTGCACCTAAAGACTTTCCCCCCTCCCCTATATTGCACCTAAAGATTTTCCCTCCCTCCTCTAGATTACGCCTAAAGACTTTCCCCCTCCCCTAGGTTGCGCCTAAAGATTTGCCTCCCTCCCCTAGGTTACGCCTAAAGATTCCCCCCTCCTTTGGGTTGCGCCTAAAGACTTTCCCCCTCCTCTAGGTTGTGCCTTAAGTCTTTTTCCCTCCCCTTTGTTGTGCCTAAAGACTTGCTTCCCTTCCTCCCCTGGGTTGCGCTTAAAGACTTGCCCCCCTAGGTTGCGCCTAAAGACTTTCTTCCCTCCATACTCCATAGGTTGCGTTTAAAGACTTTCCCCCTCCCTATGTTGCGTGGAAAGACTTTCCCCCTTCCTAGGTTTCACCTAAAGACTTGTCCCTCTCATCTAGATTGTGCCTAAAGACTTGTTCTCCTCCAGGTTGCGCCTAAAGACTTTCCCTGCTCCTCTAGGTTGAACTTAAAGACTTTCCTTGCTCCTCTAGGTTGCACTTACAGACTTGCCACCCTCCTCTATGTTGCGCCTAAGGACGTTCCCCCCTCCCTTGGGTACCACCTAAAGACTTCNCTTACAGACTTGCCACCCTCCTCTATGTTGCGCCTAAGGACGTTCCCCCCTCCCTTGGGTACCACCTAAAGACTTCTTACCCTTACCCCCTCCCCTAGGTTGCGCTAAAGACTTGCACCCTCCCCTATGTTGCGCCTAAAAGCTTAATTGCCCCGTCCCATGTTGGAGACATTGTTTTGCCACTGCTTGAAGGCGACCACCTATCTGGCGTACGGATTGTGTTGCATGTTTNCTTACAGACTTGCCACCCTCCTCTATGTTGCGCCTAAGGACGTTCCCCCCTCCCTTGGGTACCACCTAAAGACTTACCCTTACCCCCTCCCCTAGGTTGCGCCTAAAGACTTGCACCCTCCCCTATGTTGCGCCTAAAAGCTTAATTGCCCCTTCCCATGTTGGAGACATTGTTTTGCCACTGCTTGAAGGCGACCACCTATCTGGCGTACGGATTGTGTTGCATGTTTGAAATAATTTTTTTTCGACACAGACAACTGTGCGTTTGTGCAGTCTTTTTTTCCCCTTAACGAAAAGAAATACTGCTTTGAGACTATTCTTTCAATGCACGTCGTGTATTGTTGACTTTATTTAGAAGTATGGAAGCCGCTTTTCCAGACTAATGTTTAACATGTTCCACGGGAAGATCTACGTAAATCCCGTCACACAGTCAAATTTTCTCCGTAATATACAATTTGACAGTAAAATTTTAAGACGAAATTCCGCTGTCAAGTTTTGCCATCAAATTTGGTTAGATAATCTTCAGTGTGTGTGTGAAAATATGTCACAATGTCAGTTTTTTATTTGACTGGCCTGGTGTGAATTTTCGTAAGCATAATATTTGAAGTTTTACCATACACTGTAAAACAACTTATTTGTAGTAAACTTTCTAACCTGTAATGGAAATTTTTAACCTATACATTGTATGGAAATAATACCACATGCGTACATATCAGGAGGGAAATATAGGAATGTTTAGCATCGCTACTATAAAAAGTTGCGAACTTCCCTATGCATTAGACTTTTTCCTGAGCAAATAATAGTAATGCTATCATGGCTGTGTGGAAAAAAAACTTTACCATTCGTGCTTTTCCACTCTACCTGTACATCGGAGTGGTATATTTATGAATAGTTTCTTAGTTTGTGCAGCCCATTAAGGAAAGAACTTTGTGATTTATTTCCACTTTTAAACTAACATACATTTTTCTTGCGCAATGAAAATAATTGCCTTTGATTTTATACTATTTTGGTTCAGTGTGCTCTTGCAGCAGCACTCATGTTCTCTATAAATATTGTATGAATTAATTGTCGCCATAACTTTATTTTGTTTTTTTTTTAAAGTTTATTGGGTCAAAAATGGCGGGTTTTTTATGTGCACGATTCTGATTAGTGGAACTCGTCTAACATCGAAGATGTTTTAGAACAGGTTCAGTATACAAAATTTTTGATGGGAACTGGAGCCATCCAACTTTTCCAGACAAATAATCGTGGCGTTTTTTGGCGTTTCCAGGAACCTTCCAACTTTATTTGACCAATCGGCCCTTAAGACCTCAAAATCTCTTCACTCACTCACACACATTCTCACCCATATACTCACCCACACTCTCTCACCCATATACTCACCCACATACTCACCCATATACTCACCCACACTCTCTCACACTTTCACTCACATTCACACTCACTCACTCTTTTTCACACTCACTCACTCTTTTTCACACACTCTTTTGCACTTTCACACTCTCTCTCACACTCACTCTCACACTCACTCACTCTCACTCACACACCCACCTTATTTGACCAAAGTTATTGGAAGCAGTTTGACGGAAAAATTTCACAGTGTGGCAGGGGCTTAACTGTTGTAGAGACCTATGTTGAACTTCGCTACAACTTTTTGTCAATCAAATTGCAGGATCATTTCTTAAAGTCCTGTTGGTAACATTAAGCAGGACGAAAAATCTGCACTGAGCAAAGTGGTGCAGTGGTAAGCCTCGAACTCGCATTCGGGAGGACTTGGATTCGATTCCCGGTCCGGCCATCCTGATTTCAGTATTCTATGGTTTTCCAAAATCACTCCAGGCGAATGCTAGGTCAGTTCCTTACTACAGGCTATGGCCAATTCCTTCCCCGCTCCTGCTTCTCTGAGTAATTTGCTTTGTCTTCAACGGCTTCGCTGTCGGCTAGACGTTAAGCCCTATCTAGTACTTCTTTGCCAAATAGGAACACTTAATGAAAAAGTACAGCAATTAATTATTATCTCATTTAACTTGAGAATCGCATAACAAAGATGCTTGATTGAGTATGCTCATATTTATATGGGGTGGTGGATAACCACCGAGGTAATGCATAACAGATAAAAACAATGTAATCATATTTAAATTATAAAGTTTGTTGAAATGCTGGCTGGGGAAAATATTTTAACAATATAGGCCACATCTCCTTGATCGAAGTCGGCAGCAGTGCCTGTAATATAGACTTGGTGGCTATAACTTTATTGGATCGAAGATAGTGACTAAGTCTGTGTATAAGAAGGCTTAAGGCATAGTAAACCATATCACCTCGACCAGAGCCAGGAGCAGTACCCGTGATATGAATTTGATGGATTTAACTTCAGTGGTTCAAAAATGGCTGCCAACCATGCTTATTGAGAATGCTTAATGCATAAAGAACACAAGTCACATTGATCAAAGTCATGAGCGGTACCTATGATATGATTTCATTGGCTATAACTTCAGCAGATAGGAAATTGCAGCCGACTATGCTTAAAAAGGCTAGAGGCATAAGTGTGTCTATCACCTTCATTGAAGTCAGGAGTGGTAACTATGATATGAATGTGGTGGTTATAACTTAAATGGATAGGAAATGACTGCCAACTTTGCTTATAAGTTTTTGGGTCCAACATAGACATACTGTACTTAAAATGTGACCTAAAGTAGGGCAACCACTGCTCTGTATTCGTGGCTCAGGCTGGTTACATATTTACTTTTAAGAAACTGATGATCACGCCTATACCTACTAAATTAAATATGGCACCGAACACATGCGAGTAATCAAAGTTAATGTTAGCATTCAACTTGAAAGCTTGAGTTCGAAAATAAGGAACACTTGGTATATTTACTAACACAATTATATACTTATAAAATAAAATCCAGTACGGTGCTGCTCATAGTAACATAATCACATTTCCTGGCATATTCTAATCTGCCTTGAAATTACGAATCTGCAGACACGTCGCTCGAGACAATTATTTTTAAAGTTAAATTAAAAAGTATGTATATGTAATAAAATATTGAATAAAAATTTTATTTTATAAATTTTTTCATGTGCATTATTTTTGGTTGTGGCATCATATTCAAATTCATCTTGACAATATGAATTCTCACACATCGCTCGATACACTTATGCCTGTGAGTTAGCTTTAAAAGTTAAATAAAAATTGTTAAATTTAATATATTACTTTTATTTATTAAATTGTCCTTTGCATAATTTATAGTTGTGACACCATAATCAAATACTCCTTGAAAATACGACTTTGTAGACATCATTCGATACTTATTTCTCTTAGTATTAAATTTTAAATTAAATAAAAATTGAATACATAGCTTTTGTATGTCTCGTGGATTATTAGATGTAGGTCATTAAAACCTCCTACATTGTCACACATCCTGATAGCTCAGATGGCAAAGACATCAGTGGGCGATGGTTCGACGCTCTGCTCCTCCATGGGTTTTTGAGCTTCCTCATAAATGTGCATATAAGGGTGACAGTACCTACTGCTCTACATCACGAGATAACCTTATGAGCAAAGAAGCAGTGCTGTCTAGCAGACAACGAGATAAACAAAGATGGCAGATACCAGTGGTGCACGCTGGCAGTCATAAACAAAAATGGTGGTCCAGCGAGAACGGGTGCAGTGCTCCTGGCAGGTTATTAACAAATATGGTGGAAGAAAAACAAATGAAATGCACAAGATGTTGGACAGAAACAAGATGACAGCTGGAAACAAGATGGCAGACACAAGGTCAAGGGCACAATATGGCCGACTAAAATTGCTTCTGTGACATCATCCAAGATGGCAGACGATTCGCAGATCCGCAACCCCCATCCGCTGTCCTAGAACAGCCATTTACTAACTACTTCTACACCTTTTTTCGAACAATATTTAAAATCTGTGTCATTGTCAGTATTGTTTGACGCTGTCATATTTTTAAATCATTTGAATTAATTCAAATCTAATGAAAATTTAATCAAGATGGCAACATCGTCAATGATTCGATTTAAGTAGGTAGGTGCCACGGGAAGCACACTTCACTCCAATGCTGCAATATGATTGGTCAAGTACAGAAGCTGGAATAGAACCTGCGACAGAATAAAGGACTGATCGTATCACCTTATCTGGCAGGAAAGCGGCTCATATTAAGCGACAACCACCATGGTTGCTGCCCATACTGCCCCGTAGAGAATCTAGCTGTGTAATGAAGCTGCCATGGCAGAATTGATTCTAAGCTCCATAATTAAAAACCAAGATATTTTTCCGACACCAGCTATCTTCCTTACTACGTACTATTATATAACTCATTTGCTTGTGCAAAAAAATGTATATAATAAAAGGGAAAATTAACTAATTTAGTGTTGAAATAGTCAGTGTCGTTGTATTTCGTGTTTTTTTTCATCAGTTAAATGAATTAATACTATTAGACGAGTTTCGCATGTATTCTAAATTCGTAGAATGATGTATGATTACTGAAAAGTTCATTTATAAGCAAACTTTACGCTGAAGATACGAATTTACCTTGAGCGTTTTTCTTGGGTGTGAACTGTTTCATTTGTAAAGGTTTTTTTTTTTTTTATTAATTTGTGATGTGGTAATATAATTTAATGATTTGTTTGAATGTAGCTTAGTTGTCAAGTTGTTCCGAATTAGTTTTAAAGTCAATTCGTACCTGAAAGGGGCTGTGGGCGTAGCTAAATAATGAGTCATGATTAGGTAGAGGACAGCAGTATAAGATGGGGGTTTATTGAACATAAGGATTATACAATAACTATTTACGTGACTATTGATCGGGGGAGCTTAAATGGAATACCAAAATGCCAATTAATTATATAAGGGTTTATTCCGCAAGTCACTACTATTACAATCTAATTGGAAAGTCCTCACCTTGTTCATGTTGCCGGCGGTTCATTCTAGGAGACGGTTAACGACGGCCGGACACACCTATCTCCACGTCTTCTTGGTACGCTGCCCCGATGACGAAAGGCGCCACTCCCAGTGTTATATCGGGCGTGCGTTGTTTAATATCTTCGGCCCCCATTTACTGGCCGGTGGAGGCGGTTTCTGCAACTGTCTTTCGCAAGGTGTTATTGCAATCACGCTCTCGTGCCCTGGTTCCAATGTTTGAAGGTGTGATCAGGCAGGCTGTCCAGCTAAGGCCTGATCACTTCATAACATCCCCCCCCCCCCNCCCCCCCAATGTTCACTAGCGAGATGCCCTCATCTCGCCCTAGAATCCGTGGGGGGTAGCGGAAGATAATTTTGAATTTGCGTGGTTCATCGTGTGGCAGTAAGAATATGGATCGGGGTGAAGTCCTCTTCGCTACGGTAGTTAAAATTTTTGAAAGGAATTATAGTAGACGGATGAGTTAGGTATAAGGAACTGCCAATTGCTTTCGTGTAGTCCTCGGGCAAGGCGGGCCGAACAAACGCCGTGCTGTGTGTTTGCAGTGGCCTTGCGGGCCATGAACTTCATTTCCGCAGGGGTGTGCAAAGTGTCTTCCACGCGAGCGCGGCAGACATCTCCGGGTGGGATCGAACGCGCCAGTCTTTCTTGAGGTTGCGAGTCCCTAAGCACTACGTGGCGTGGAACTTTCGAGACGTTAATTCTTGTACAGATTGAAACCGCAGTACAAGTAAAGCATTGGTAATTATAGTGAAAAAGAATAATTTGAACTGTAGAGAATTTGAATTGTTAAAATTAACTGCTCTCCCTGTTACAGTAATCATTGTGTTTTGTTTGTGCTGAAAATAAATACGTGTTAGAACACTGACCAAAATAGTGATGTGATAGGAGAATGTTACATACTAATATGTTACGTGACGTCACGGTGGTAGGATACTGGTGGGACGGTGCAGAGGATAATATTTACTCTCAAGCATAAGGAGTAAGTTATACTTTTAATATTTTGTATATTGACATCGGTGTCAGTTTATGGGGTAGCGGGTACCTCGAGTGTCGCAGGACAAACTTGGGAATGCCTTCAAATTGCTGAAGAAACGTCTTCTAAAATTTATTTCTAGAATTTGGATTTCTTAGGACAGGCGTCTCTGTAATCGCCATGTTAAGTAGCAATACCTTCCCTATTTTTTTTTTTTCAATGAAACAAATGTAATGGAAGTTAGTTTGTAAGCCTTCCCCTGATAAGCCTGCAGACATAACACCGGGGGCCCGTCAATAAGCCCTTACAATACAAATTGTTAAAATATTATGGCTCAAGCTATGTGTGAATAAAAAGAGACTACTGTATACAGGATGGTTCTAAAATCATGGGACAAACATTGAGGGGTGGTAGAGCTCACTAAAAAAAAAAAACAATTATTGTATAGGAATATATGGGCGGAAGTGACGCGTTGAGGCACAAACACAAAAATAACACATTAAATGCAACACATTGTTTATTGACAACGTCGCCGCTAAATGCCTTTTTTTACAGCAATGCTTATAATAATTGCTCAAAATTGCTACCACCGACAGTAATGCAAGCTTGGTAGCGTCGGTGGAGTGATTGGCGAACAGATTCAGATACGCGTGGTATTTCACGCACGCCACCATTGTCAGCCAATCACGCCATATGTAGAGGTCGCCAAGCATGCGTGACTGTTGGTGGATGCATTTCCAGCAACTGTTTTAACATTTTCTGTACGGAATCACCCGTTCAGTATGCTGCTAATGAACATTTTATGTTTCCGGTAATGTGTTATGTTTTTGTGTTTGTGCTTCAACGCGTCACTCCCGCCCATATATTCCAATATAATAATGGTTTGTTTTAGTGAGCTCTACCACCCCTCAATGTTTGTCCCATGATTTTTTAATCATCCTGTATAGACAAAGTCTGCGGCAGTTGTTTTTATTTAACCCCTCGCCAGACGTTCAAGTTTCAACCGACAGATTGTACATGCTGCCGACTTGCAGAGAAAAAACTCTCTCACTGGTAGTCAAACACGCTTTCCAACACAAAACAAAAAGTATTAAAACTGATCCTTTGTGGAAATAACCACCAAAGGACCTTAATTTTACAGTTTCTCAGTGAACTTTTACATTTTATAACTGATTTTTTTCTTTGTATTCCGAATCCGGGCCACGACAAAGCCAACGTTATGCAAACATTTTTTTACTCTTTTAATTTCTGCTCAAACCAGAACGGAATTTGAGAAACTGCGGCAGAGTATTTATTACGATTGGCGATGTAGCGTTGTAATCCTTTGAAGTCAAAGCGCGTGCATTTATTTATACGTACATCAAACCGACGACAGCAATGCAAAGGCCTACATCACAAACAACGAACATCGTATGCGACTAATTTTGGAAGTAAAATGTGCTGCACGGAACTGTTAAATGCGCCATGGATTATTCTGAAGTGTAATTAACACATGGCTGTAGTTTCCTAAAGTAGTTTATTGTATTTAAAGCTGATATAAGGAATTGTACTTATACGGAAATCAGGTGAAAATTCTCTTCACGTTTAAAGCATTGGATATGTAAATTTTCACTGAGAAATTGTTGTTAATTTTACAAATGCTTGTAACAGTACAAAGATTTCTCTTGTAAAACTACTCATTTGTAAAACTACAAGGGCCGTGTTTGTAATAGACCTCGAGAAATGTTTGTACTCTACTGACCCGTGTCCACGCGCTTCAGCAAAATGGCGGACACTCAACAACGTAAAACCGTATATGGCTGTTTGTGCAAAAACTATGGGTGATGTAAGGTGTAGTTGCGTGCAAAAAGAAATGTATTGCAAGATTTAATAACGTAAATTACTTCAAACAACTCAATCAGAATAAAATAACAATTTCAATAAAACTTGACCGTATTACTTATTTACTTTTAATTTTTCCTAGTTACGCACAACTCTTAAAATGAAATAAATTAATTCTTCTTAATAAAATTAATGCTTGGTCTTGTGGTTAGTACTGAGTGCTAATTATTAAAGGGGCGTAGGTTCTAATCCCCGTGCTGACAAAGGGTAATTTTTTTTTTTCGTAAATTATATTTTGAAATTTTTTTTTTGTAGTTATTCGCTGTCATGAATTCATTACATTTGTTTTCTAGAAGAAAAAAATATAATTTTATTAACACTTCTCAATGATGTAAGATGTAATACAAGGTGATCATTTGTAATTTTACAAATATATGCTTTGCAGATTTTACAAGAAAACTGTTTGTAGTTGTACAAAGGATTTTCTTGGCAACTGGGGTTTCCAAGTATTTTTTCTTGTTAAAGCACAAAAAAATGTTTATAGAGTGTGTGTTTAAGAACGTTTTTCAAAGGTTCAATACTGCCTCGCGTGTTGTCCGACTTTTGACGTACTAAACAGCGAAATAATTCAGCATCTTGTCTTAGAGCGTCTTGTGCCAACGACAACAAGAAATTCCACGCCCTCACTACAGCTTACGACGAGAGATAATGTTTACCTTGTTAAAAAACGGCTGCTTTTCAGGAGAAAGCATGATCGGTAAAAAAAAATTCTACTTTTGGAGAGCTTCAAGGGAGTAGAACATGGAGGAACTTCGCTGCATATTCAAGCGCACGGCCTATTTATTAATTTAAAATTGTGGTATTTGAGATACATTTATTATTCTGTGGTATTCTTATCATATCCTATTTCGGCACGGCTTTTGCGTGATTACCCACTATTTTAAACCTTAAAATAAAATAGAATTCCCCTTGGATAAAACACCCGGACCAACACTTGTATGTCACCATCGGAGATTTGTTTCACTTTGCGCACACCCTATGGGGACTGCTGCACACGCCTTTTCTTCGCCGTGAAAAAATCAAACAACCAGTGTACACGAACCGATATGACGTGATCGTTTGCAGGTAAAGGTTGTTCGCGATAAGGCGAGCACTTTTGAAATCAACCTTCGGAAAATATCACTGCTCCTGCCAGCACATATTTTAAGGGGCCCGCTCGGACTGCGTTGCGGTGTGTTTGGAATCCGCGTTTTTTTCTACGAAACTGCTAAACGTGCGTCCAATGTGCTGATCTACGAAAAGAACGCACAGACCATGCGTGTAGATCACTTCCAAGACGTGACGCACATTATAAACGCCATTTCAGAGCACTCCATATGGCTTAAAAACGTCTTTTTTCNGATCACTTCCAAGACGTGACGCACATTATAAACGCCATTTCAGAGCACTCCATATGGCTTAAAAACGTCTTTTTTCAAAAGGCTGTATCTCTAAATATACGCGTTACATACAAGGGACATGCACTGGACCTCGCTGCAGACTTCCNTTTTTTCAAAAGGCTGTATCTCTAAATATACGCGTTACATACAAGGGACATGCACTGGACCTCGCTGCAGACTTCCCACAAATGAAACTGTAGGATCGCCGCTTAAAGTCGCACAGGTACACACAGCACGACGAGAACAATGCACGCCAGTTCAGAGCCCTGCGCGTAGAGGCGAAGGCGCGCTAGTAGGGCGTGGCAGAGTAGCCCTTACAGCTCTTGCGCTTCTCGGCCTCAAACGCGGAAAAAAGTTCCAAGCAGGCGGGCCCCTTAACGTCGCGCTAAGTGAAATGCGCCCAGTAAAGTCGGTGACGATGGAGAGAAAGTAGTTCCATGTCGTTTTTACGTTGAATTTAAAAGTGACAGGTGAACATTCGTGAAAACTGAAATGATTTATTTTGCTTTCCGTTTTTTTTTAATTGCAGCTAAGTGTAAGAATTAGCAATTTTTTAAAATATTTACTTTTCTGATGACTTCACAGCNCGTTTTTTTTTAATTGCAGCTAAGTGTAAGAATTAGCAATTTTTTAAAATATTTACTTTTCTGATGACTTCACAGCTTTGCTTGATCGCCGCATGAATACAGTGATCAGGCCCGTGGCAGTGTTAGTTTTACATTAGGCGTGGAAGAATACACAATGTTCATACACGCAGGTGGTGAGCAGGGCTTTCAAAAGTGCTCAGTTNTTTTACATTAGGCGTGGAAGAATACACAATGTTCATACACGCAGGTGGTGAGCAGGGCTTTCAAAAGTGCTCAGTTTACCGTGAACAACATATATTTATAATACCCTTGATCACACGTATCACTCATGTGGGCCTCTTTAGCCTACTAGGTAGGTACAAGAAGGCGTTACTTTTCCGTGCAGTGAAATAAAAATATTGCGTTAGAAAAGTAAAGCACGGCGAAGTGTTCGTATTTACACGTGGCGGAAAAATTGACTTGAAATAATATTACGGGGAACCTTCTCCCGCCATATTCGATTATTGGTTTTTCCAGCTTGTTTGTATTTTAAAAAATAATAATCCGAAAGTATTCCCATACCCAACTAGCTGTTAACCTTACACTGCAGTACAGACAAAACAAGGGGACTACGAATTCATAATTACGTCACAATATTTGGGGAAAATCAACACTGTGGCATAAACACGAGCTCTCTACTGCTGTATAAAGTCAATAGCGAGTTAAGTATAAGGGTACTTTCGGAATTTCATTTTTTAAAAATATGAACAAGCTGGAAAAATCAGCAATCCAATATGGTGGGGAGGGGAAGGTTCCCCTTAAGGGGTGCTTTCAGAAGAGTTCACCTGTATTAAACCGTAAAAGCGGTATTGTATGCTGTTCACGGTAAACTGAGCAATTGTGAAAGCTCTGCTTAAGATCTACTTGTATGCACATTGTGTATTCTTACGCCACATGTAAAATTAACATTGCCGTGGGTCTGATCGCTTAATTTATGCTTCGGTGAAGTGAAACTATGACATCGTTAGAAAAGTAAATATCAGTGAATTTTATGATTCTTAAACTTAAATGTGTTTAAAATACGGAAAGCCAAAGAAATAATTTGATTATTCAGAAATGTTAACCTACAATTTTTAAATTCACCGCTAAGACAAGGAACTGCTTTCCTTCAGTCGTTACCAACTTTACCAAGCTTATGCCAGTCAGTGTGCTCGTTTAAATATATGCAGATAGCGGGCAGTGACATTTTTCAAAGGCTGACTTCAAAACTTCAAAAGTGCTCACTTACCGTGAACAGCCTTTAATGGGGAATTCTTCGAGAGCGTAAAAAAAAATCCTCGTTGAAGTTGTTCATCCTGTCGATGGACGAGAACCAGAAAGAAGTGGTCAGGGGAAGAGGCGGGGGAGGTCCACACGAGAATCTATTTTCTGTAGAAGTAAATTCAGCATATCGTGTATTAGTCCGCTGTAGGCTCCAGTTATGCTAGCAAATGTACTCTACTCGTCTTAATATGTATAATACGAAATAATCGTACGTGTAAAATTGTTAAACAGGTCCCTGCAACTAACATATGCTAATCATGTTTGCCTCGTGTGACGCGAGAACAGGGTTATGATAACGTGACACGCATTTAAATACGTTTAATTGTTGTAAAAGTAGGTCATGTACGTTTTTTTTTTTTTTTTTTTNTTTTTTTTTTTTTTTTTTTTTTTTTTTCATTTAATAAATTGGATATTTCGTAATTGCTAAAATATGTTTTGTCATAACATTGGTGAGCGTTTTTTTTTTTGCACTAATAGATAAATATCCGTTATCTCCGAACTAGAAAATTTTAATGTACTTCGATCGAATTTAATTTATCGGACTCGATAGTAATGTTTGTTTTGAAAAAGAACGCGCTTTGTTCACAGTGCTTTTAATACATTAAAAAAAAAATTTGGCAAATGTTGGTTGTATTGTGACATAGTGCAGAATTAACGAGAATATGTTATAGCGCGCGCGTTACATAGCAGCACGGGGCGGCGTATTTACGAGTTGCCATTACACCGGGCGCACGCGAAGAGCCGTTGGTGATGTCGAGAAGAGTAATTCCCCGTCCCCGGCCTCGTGTCCCACCCCTTAGCCCTCCCACTCCCGTCTCAGACCGCCTCCGTAACCGCCCCTTGCGACATGGGAAAGCCCACTTCCCCTCCCTCTAGACCGCCTCCTAATCCAACGCGTCGTTTGTCTCCTCGCTCGTTCGCAGCGCCGCGCCGGGTTCAGGTGCTATCTAGTGAGTGTGACTGGTACTACAATCTGCCGGCTCTTCCACGAACTACGTACACGGTGTTCTGTCCGGCTACGAATGCTCAGCGCATAGTACGTAGAAAACAAAGTCGCTAGAAAGAACTGCGTTTCAATGTGTTTGTAAATAGATTTTTTTTTTTAACCTGCCTTTAATGAACTACGAAAAGAACACACTCTTCATACCTGCAGATTACTTTCAAGACTCCACGCACATTAGAAACATTTTTTCAGAGCACTCTAACATACCGTAAGTGGGAGTCACTTTAAATGTGCCCCTATTTCTATGGGATGTTTAAAATATTCAGTGGATATTACAAATAGCCCCTCTAAAATGGAAGTAAATGTAGATAACAGTGAAAAATTCGGTCATAAAGTCGCCCCCATGTATAAAGTCACTCCCACTAGTTAAAAACGGCTTCCTCAAAGCGTCTTATCTCAAAATGTACGCTTTATATACACACAGAAGTACTCGAGAGGCATGCATTGAACCTTGCTGCAGTAACAAAAATAAAACTTTAATGGAAAAAATAGGTGACTTTGAAGAACATAACACAATATAATTCCTATGACTAACAGGGGCAAAAATAAATATGGAAAATTAGTTTTTTTTCTTTCTGTAATTTAGTATTGATGAATCTGTTGGGAAAAATTGTGAAGAAATTAATTAGGGTTTTTGGCCACGGTTTTTCACAATCTTACTGTAACTCCATTTTTCACTACAGGTCGTGGACTATATTCTCCCTGTATCTGATTGTCAGACTACCAGGTTCCATCTTGTAAGATCTCAGTCTGCGAGACATTAGCATAAATGCATGATGATTATTACTTTTATATTTCAAAAATGTGTTACTTACTACTGTAGAGAAACAGCATCAAGGTTTATGTAGGCCTTCTGACTCTGGTGTTATTTAATTTGTACGATGATATTTATTTTCTTTACCTTGGAATGCATACTGACTGGCCAGTGATAACAGTTTGTGTATGCAGGCTTATATTTGGATAGGGCATGGTAATTTTTCAGTAGTCATTTAACAGTACTCTCTTGCAGTTATATTTTGTTATAGATACATCCTATATGCAATACCATCTACAAAATCACGAGAAAAAAACAAGCTGGTGGAACTACACTGAGGGAGAAAAAAAGTCATGGGATAGCAACATGCAAATATACAGATGGAAGTAGTATCGCGTAGAAAATGTATAAATGGGCAGTGCATTGGTTGGGCTTTCATTTGTATTCAAGTGATTCATGTGAAAAGGTTTCTGACGTGATTATGGCCGCACGACGGGAATTAACAGACTTTGAACGCGGAATGGTAGTTGGAGCTAGACGCATGGTACATTCCGAGATCCACAGTGTCAAGAGTGTGCCGAGAATACCTAATTTCAGGCATAACCTCCCACCATAAACAACGCAGTGGCCGACCGCCTGCACCTAATGACCGAGACCAACGACATGTGCGCAGAATGGTCAGTGTTGACAGAAACGCAACACTGCATGAAATAACCGCAAGAATCAATGTGGGACATACGACGGACGTGTCCGTTAGGACAGTGCGGCAAAATTTGGCTTTACTGGTTTATGCCAGCAGAAGACCGACTCGAGTGCCTTTACTAACAGCATGACATCGCCTGCAATGCCTCTCCTGGGCTCGTGACCATATCGGTTGGACCCTAGATGACTGGAAAATTGTGGCTTGGTCAGATGAGTCCCGATTTCAGTTGGTAAGAGCTGATGGTAGGGTTTGAGTGTGGCGCGGACTCCACGAATCCATGGACCCAAGTTGTCAACAAAGAACTGTGCAATATGGTGGTGGCTCCATAATGGTGTGGGCTGTTTTTACATGGAATGGACTGGGTCCTTTGGTCCAACTCAACTGATCATTGACTGTAAAGGATTATGTTCAGCTACTTGGAGACCACTTGCAGCCATTCATGGACTTCATGTACCCAAACAACGATGGACTTTTTATGGATGACAATGTGCCATGTCACTGGGTCATAACTGTTCGCAATTGGTTTGAAGAACATTCTGGACAATTCCAGTGAATGATTTGGCCACCAAGATCGCCCGACAGCATGGCTCGATATTTCTGCCAGGGACTTCCAACGACTTTTTGAGTCCATGCCACGTTGAGTTGCTGCACTTCGCCGGGCAAAAGGAGGTCCGAGATTGCAAGTTTGATCTGGATTATTTTCTGAGGTGGGGGGGAGAGTGGCTTGTTTTTCCTTATGTGGCTTTTACCCTTTTTTTATTCAAATGGATCTGTATTTCCTTACCACATTCCTCCAGTTTCAACCAACAATTTCATATTGTAAGGGAATAGAGACATTTTCGTATGACAAGAATTTAATTTTACTGTCCCAGTTGCCTATACTGACACAGTAATAGAATTATCGAAGCAGAAAATATAACAAAGAAGACCCTGCAAATCACAAAAAAAAAAAAAAGTTAAAAAAATCCTGTACATTTAGGTTCACATCAAAAAACAAATACACAAAGTTTCAAGAAAAATTGATATTACCATGAACGAATTGTGCTAGTTCAATTAAGGTTTCCATACAGTATCATCATAGCCCGATATGTGTCCCATTTTTGTTTAATGTAGTTTGCTTGCACAGATGTGCTAATAGGGGACATACATGTCCTTCCATCATTCATAGCTGCAATACACTGAATAAGGCCTCAGTACAAGTCTGAACAGTGTGAGCCACTGGACCAAGTTCAGTGAACATGCAGCATGCCCCAACGATGCATTTGACGAGCCTTTGCCCAGCCGGGCGAGTTTGAGAGAGGCTCCATCGTCTGCCTTAGAGAGGCAGGTTGGATGTTTCGGCGTATTGCTCGCAACTTGAACATTTCTGTCTACCCTGTGACTCGGTGTTGGATATAGTGGAAACATGGGGGTACACACACAGATCGAGAAGGCGCGAGTCGATCCTGGCGAACCACCAGCAGGGAGGATCATTTCACTGTGTGATTGGCTGTAAGCATTCCACGGGCATCGCTGCGCACCATCCTGGGAAATGTCACGGCAGCTGTGTCCACCAGTGCCATATCCAGGTGGCTAGTGGCTAGCAGAGCAGGATCTGTCATCGCTGAAGCACATGTGACCTACCAGGAACAGGCAGCATGGCAGCTTGCAGATTGGCGGCTGGTGTTGTTCAGCGACAAATCGTGTTTCTGTCTGGATACGGACGACCATCGGATTTGAGACTTGGAGATGTCCTGGCCAGTGCCGTGATCCACGCTTCATTGCAGAGCGGCACACCGCCCCAACAAGAGGTGTTATGGCGTAGGGTGCAATTTCCTACGATTCCTGCACTCCATTGGTGGTGATTGAAGGAACCTTGATGGCATAGCAATAATGTCTAGGAAAATCTATGACCAGGTGAGCTCCCCTTCCTGTTGCGGCATTACAGCCCCATTTTCCAGCAGAATAATGCCTGGCCTCACACAGCGTGGGTATCTCTGGCCTGCCTTCATGATGTAAACATTATTTCTTGGCCAGCAAGGGCCCCAGACCTCTTGCCCATCGAGCATGTTTAGGACCAGATTGGACGGCAACTTCGGTTAGCAGCAACTACAGCGGATTTGGAGTGTCAGTTGTACCAGCTGTCACAGGATCTTCCTCAGGAGAACAGCCAATGTCTGTATGCCTCTATGCCTGACCATATCACCGCCTGTCTCCATGCTACAGGTGGCCCAACACCATACTAAGTGTATCCTGCAACCTTGCTCTATGCCTGTTCCCACTTACGTGCCCTTGCAATGGTACCTTCAGGGTGATGAATTTTTTGGAAATGTGTGTATTTGGATACAAATAATACAACTTTCTAAAACAAACCAGTAACTTTATAAGCAAACAAATATATAAGAAAATGAAAGAAAATTAGATTACAGGAAAACTTGTTTCAGCTGGCCTGTTGTTGAGTTCAGAACACAAGTTCAGATTGTAATTTTTGTTTTAGGGCCAATAATTTGACTTCAGAGGTTTGTTAATTGCTTTATGGTTATTATCTTGTTCAGACCATTGGAAATTTAAAATAATGTGCCAGGTAATTTCATTCATCACTGCAACTTCAAAGTGTGGTGTTTCTTTGATTACAATTCTTAGAGCACATCACTGAAACTGTTTTAGACTCGGTAGTAGAAATGAGGTATGCCAGTGTCACTGCATCTTATCTCTCTTTACATAATACCAGAAAAGTATTTAAGGTTTTTTCCATTTGATTATTTTATTTTTATCTTATTTTATCACGTTTATATTTTATTTTGATGTAAACGTGATATTGTGCACTGATACAGTAACGCAGTATAGAAAGCATTGTAATAAACCCTCAACTGTTAAAATTGGTTATTTACATCAGAGAAAAATTAAATTTAACAGGAATATGTAATCTTAATGTCGAAACTTACATATTTGTTAAAATAGTTTAACATACAAGTTTTGAAGATTGATTTGTCATCAGTTGTAATAATTATGAGCCAAGTATATGTCCTCATCTTGTAAATCTTGTTGAATGTGGTCTTAATAAAAACGGTTCTTAATAAAAATGTTCTAAATGAAAATTTTTTTGGAAATAAGAAGAAACAAATTTTATTTAGTTTGTCAAGAATTTGGTAACCAATATAAAATTTTTGTAAAATAATGTAAACTGCTACCATTGGAAACTTGTTTATTGCTTATGCCAACTAAGGGATTATTGTATGCCAGGGAAATTTGCTGTGGTAGGTACTAGGAAAAGAACAAAGAAAGTAATGAATTATATTTTTAAGGGATGCATTATAACCAAGTACGTTATGAGAGATAAAGAGAAAATATACTTATAAACCTACAAGTGGAATAATGTAAAATGCTGCTGCCCGACATGGAGTAATATTTTCTATATGATAGCAGTTATTGCACAATGAACACTGAACAGTACATGGTTTCTTACGTAATCATTTTATTTTGGCTGAAATATAATTTACTGTTTATTTATTAATTTAAAAAAAATATAATTGTAAGTACAAATAATTCAAATGGTACATGCCTTTGGTGAAGGAACTCAAAATATATCAGTTCTAACTTGAATTCCAGATCTGATCTTGGTTATTAAAATAATTATCTGTGACATTTATAAAATCAATTTTTCAATTAGAGTTTACACAATAGATAAGTTTTGTGAAAAGTCAAAGGAGTGAACGAAAAAAATGTTCATATGGAGATGTATTTATAAATATTTTATTGAGCGATATTTTTGTGATCCGTAGTGTATGATCAATGACATACATAGATGGTTTGCCTGCTTTGAGGCAGACACTGCTGTAGCTATGTAACAAAATTAATTTACTATTTCCCCCGCCATTGCATTCTGGTGCTGATCCATACTCACCTCGCTTCACCCTCATAAGCTTCAAGACCCTGATGTTAAGAGCCACCCAAACTTCTCCACTCTTGTCGTACGCTACATATCTGCTATAATGGCTTGGGCCGACAGCTGGTACGTACGCCCGACCACTTGGCACTCAGGCCGTTGCAGCAGAAGACAGGAATTTCAAGGTGAAGAAATTCTAATGCGTGGTAATGGTCAGGTGCTGATGACAACTCTGCTGCCTGGCTGTTCTGCTGGTGGATGGACGAAGTGCTGTGCACTGCGGAGGCAATGATGGAAACATGGAAGACCCATGTGTTGATGATGGAAAATTATCTTTCATTTCAGAGCAAAGGAGCCTCACACGGCCCTGTCCCCCGGTTGTGTGGTAGAAGCCAGGACAGGGGGTGGGATGGCTTGGGCGAGCGACCGGCCTGTAATGGATGCAAGGCTCATGCCTGGTTGGCGAAGCTTTAAAGTGTCCTCAACCTTTACCTGGAGTGCACCTTTTGGAGACAGTCTACTTGATCCCTCTCCAGTGTTTCAGGTTGAACGAGGGACTGCCCCTGCTCGCTCAGGCGCTCGCCATAGGTCGAGCTGTCGATATTCTGAAAACCCATAAGTTCCACGGAAAACAATTGGGAGCATGGGCTGATCGGGTGAGCCCCACCGTGAAACTTTCTTTGGTGTCCTATCAAATTGGGTCGAACTCGTGCTGGCATCGGTTAACTCCGCATGCCGGAGGAGGTCTGGAGAGATTGCCGCTCTCGAAGAAAGGCCAGGCGGTGAGGGGCACACCACTCCGGTTGTGACCTGGAGAGACACTAGGGGTCCCAGCCAGACCACACACTCAACGCTGAGTACGAGGGTCTCGGTACTTGTGGAAGGCTGCATTCTTGCTGTACTTGTGAATGTGGTCAACTCAGGTGCTAAGCTCTTCTTTCTTTTTTAAAATTTCAACTGATATGCTTGTGCATTTCTTTGCAACTTTACAGTTTACACATGTGCTGGCGAGTTTACTCTGGTGTAGCTGTCTCTTTGAAGTACTAATGGAATATCTTTGTATGTTTCGTTCACAGAAAGGTGCTAAAGCCCCACAGGCTGCTGGGAAAATACACACAGATTTTGAGAAAGGTTTCATCATGGCAGAAGTTATGAAGTACACAGATTTCAAGGAAGAAGGGTCAGAAGCTGCTTGCAAAGTAAGTAGCTTCTGCAATGATAAACCCATTCACGACATGCATTTGAAAGATTTTGGTGTTTCGCTTTCCTTCAGAGAGACAGGGTTTGACATTTAAAAAAAGTAAATTTTGACTAGAATATTTAGTTACTGTATGTAGCATATCTGTTTTGAGGGCAAGCCAAAGTGAATGAAGAAATTGCACTTAAATATATTATTTGTGTGTATTGTGTGATGGCAATATGCACATAATAGGAGGGTTATAGTTTTTCTTATGATTATGGTATGTGAAGCTTTTGCACAGTTTATAATCACCTAAAGTATGTCATGTAACTGCAAGTAAAATTAAGATTGTCGTTGATTACTGTCCTCCAGGAATCCCACACTACAAAATCTACTGTGTACTGCTAGCAATTGTTTACAAGTACATAAGAACTTGAACATAGCTCCTTCGGTTTTGTGGTGTTAATGTGTTTTTGTGATGGAGTGAGCATGACAGGCCTGTGTGAAATTAATTTAGTACTGTGAAGTTGTTTATGTCTTTCTTACCATTTGCACATCAATGAAAGGGCTTATTCTGTTATTCTAAGTTGCAATGATTGTTTTCTGTAATTTGTAGATTTTTTTTTAAACAACGTTAATTTTTGAGGTCATGTTCATAAGAATATGTATTGCGCACCTGTGGATATTGTAAAGTTCACTCCTGTTGCGTTGTATAAAAATCCTATTACTAAAGAATTAGCTTATTTGTAATTAATAGTTGGGATTTATATGTAGCCTATGTAAACTGTCAGTCATTGTAGATATTGCCATCTGAGCTCCTCTGTTTTCGGAAAATAACTTTTTTCAAAATTAGTGGCAGACTTGCCTTTAAATGTATGAACAATGTGCATTAAATTTTTCTGGACTTAATTTTTTATAAACAGCTATAATATTCATCCAAAACATACTCTGATCGTCAAAATAATAATTGCACCCACAAAGAAGTAACAGATTGCAATGCTGTTCGGAAGGAAGGCTAAACACGCCAATTACAAGAAATGATTACAGATTGAGCCCAATATGAGCAATATTTGGTGTGCTACACATAAATACGTTTCTCAGTATTATGTTGGGCTGTGCCATGTTTGCAAACACATTTCTGCCAGACGTAGCGAGTTGTCAAGTTTCCCTGTAAGTATCCTGGAAGAATCCATCTTATGCAGCTTGATTATTTGCTTCACTGGAAAGGTGCAAGATTTACAGGAGGAGAAGCAACTGACACAGAACAGAAGTAGTACATCATTTTGAAAATTATGACAGCAGCTGCCATTAGTTACATATTATCAACACATTTACATACAGTAGTTTTTTTCAACATACACCACTTAATCTTAAGTTTTTATAAGACCAATGAACATTATACATGGCCAGTGTTCTTCACTAAGCAAGTTGTAATGATGTCATTTAACTTAACGATTTACCAGCACTCTATAAAAGTTCCAGTTAATTTTTAATCAAAATTACTGTACAGTTTAAAATTATCTTGGACAAAACTAGCCAACAGCACGAAACCGGTAACAGGCTAACGTGAAAAACATAATATATTATCGGTGACACTAACCCACGTATACTACATTTCTTATAACTTCAGTAAATTTTGACAGACATAGTTACCAACCTAGACAGCATGTAAACAATGAATGCCCTCATTTTCAAATTATTGTGTCAGCTGATGGTTGTTGCGAGATGCATGTCATTATGTTGGCAATCTGTGCAATGATTATGAAGAAAAAATTGTTCTCTGCAATTAAAATTATAATTTAGAACTCTAATGATAATTACAACATTTATTGTTTAAATTATCCTTTTAGAATAATGTACCACTTATTTGAGTTATAGAGTGTTGGCTTTAAAAACATTTTGAAAAATTACAATATAGCATGCATGCATTATGGTTATGTAAAACATTTCCACTCTGTGAACGCCATTGTGATTGCGCCCTCTTTTGTCATGATTTTTCTACATGCGAGAATTCCTTGCTGGTGGTGTTCGGAATATTATATCTGCAGTAGATTGTTTTTGTATTTACATATTTAATTGACTGTAGTTCATTGTAGGTGCCTTTTTTTAGAACAGTCTCCTCAGTGAAATGAAATATCAACACTTTTCTGCCACTTTGTAAGAAGATTGCTTGTGTGCTTTGGTCCACAATTTTCCGTAACCACCATTAAGCGTGATCCGAGCAACAGCGTATTTACGTTTTGAAGTTTAAATTTATTTGTTTCAAGAAATAGTTCAAGTGTTTTGTTTGTTAACTTCATAAGTCAACAATAAATTAGTTGGTTCCAGTGGCCGACAAAAGTGATTTTATTGTTCAGGAATTACAAAGTGAACAGTAAGTTTGTGTGTTTTGTAAATTATATTTTTTAAAACTTTTGCTTGGAGATTTGAAATGCACGTGGCCTTAAAAAACTCCTTTTTGTACACTAGTTAATTTTATTGAAAATATAACGATTTTTACGTTTGAAGTTATGAACAACAACATAATTTATTGCGGTTTGTTCTTGTCGGAGGTTTTGAAATGCACGTGGCCTAAATAAGCACCCTTTTTAGTAATTATTATGTTGATATGATTGGACTGTGTTCATTGCCAACCATGAGAGTAAATTTAAAAAAATTGCATTCTCACAAAACTTAGCAAGACAAAAAATTAAAAAACCTTTTACAACACTACAGATGGATAATTAGGAAAAGCTTGTCAATAAAAAACAAATAATTTGAATTTGTCGTAAAGGCTCTCGGGCGAAGCCGAGAACTGTCCACATCGACTGACGGACACACCACGAGGGTACGGATGTTGCAGAGTCTGTTCAGGATGAACATACTTGAGGAGAGTGCAGTTTTACATGCATGCTGCTCTTCATCACTTCCCTTGCCTCATCCTGCTTGAGCGAGCGAAGGAGTGTCTTAAGGTCGGGCTACTGGTAATTCGAGGAGTGCGCTGAGATTTACAGAGGCAAGCCACCACGTGTGCCAGTCAAGCCTATTGGGACTAGTGTGGTCCCGTCCTTGAGCAGATTGAATTTAGGGGGTTATCGATGCAAGAATGTTCTAGTTATTGCCCTTGCCTTTCTCGCCATGACTCTGGGTACGGGGAACTTTCTAGATTGGGCCATAGAGACTACTTAACCTGGGACTGGCCTCTGAGCTGACAGTTTAAGAGTCTAGATGCTAGAGAGTTGTTTGACCTTAAGTGCCAGGTTTTCGAAGACAGTGAAGTGACTAGCCAGCAGAGCGACGCGTGGTGGCGAGAGTGACCAGAGGGAGTGAAGTCTGCGGACTGCGAGCATCGGTATAGTGGAGAGTGAGACTGGTGGGCGTGGCCATTGAACTGGAAGCACAAGTGACAGACACTTGGAATGATGGCAATAGACAGATTGAATGTGTGTAAATAATGACCGTGAATTAAATGACTGGAACCAATACAGAGACAGTGATAACTACTCTAATAAAAATTGAGATAGACATTAAATATTGCGCTCACTGAGAATAAAAAGGGAAATAATGGAGCTAAGGTAGTTTAATGTTGTAAATAATAGTTGTGTGAATAAATTAAAAATCAAATTTAGTTCTCTTATTTTTATTAAGACCTGCAGCCCCCACAAACTCAAATACACCCCTTTGGCGTCTTGTAACAATATATTAAACATTCCTTATGTACTGATATTAGATAAACTCGTGACACATGCACACAAATAATGTTAAAATGCATGAGAAATAATAATCGTGCCAACAAGGAATTATTTTTTTTAACTGAACAACATGCAATGTCACAATTTAAAATGTAGTTAAAATTATACACAGCTCATAAAAAAAAATGACGCACCGATTGAACAAATGTACAACTTAAAACTGTAAAACTTTGGAAGCTAAACTACAGAATACATGATGATAAACCCCAGAAAAATGCACACACATCAGTGAAGTAATTCCCAAAATAATAACAAATTGATTACTGACTCAAGCAAAATGTAATAAAATGGGAAGACTATTGGGCCAGATAAATAAATTCTTGCGCACAAGTTAAACAGACACCTCAGAGAGAGAACAACAAACACCTGACTTAGAGGTAAAAATACCGGTGTAAAACTTGGTAACGTACTGAGATTAACTGCAGTAGCAAACTCAAAACTATTACAATCAAATAAACACTCTACCAAACAAAATTGTATATTAAAATGTAAATAAACTTTCTCTTATTAAACTTTAAGATATCACCATATCACATCATGTAAATAAACATTAATACCTGTCAACATAAAATATTTTAAATTAAATTACTGTTAATTCTCCACATTGCATAATAAAGTCATTCTCATAAAAACCTGAAGGTGAAATAGCTTCAGGTTTTTATGATGCTATTTAAAAAATGTTGTAAACATAATGAGTGACAACAACAAGCACAAGTAACATGTGCGTTGTACCATGCTCTGCTACTATTCTATCAAGGCAGCCCTCAGTGTGCAGGGCGGGAATCGCAAGGCGGGAACTGCCAAAAACGGACAACTAAATAATGTGGATTCCTATCGTGTTCTCTGAAATACCCAGAGGACGCTGAGAATGATATTCCGCTTCAAGTGTAATCCTCCGCGCTAAAAATATTAAAATACAGGGTAGAGTCTCATATATTCGTTTATCCTTTTACATAAAAATTTTTTTAAAAAATCAAAAAATTTGTAAAATTAATTTAATTGGCTGAAAATTATATAAAATTTGTATTCCCACTTAAAAATTGTTTTTATAAAATTAATTGCTAAAATATAATTACGTTCTAATTTTTGAAAAATTTTTGTTAAAAATAATTTTAGTTGTACAGTATTTACCCTATGAGACTGGGTAAAAGAAGTTGCAATATAAGCTAGTGACACTAATCTCTTGCCAGTGAAATACCAGCACATTCTTTCAAACTCTTTCAGTTGAGGTAAATTAGTAATTTTTTTACCTATGAAAGTCCAAGTGAACAAGGAAAAAACAACACAAGATTTTCTCAGATATGGATTGTGTACTTCCACTTTGCCGCAATAGGAGGGTAAAACAAAAAACAATTACTACACCACCATTATTACATTGACTATTTTTGACAATAATTCTAGGGTGCATCTGCCATTCTAAAGGACTTGATTATATATTCAAAAGGACTTAATTATATATTCAAAGCCTAACTTACCAGCACAATGTTTGTTTGATTATGCTCGCTTTACAAAGTTTGTAATATTTTCTTTCGTAGAAATTTATCTGAAATTTGTTTATTAGTTTATTAAACTTGGATATATCTTCTGAAATTAACCGAAAAGGTCTGGTAGCATTGCAGGTTTGAACTGCATCCTGATGAGAATTAATTTTTACACGCTGGCATGCAGAAGATAAAACCAGAACTCTTAGCTGCTTGTTCTGGACACCGGTCCACACTCTTCAGCTAACGGGCCACTTCATGCAGCTAAGCCATGGCCGTCATGTACACAGAACATGCACTGTACATGTTGGATCATACTATAAAAAAATTGAATACAGAGTATAAATATTACTAGGAAAAATAACATTTGTCGTGTGGCAGCAACATTATTGCATCAAGATTACTCACCAAAGGTAATTAAAAACGATCTCTCAAACATGATGAAAAAGGATTAGAAAGCAATAGCAAATTTTTTGCGATGTTACATGGGGGTAGTTTCCGCGGAAAAAGAAAAAGGTTAATGTCATCACCCTGGATGATACAATAAACTGGATGTTTTTGACAACACGACAATTCACTATCTTGAATCATCATGTTGCGGTCCTTGAAACAATTGCGATAAACCATTACAATACATAACATATTTTGTTCAATTGTTTTGCACACCAAACAAATCACTACAGAAAGCAAATTTACTTGGAAGCAAAAGTACATTACCAAAACACACACAAAATATGATGTGATAACTTTAAAGTACACAGTATTCAGCACACGTGCCACCATCTAATGTGATTAATGTAAAACGAACACAAGTCTGAATAGACATACCAAAAAAGGTTTGCTACTTTAAAAGCAACGAGAAAGAAAAAAATAATAAATTATTATTACAATTTGCTTTTAAAATTATTAGTTTAAAATGGCATTTTAAATTTACATTACGTTTAAATTTTATGTTTATATTAAATGCTTATAATCAGATTTGAATAAAATTTGAGTAAAATTAAGGAAAGATTATATTAATATTATTTGGATAATTAATATAATTATTAATATATTTGATGATACTCTTATTGATGTATTTCCTAGTAAAGTTAAGATTAAATGTCCTGCAATTATATTTGCAGCTAATCGTACCGCTAATGTTGTTGGTCGGATTATGTTTCTAATAGTTTCAAAACAAACTATAAAAGGTATTAATACATTAGGGGTACATGTAAGCACTAGGTGTGTTAATATTATTTCCGTATTTTTTATTCATCCATTGCCATAAAAGAAGGCATTTGCTAACAAAGGCAAATTAAGAAAATAGGTAAAAGCAAGTGCCACAATTTGGCACAGGCATCCCACGAGAGCCACTATGAAAATAGGTACCCAACATGTTCACCAAATGCCTTCTTTTGGGATGTAAAGTATTATTTACTTAGATATGCAATGAAATGGGCTACTTTACGAGACATATGGGCTGTTTGTCATATTGCTAGTGAATGCTCTTGCAATGTTTTGTCCACAGTCTGCTGGGAAGTACAGGCAACAAGGACGGAACTACGTCGTAGAGGATGGCGACATAATTTTCTTCAAATTCAATGCAGGAGCCGGCTTGAAAGATGCAAAGAAGAAATGATGTCAGGGCCTGCTGTTGGTGTTGCTTGTCCATTTGTACCTGAACCTCATTCTGTTCACTTACTGTGTTGGTTGTTGAGGTCAGGTATTTGGTTCCTCTGCCCCTCCCCCCAAAACCTTTCATTAATCTCAGTTACTGGCCATAACATTTTTTTTCTAACATAATCCCAATACCAGAGAATTGTTTACAGTCAATTGTTTTATAAAGGTTGAATACTTTTTTCCAGCTCAGTTGCTTTGCATTTATTTTCATATATAACAGTGAATTGTTTTTATTACTTGAATTGTGGATTGTTTTTTATTATTTGTGGTGTAATTATTTATGTTTGTGCAGCAGAAAATATTGATATCCATAATTTAAAAAATAATTTTTTAAATTTACATTCTAGTATTTGCTTAACTGTTTTTTTTTTTTTTTTTTTTTTCGGTACTAAAACTTTGCCAAAACATTTTCCTTGAACTACAACAAAATTATTAAGTTTTTCATAGACATGTGTGAAATAACATTTTTTTCCTTTCCCCACTCCCCCAATTGCTAGGTTTGAAAAATGTGATAAGCTGTACAAAGTAGGTTTATTTTTGTTTCCTTTTGTCACCATATTTGAAACTTGAAAATGAGGAAAATACAGAAATAATGTACTTGTGACTTCAGTTATTCAGATTACATATTTTTTATGTTCTGCAAAATTGTTGCTGTTGAGTGTCTTTATAAGTGTCACTGAACGTATTATGTAATATTGAAGAATGTTAGCTTTTGTATTAAATTCATTTTCGGATAATCATTCCAAGTTTTGTTTTTAGGATATGCACTATTTTTAATACACTTTTAAGGGACCAGAAATAAATATTATGAAATGCATAACACTCTAAATAGAAATTACTTGTACTCTATAGGTATAGAACCACCCAGATTAAGTGGTATATGTGAATAAAAGAGTACTGCTATTTATATGTTACTACATTTTGGCTAGAAACCTTATTTCAACTAAATGTTTTGTCTTTTAACTAGCTTCTGAATAGCAGATGTTTCTACAATACATTACAGTATTAAAGTGTAAGTTAAAAAAAATTTTTTGCTAATCAGCAGGTATTCTTAGGATAAAATATTATGCAACAATTATGTGAAAGATAGCTGATACTAATGGAAAATAAAATCATTGTTTGCAGTGTAAAAGAAATAGTTGAATTTTTTGATGTGATATGACATTGCTTTGCATGCAGAAAAAATGACATATTTTAATATTGGAAACTTAAATACTTTTGTGTTTATGATTCCCATTTTCTCTGTCTAAATAATTAATTTAATGTAAATGTTTATACATTTCTTAAATGAAAATCAAAACTGTGGGATTATAACACATTAACATAATTACCAATTTAAAAAGAGACATAATGGGGGAAGTGTGGTCGATACCATCATAGTAAAGAGGTTTTCGTGGGGTACTCCCACTTCCACCTCTATCTTCATTCTGCTTCTGCTCCACACACATTTCACTTCATTCTTTCTTATGGCTGCAATTAGAGGTCTGCCCGTAAGGTAAGGTAGACGGTTCCAATTAGAACTAGGGGCCTTAGTGGTGTAGTGGTTTCTAACCACTACACCACCATTACTCGCCTCGGCGAACCGGGTTCGATTCCTGATGGGGTTTCCCCTGGATTCTAACATGTGGGAATCATGCTGGATGATGCCGCTGGTTGGTGGGTTTTCTCGGGGATCTCTCGTTTCCCCCGCCCTTGCATTCTGGTGATGCTCCATACTCACCTCGCTTCACCCTCATCGGCTCTCAAGACCTTAATGTTAAGAGCCGCCCAAATATCTTCACTCACTCACACTCGCTCCAATTAGAACGAGCCATCTCTCATCTATGTTGTCTTTGCCTGAACTGAAGGTAGGAATAGCATGCTCCAAGTTAAATGCTAAGAATGATGCAAAACTGTGTTGTCTCTATAATGAAAACCATAATTCCGCGACAGATGCGACGCAACATCTAAACGCATGACAGTTCTTACAGTTGTAGCTACATCCAACGTGTGTGGCTGATACATGTTTGGAAGAAGAAGATTATATCTATGTAAATAAGCAAGTAGGTTTTTATTATCATTAGTATTAGAGATGGTTATTACGTTCTTGCCATCATTACTATCCTCTTCGAATGTGCCTACACTTTCCATCCTTTTCTGGAAGCTTATAATGTTTATATGTACATATTTTATTAATATTTTGTTCTAAATTCAAATTTTTTTACTGAACTTAATTTTGAATTCATTGTACAACTTTTGTGGAAATTAAAATAAAAAATGCAACCACCACAGAAAAATGACAACTTAATAAACAAGTTTTTTTACAAATATGGAATGTTACAAAATCAATATTGCCAAAACTCTAACAAGATAATAATTACATTTTTTTGGAAATGTGCTTATGACGCAACAAAATTAGAAATGATCTCTGATCAGAAAGTTTGTCTCGTCTTTGATTTCTCTTACATTTTCATCAGCAGCTTCTGGTTTTTGATTGGATGATATATATAGTTTTCACCACATCTCCCCTATTGTGC
This sequence comes from Clitarchus hookeri, assembly GCA_002778355.1. Taxonomy (NCBI): domain Eukaryota; kingdom Metazoa; phylum Arthropoda; class Insecta; order Phasmatodea; family Phasmatidae; genus Clitarchus; species Clitarchus hookeri. The sequence continues at coordinate 135,010 of NQII01002130.1, forward strand.
CAATTAAAATCCAGCATTAGACTTCATAAGAGTAAGTGTTGGTTGCTCTTGTGTGATTGAACCACTGTTCATATGAGATGCCTTGAACCAGTGGCAAACATTTTGCTCCCGATCAGCTTAATTCAAACTTGCTCGATCAAACAAGAATCTAGAAGAATGAGATTTAACCACAGCAGCAGTCAACGAACAAGTCACCTCTGCTTGAGTTTACAGACAACTGTGGAGCCTAGCATGGTAAAATTTCTATATATGACATTAGCAGGTTCTTGGTTAAATTATGAAATGATCTGTAATTTTTTTGTTTGCAGCAACATTTTTGCGTAAATTTTTGATGACGAGACTTGGCCACTTAATTATATTTTAGTTGATTTAAACTCTGTAGCTACGAGAGTGTAGAATTTTAAAATTCTTATGTGAGCTAGGTGGTGCAAAACAGTAAAATGTTTGTGCTTCTTGTCTATAAACTTTGTTTTGGGTAAGACACATATGCTTAGAACTAATAATACCAGTATTGTAATCTGACACCTGGTAAACCACTTCGTATTTGCATTTTAAAAAACACTGGAAATCCTTTGTATTGTGGCAGTAGTTGAAGCAGAGTAAGGACTATTTACTAGTATGAAAGCTGTTATACAGCATAAATGGTTTAGTACTAATGTTGAAATATTTGTATGATATGGTGTAGTATTTTGTGTTACTGCTTTAAATTTCCTTCAATAATTTTGCAAAAATATATTTTTAATTATTATATGTAATAAAATTGGGTTAAACAAAACCTATTTAGCCCAATTTTAATACCTTGTGTAAGGATTCAGTATGTTTTTAAGAAAAGGTTCAGTAAATTGCTGTTATATATAATTAAATCCGTAGTGCTATCCTTGATATATATGCCAATTTTTTTAATTTACTAAAATAGTTTTAGTAATTTATTGAAATTTTACTTAAATCTATACAGTATATTTTTAAGCAAATGGGTAACATTTTTGTAATACACAAAGCACAAATATTGCAATTATTATAGTACATAGTAACATTTGGCAAATTAGACATACAGCCTCCTGTGTATTTAGTGTTTCTATAATACTGTATATTTCAAGATTAGGTTACAGAGTGTTTATTGCAGCACAACATTTGTAAAAAAGTTCTATCAATACAGATGGTTTTGTTAATTAATTAATGTTTTCATAATAATGAAAGTTAATATTTTTGAGGAAGTTATGGAAAGTTAATGTGTTCTGTTTTAGTAAAGTTTAATGATTTTTCATTAATAACAACTCAATACATTATGTATATAGTTTCACAAATCTTCATTTTGTGCAAACATAATATGTCAGTGACATTAAAAAATATATGGATTTGGTACATGTAGAAACCAGTAAATTTTTTTTATCGTTTGTAAGCAGAATTACTTGTACACTGCTAAGTTGGTCACAAGCTTGAAATGGCAAAGGATGATAGTCACCTAATTGTAATGCATTATAGATAAGGTTATTAGTATCGTACCACAATATTGGGTAAAAGTCTTTCTTTTGTGTATTCGTTCTGATAACCATTTTATTTTGTTCAAAGTCGTAAGGTAACTGAGATTATCTAGTTTCCCCAATCCTTCCCCTCCCTATCCTTGACCTAGTACCAAGCATACACTTCACTGTACGGCAGAATTTTTCTATGTATGTACTTGGATGTGTAAAAGGACTACAAATGCAGAAGGAATCTGACAGCTTTGCTTTATCTGTTTTTGTGTAATGTTCACTGGCTTCTGCATTCGTAGCATAAACAGAAATACAGCACTTTCTTCAATGTTGGAACATAAAAGGCTGGCTAATATTTGGAGTTTTATGTTGAAGAATGTCATCTTTTGTCATAAAAGAAAAGAGATATTGCTGAAAATTTTAATTTTGACTGTATTTAAGTGTAAAAATGTTTTTTGTAAAAACACATGTCAAGTAAGACTGTTATAAAGAGATATTGAATAACAAATAAATTATATTCATTATGTCTATTATTATTTACATTATTTGAATGTCCAGTGTCACTCGCTATCATAGAAACTAATTTTCCAAAGTAATGATACTACTGTGGTGCGCCATTGTCTTTTGCAGTATTGTGTAATGACAACATAATATCCACTCCTGGACCTACAGAAGGAATTTTAGCACATGTAAAATTTCCTTACAAGTGTTCAAGGGTCTTTTTCTACATTTTTAGCATTGTATTAATTTTTTTTTGTTGTGGCATACAATTATAGCTTGGAAAAAATATTAAAATGGAGGAAAATTACTTTACTAAAAGTAATAAAAGGAATTTATAGAAATTTTAAATTTATATTTTTTTTTCATACAAATATCAACATTGAACAATTGCTGTAGTCTCGAAATACATAATTATCCATCCCATCGCAATGTCATGAGCATATTTCCTTTATAATTAGTTATGTATGCTGTTCACTCAAATTTTCTTTTAATTTTTTGTGGTAAAGTTTAAAGTAAAAATAGTTCAAAATTAAACCATTATTACAAATAAACCTGTGTCAGATTACAAAGAAATTACCAGCATGACACTCGTGTGATTTCAAGAAACACTGACTAAACCAAACCAAACTTTCTGTCTAAATAACTCTCTGAAACTTACATTTTCAGTTAAAAAGTTTCATATTTATGCTAAAAAAAAAAACATGATAAATATAATTTTTCAAATTATTTGGTATTTTCATTATGTTATTATTGATATCATGCTCATGCCATTGTGCCTTAAAATACTGTCAAAAAGTAGAAAAATATTTTTGGCACTTAAATGTCCTTAACTTTCCAGTTATTGAACTGGCAGTTTTTTCCTACCCACTAGACCAAAAATATCACTGTTATCTTCAAGGGCTTAAATTATATCATATTTATACTTTTATACTTGTAATGAAACACTATAAATACAAGACTGATAAACATCACGTGACAAATTTGTATGTGTATAAATAAGTTCAATTATTCAGGACTTTTGCTACACCAAATTTGAAGAATTTGAGTTAAGAAACACATGCATGACTTAACTAAGTGTTTGAAACCACTAGATACACAATTGTATTAGCAGTTTATCACAAGTCACGTTTCTCAGAGGTGTGGTTAAATAAGGGAACACAGCAAATTGGGTTTTCTCTTGTTGGTAAAAAAAAAAATGGAGCTACCACCATCCCTGTGCCCTATGCCCTATACATTATGTACGTAGCATGAATGCCATTTTGTGATCACTAATGCATGGCTGGAAGGATAGGATTTCTTGATTTTAATGATACGTCAAGTCGGTTCTTTGAAACTATCAATTATTTTATTAAGTGTTAGAACTGAACAACTAAAATTATGAATTGTTTGTTCAATTTTTTTAATATGTATAGATAGGGACACCTGTTGTCTGCGAGAATACTTCGATGATTTCGTCAGTTTTGAGAAAGTGAGTTCAGTGCATTTTTTGCTACTTTTTCTAAAATTTCGACAAAACTTTAGATGATTTTAAAAGTATAATATAATGTTTCAAACAATAACGTATGTGTACAATTAATTTTAATTTAGTATTGAAGAGCTTGATTTTATGGAACTATGCTTATATATTTTATTTACATATTATTTGGTTAAAACTTGAGTTTATCCAATTAAATGTTTTTGCGTGTTTAGTAAGCATCTAGACATGTAAATTATATCTACCACAAAGCAAAAATTATAGGAGGTTTATGCAAATTTAAAATTTTGTATTCTTGAGAACTAATTGACAGTTGTGCAAATATCGTAAATACGTAGCCTACATTTGCTCATTACACGTTTTCTACAGTGTTAAGAAAAAGTGTTCCTTTTTTGTATTTTTATATTTTACTTAATAAATTACAAACTTTTGGATATACAACCCAACTATTTTGAAAGAAAATAAAGACATATTTTAAAATTGCTTAGCACGCACTGTTTTAAAAGAACAGCTTCCTGGTTTTAAGTTTAAACTACTGGGTACACGCCTGCAGTATGAAAATCAGAACCTCCAATCAATATAAATATTTTTGTCGATAAGCATTTACGTTCAAAATTTTGGCGCTCTTAAAATAAATTATAACGGCAACTATATTTGATGAAAACTGATTTTTTTAGACTAATGTTTCAAAATATAAGAAAAGCAGTAAAAATATTTTGTCCGTAATTGTGAAGAAATGATTGAATACATTACGTTAAAAAATAATGTGCGTGTGTATGATGGTATGAAATATTGGGGTAGCAGCATTGCCTAGAACATCTCTAATTTTCGTAGAACTGTTTCGTAACATATAATTTAAAAATGTAATCAAATAAGAAACTTTCCAAATAGTATTTAAATTCAAGAACTGTTAATTGTGTATTCATTTGTATCACTTAACCAAAATCTGCTGTAGCCTAGCTAGTATATATAAGGTGAAAACATTTATTGCTGTGCATGGCTATTAAAATTGTTGATGTTGAGAACTATTTGATTGATATAGGATTTTCTCTCCAAATATATTTTTACATCATAAAATTAATTTTAACAAATATTTACACATCACTATACAGAAAATGCAGACATCCTTTAATAAACGTTTATTGATGATGAGAGTTACTCATGTGTACGAAAGATGTATTATTTCCCTAAATGTTTCTCATTTATTTTGACATGCTTGTGAAAACGCATTAACTATACAAACATTTCATTTCAAACAAACATTACAATTATTGTCCTTTTGCGTATCGTTTCACAGCATACTTGGTTGCTGTGACTAAACTGTGTGCTTATTTACATGCGACACAAAAGTTAACATACTGAGGCCACCCTCTGCGCCACAAACCTCAATACCACGAATTTTAACTACTCCAGCAATAAGCAATTCACCAGACAGTAGGTGCCCAAAGAAGAGTGGATCTCGTTCTGTTGGTGTGTGTGTCTTTTGAGCACAAAGTTTAGGGGCACCAGACCGTCTAAGTGTTCTTACAACTTACCACTGACAACTATCAGGCATAATGATGATAACCGAAGTTAACACCAGTGTTTCAAAGTAAAGTTATAGTAAAGGAAAATAAATTTAAAATTATTTATAGAAAATTACGCAAGTACGTCAGGACTTTCTTACATATTGATTAATTTTGCACTGAGTATTACATATTAAAAAATAAATCATTATAACATTATAAACAAGTATGAAAGTTACTGGTCAAGAGTTGCACTTCATGCTAGAATTTATCTTAAAATTACTTATATATCAAAATTATTTTTTTTTACCAGATTACTCTTGCAATGTTATAAAAGGTCTTTGCTAAATAGACATTAGCTTCTTTTGTTGTTTGAACGACAAACAAACTATAACATGCAGGCTTTCCTGATATATGAGGTGCTGCTGCCAGCTCCATTGCATCAGGCTGGAGAAAGGTAAGTGTAAGATCGTTACATCGTTAGTTTGTCACAAGTGATGATCGCTCTGCAAGATGGCTAGCACATTATGGCCTGGAATGTTGGCCAATTACTTGGACAACACTAAACACAGAATTTTTAGGAAAATAATGGAATTTTGTCTTGCAGTAATAAATCCTGAAGGGGTAATAAAAGAGCTTCTAAAACGCATACCAGTAGAAGCTTGTTACCACATAACAAAATAAGTACTACAGAAATCGAAAAGATCCCGTCAGCACCAAAGAGTGGAGTGGAGATGTTTAGGCAGCTCTTAACATTGGGGTTTTGGAAGCTGAAGCTCAAAGAGAAAAACATAGTAAAGAGTAATTCCACAGATTAGTGGTTCGACAGAACCGTTACTTGCTTTCACAACTGCGATCTAAATTACAAGAGTAGTTTGACTTTTGCACAAAGTTACATAAATAATTTGATCACCATTAATTGGAAACCTGACTGCAGATTATAGTTATGTTAATGAAGATAAATATTACACTATATCAATGGATGTCAACAACCAAGGCTAACTTTATAAAAAAAAAAACAGTACAATTACACGTGTTGCCATCTCGCACAGTGAAACAGAGCACAAAAACAGCAGAGGCTGCAAAGCATCGGTAACTTCAAGAATCAAACACATTTTGAAATCTCATAGTTGAAAACAAAAATTTGTTGTTTTTTGTAAAGTAAAAAGAAATTAATGAACTATTTTGTGAAACACTAAATAACACACACATGGAAGTTTACCATTTTAACAATTTAAGAGTTATGATCAAATAAATGTTTAGTTCTCAATAATTTGCTAGCAGATCATTAACAGAAGAAAAGTTAAGGGACAACGACACTTTGCCAAACAAAAGCCAACTTTACCCGAATAAGAGCAACGTAAAAGAGAAAAAGGAAATGTGCGTATATTGATCACTAATGATGGCACAGTACACATAGTGAAATATTCAGGAATTCATGTAAATTTAGAAGTATAACACAAATACAATCCTTAGAAAACATATCTCATTGAAAATTGTGGTTGTGTAAAGCTGAAGGGAAATAGCGAACAACAATAATGAATTACTATATTAAGTCAACAAAGTGCATACTATTACATTTGTATGCGAGTATATTTTGTGCATATATAACTCTTTGAATTCAATGACTTGGTGCAAGGAACCTTACAATTGTTTATTAGCAGAATTAGAATGAAAAAGGAGTGTCTGGAGCCATGAATATTAAATGGAGCACAGAGGCCTTCACCCATCATATTGCGAAGCTGTTACTGCTCTGTCATTTCGGTCGGCTGGCGGCCATGTTGGATGTCTGTGACCTTGACTTTGACTCCAGTGACTAACCCTAAAAATTAAAAAAAAGAAATTCCCACAAAATTGCAAAAAAAAAAATTTAATTAAAAAATTAATAAATTAAAACAATTTCTAAATATTTTTGGAATAAAAAAACATTTAAAGATTTACACGCAGGATGTCCGGGGTTTGATGGCGGATGGAGCGACTAAGCTCCCTTACACGAAGACCCGCTGATGATTGATCCTCACCATATTTTATTTACTGTTTAGTCGACAAGCCTCCAACGCACCACCATTTTCTCATTGGTTATTTCGTCAGCTTCCTTTCAGCCCCGTTCCTCATCATACCACATACATTGTCCATTGTTTTTCAACATTTGCCCACTAGAGTGTTTTTGCCACACTCATGTTTTGAGCATCGGCTGCCAGAGATAATTTACTGTCTGTAAGATTGCTATCGACCTGTACCGAATGGTGATGAGGTCTACCCGGAAAGTACGTAAATTGATATTTTGTTTTATTTTCGACATAAGTAATTTTTTTATTTAAAAAATTTTATGTGATATTATTATATAAAGCAGGTAGTTTTTATCGTCAATGCATTAAAAAAATAAAATAAAACAACATATTTTTAAAAAGCAATTTTATTTGGTAATTTACATGAGAAAACACACATGCACATTGAAAATTTATCATTAACACTTATTTTATGTAATGCAAAGCACTGTTCTCCAGTAAGTCCTGATTTCTATGGGTAATCGGTAAAATTCTTAGAACACTGTTTGCAGACATTGTGACATGCATAAGCATTATGCATGCTACACTGTGGCTTAAAAGAGTTCACAGTCCGCTGATCCACCGAGGTGTGGTAATTAGTGCCACGCGCATGTGGTATGCGGAGGTGGCAGAGTGAATTATCTGTGAGGCGCGCATGGTTTTGCCATGAAATGTCACCAGGGACGCGCGCGGGGCGTTAAGTGCCCTAGCTTTTCGAAGGAATTTTTTTGCGTGAAGTCGGTGACGAGTCTGCTAGCTTGGAACCAGAACTGCGCGTTGGTCGTGGCAATGAAGTAGCACCGCGGGGGAACGGCAGCACTTTGATGGGCGTCGAGTTATCGGTAGCCGGCAATTCAGGGCTGTCCACTGCTGGTAAAGTGGGGGGCTCGGGTGTACGAGCCGATGTTTGCAAGTGGCCGCGGTCGTAAATTAATATTAATACCTGGCTATTAGAGCCATTGTCTGCAAGTGATTTGGAACAGCTATTAAATGTATTGGATGCATTTTTGTATGGGAAGAGTGCTAGTCAAAGGCCTCTTACAATAAAACCTCTGTATAACATAACTGAAGGGACCAAAGTTTTGTGTATTTGTTATAGAGGGGTTTTTTATAGAGAGGTGATTTACAGTGTGTTTCTTTTTTCATCATGCAATCAATTTTGAATCTAGTTGCTGCTGAAATTGAATTGCATTGGTTGTTTTGTATCGATTGATAAAAGAAAAGTATTAAATGGATTTTCTTTTGAACACTTATACTGTAAACTATTGTGGCCACTATTAATAAATTACCATTGTCATAGAAAAAAATATGCCACTAATTTTGTTTGGAGTAACGTTATAGAAAAAAAAATTGTGAAATTCTTAAATTTTAATTAAGTAATAAAAACTCTTGATAACAAAATACTTGGTACATGCAAAGCGAGACAATACAGCCTCTACAACACTTAAAATAGCATAATGGCTTTTGTAAATTAAAAAAAAAATTTTTTTGAGATGTGTGACAAATAGAGGGTTTTTTACAGTTATAAATATAATTAAGTAAAAAAGGAGAAATATAAAAGGAAAGTAAATATAATCAAACTTTTCAGTCTTTGTTATAAAGAGTTTTTGTGCCGAAGAGGGAAAAATAATTTGTTATAAAGAGTAGAAAATGCATTGAATCATTTATGGTTTTGATCAGACCAAACAATTTTTCTTATAGAGAGGTTTTCCTTATAAAAGGTTTACTATCTAAACGTTTAACTGTATTAATTCTTTTAACTGTCTGAGTGTGCAATTTTGAAAGCTTGTGTGTGTGTCGGAAGAAGCAGCAGCATTTGTGATCGTTAATATTTGGTTGGATTTTGGGCCATCAAACGGGTCCTTGTGTCCATTAACACCATGGGTTTGTGGTGTTTCTCATCGAGTTTTTCACCAAGGATACAAGGTAATCTCAATCTGATTTTTTCCGGGAAAAGAGTACTGTGTGGAAATCTGTTGCACCAGCTTGCACGGAATATTAACTGTACAGTCATTTAATATGTACACTGAGTATTAACTGTATCAGTAAATGTGTTGTACATATTTATAACTGGTTGTCGTGGGCTCAGGAGTGGGTAACAGGTGTTGAGGAATTGCGATGACAGATTTAAGAAGGTTTGTTTAGGATAATTTGTATAATAAGGACCCCAGCTCGGTTGAGCACAGACTCTTCTCTAGGGGCGGGTCGTTCGCCCCCGTGGCTGCTCTTGGACTCATCCTGTGCCGACGATGACGTCGTATTGTTTAAAGAGTATTCCTGTCTGCCTGCCTAGTGCGGATTTAGGCCTCCTCATATGCCGCTGATTTCCGGGTGAGATTGTTACAGCTATCTCATACGCCGATAAAACTTACGTGTCCAACAATCACGTCACTTATGGGGTGCAGTGGTTCAGTGGGTAGATGACCCAAAATTATGTGGCTGTAAAGCGGCCGGCGGTAAAATAAAACACCATTTTGTAGCATAGGTTCTTTTACTTACTGCAATAACCCTCCTGGGAGGCACTTGCATGTTCCCCAACAGCTACGGTGTGTTGGCAACCGATGTGGTATAAAAATGGCGTGTGGCCGATAGACTGATTATATGTTGAATACGGTCCTGGCTCTTTTGAGCTAGCGGTACACGGGGGTGGTGCTGTCTCTGGAGATAAAAAAAAAATTAATTTTTTTGGAATTTTTATGGTTAAAGTTATTGGGGTCAAGGTCAAATATATAATTAATATTATTCTGGAAATAACAATAAGTTTCAAATCAAGTTGTTTCGTACTCTCCTACTGATAGGCTTGTTACGAAAAAACAATGAGATATAGCATAAAATACAAGAAGTTACTGATATAACTAATGAGCCTAGTTTCCTCAACATGGGTGCAATTAAGGTTTAAATAAGTTATGAAAAATAGGATTAGTAGGTAGAACTTGACGTTTCGTTGAAAGCAATATCATTAGAGAAACTTGAAACATATGCAACAGTAGTAAGACAATTACAGATACAAAACGTGCCTTACCTGGACCTCAAGCCCAAATACCTCGTACCATAAGCTAGCATGCAATGAACTGCATTACAGATGTCAGATTCGGAGCATCAACTTCGAATTTAATGAGTCTAATATTTTGAATGATAGGGTTTATTAACCTATAATATTTACAGGCCCCCTGCATTTTTAAAATAAGTCTCTGAGCCACTTAAAATATGTAAGTTTACTTGGCCTACCGTAGTGCTACTTGTGGAATTTGGTTGATTGGTTCCAGATATATGGCATAAAAAGCTTAATTTTCTTATTTAGTGCTGTCGTACAAAAACTGACAAAAAAAAAGAGGCTCTTTGTACGATACTTCTAATATGAATATACTGTCAACATACAAAGTTTGGTTGAATTTGGTTCAATTGTTTAATATATGTGGCAAACTTATGTAAATTATTTATGAATCTCCCATTTTTAACATTGTTGTGTGATCCACTTAAATAATAAGTTAACATGACTTTCTGTAGCAAGTGATAAAATCGAGCTTACAACACCCGATTAAGCTTCTGCCATGGGCTTAACTTCTAATTACGTCTTAGAGAGGTTTACGCTTTTGATAATAATATTCATGAGAATGATTGTAGAAGCACTTGTGAATTGTGGATTTGGTTCATAGTGGAAAATGTGTTCTGGGTGGTTACATAATGGAAANCAGATGGGTTTACGAGATTTTGTTCCATTTGGGCGTCTGTATTTGAATGAGTTTGTCTGCAGGGGTTGACTTTTCTCCTATGTCTTAAAAGAAGTTGTAGAGGCTATCTCTAAAAAAATTTGAATATTTAATCATTTTCACGATGTTTTCCTTTTAATATGGTAAAAACAAATAATAATACTGGCTAATATATTGATGTTTACTTTTTTTTTTTTTTTAGCAAAAAGCCATATTCCCAGAATATTTATTTACTGAGTTGTGTGTGACCGTAAAGCAAATAATTAAAAAATAACAGGACTACTAACTACTATTGATCTCAGAGGTGAAGGGATATTGAATTATCATTAGACTGTTATCCTTAGTGCTCTCTTGCTTTTGTACATTGTTAATATCAAATAACTTCAGTGGTGCTGTCTCCGGTAATTATATCATAGTTATTAAATGACTGGAAAAATTACCTAATTATTTTGTTAATTACTGAACATTTCTCAACTAATGACGGTGATATATGCTTATTGTGAAAAGTCTTCTGCAATTTCCTACGACGTACGGCCTTCGTGGCAGCAACTCTACTACTGTAGCTCGTGACATCAGCAATACTGTACCGCGTCCTCTATCAAAAAACTCGCTAAGATCCAATACTCCACTGGCGGTGTCTGGATTTTCCTGTTTAATTTCCTACAGTCCTCCATCAGGACTCACGAGTTAGTTGCTTGTGTCAACAAAATTTTATTTTCTCTCTCAGTTTTCTTCTACTCGGACAATTTCAGTGTAATTCCGCATCGACAATCTTCGATCAGTCAAGAACAATTTTTGAGTTCTTCTAAACGGAACATTTCAATTTTTGCACATGACATTTATTCACCTCACGCATGTATTATGCCCGACAATGTTAGGCGTTCGTAAATAAACCATATTTATGGAAGCTTCTTTAGTAGTAGGATAATGTTCCTCCTAGGGTAAGGGTTGGCTGAGGTGCCGAGGTACCGCTGCCATCTTATATTCTGCCATTTTGAATAATATTACAGCCGCCATCTTGGATTACGCCATATTGTGTCCTTGATCTTGACATTTGCCAGCTATATTTTTCCGGCCGCCATTTTGTCTTAGTCTACTATCTTGTTTCCGGCCGCCATTTTGTTTTAGCCCACCATCTTGTTTCCCAATTACACTCCAATGTCATACATATTACATATGTGCAGTTTTTCTCTTGTTATTGACTACTTGTCTTTGTTGAGAGACAGTTCTTTACCTGACTGGGCCAATCAGAATCAGGTAACTCCGACACTGCATGTCCGTAATTCGCAGGTAGACACCTACAATGCATGACAGTTAAAATCATCCAATCATGAAAGTGGATTTGAACTCTAGTATTTTCGAGTACAAGTAGTCCTGAAATCTTTCCGCGAAAATCAGGTGGCCTAAGTATATCCTTAGCTGTCAAATGAATTCGCGAAATTTTCTAGTCTCGTCGTACGGAGTTCGACCGTGAGACACATTTAGGTCCTTGATTATATCGGACTCCTGTACTAGTAACGATTACAATTAACAGTAGATTGGTGGATTGTTGGTCAAGCCGGATGTTGGACTAGGACGCCCAGGGAATACCAGGCAGGATGATTTTATGGTGGGTTATCACTACCATCCGCAGTATGAGAATGAAGGGACAACAACCAGTCCTAAGACACGGATGGAAATTTTCAAGACACGAAAAATCGCCGACGTGGTAGGAGTTGAAACGCGACCCTTTATTCACTCGGCCTGACAACTGAACCAAGCACTCTGGCAGTAAAAGGGTCAACTGGAGATAGGAAATTACGAGCACAGAATCTTCGGAATCGATAACATGAATTCCGGGAAGACGTTTGTTTGTGCAGGCACAATTGGCAGAATGCGTCAGAAACAAAGGCCGTGTTGGTTATCACATCGGATGCTGAAAGGTTATCGCAGAATGACTTACATCATACTCAACTTCACTTAAGAGTCTCTGAGTAACTTTTACATGGGAACTCAAGACCAACAGTGCTCGGACGGCTCATGGATGTACTAGGTACACTCTAAATGTTCATAGGCCTACCTAAAAATGATAGTGAAAACACCCGTTTAAGCCATTTTCACTACCACAAAAACATACGTTAGAGAGAAATGGAAGAACTGAAAAACGATACAGACGCGTAACGTTTCTCAAATGCTATTCATAAGCAGACCTTATTTAGACATGTTGGACGGTTTTTTTAATAGAACGTTTTCTGATGGAGCTCTGCACTCCGTTCGTCGGTCTACCCAGGCGGCCACCTTTAACTGTGCGTATGGCTACGGGCAGAGACTATAAATCCGCGGAATAATATGATACCTTGCTATAATTCACATCCCTATACATTCTGGGGCAGAGGTTATTTGCACATTGGCTCCTGCCATTGTCATAAATATTCTCCTGTCTGACTCGGCTGCATGGAATTAAGCCACTTGAATGATGCCAATTTTTTTGCAACTGTCTCGAGTTTGCAGGAAGTGTCGGTCAAGCGGAAGTTCAACGAGAAAAGTAAAACCGAAGTATAATTTTACGACACTTAGCATATTCCTGCATTTTAATGTGAGATTTTCGGTTGTCTTGACTACTGGAAGATAGGAGAAACGACGCAGAGCTTGTAAAATTACTGAAACAATCGTGAACTAACTCGTTTGTTTCTACCCAAAATTGTAAAAAATTAAGTTTTCAGCGTAGGCAGATTGTGGCAGGCGGTATTTGTGGGGCACATTCAATTACACTGAGGAGCCAAAAAAAACTGGTATAGGCGTGCGTATGCAAATAACAGAGGTATGGAACCAATCAGAGTAACGCAATGCGGTTGGCAGCTAGGTCGGTTACTGCTGCTACAATGGCAGGTTATCAAAATTTAAGTGAGTTTGAACGTGGTGTTAAAGTCGGCGCACGAGAGATGGGTCATAGTATCTCCGAGGTAGCGATAACATTTGGATTTTCATGCACGGCCATTTCACGAGTGTACCGTGAATATCGGGAATCCGGTAAAACATCACATCTTCGACATAGCTGCGGCCGGAAAAAGATCGCGAAAGAACTGGACAAACGACTGACGAGAATCGTTAAACGTGACAGACGTGTAACCCTTTCTCAAATTGGTGCAGATTGGATTTGTGGACTGCCCTTCAGGATTCATGGTGTGAATTGCCTCCTGATTATTTTCAGACATTAGTCGAGTCCATGCCACGTCGTCTTGCGGCACTTCTGCGTGCTCGGGAGACCCTACACGATATTAGGCAGGTGTACCAGTTTTTTTTACTCTTCAGTGTATATTCCCTCGCAGATGGCCTAGGTCACGAACATTTATGGAATAAACCATGCCTTGTGACCCCACAGGTAGTAACCAAATGGTACGAGATCAGTGGACCTCATGGGCCACTCAACGGGGCCTCACCTAACCTATCCACCTCCCCGGAACTGGTCATCGTGCCATTGAGGAAACTGGTAATTATGCCATTGCAGTATGATTAATCCATAATGCGGCTGGGCACCGCCCTGCTGGAACCATTGTAAGGAACTATCCGTATTCATTCGTAACTAATGGCAATACACACTTCTCTAAGAGAGTCTCGTACACCTCGGTGGTCAGGGCAGCTTCGACGTAAAACGGACCAATGATACTCCCACTCCATATTCCACGCCACGCCATCATCTTCTCCGCAGCCTGCATCTTGGACGCATCTGTCTAATTAGGATTGGTGTCACTCCACATTCGCCAATTATGCGTGCTGAACTCACAATTCACGTAAACGCACGCCTCGTCAGTGAGCATAATTGATTTTGCAAGTCCGGCACGGGTGCTTCTCGATCCTGCCGAGCTCCAGTTTGCAGAACTCTTATCGGGATCGTCCTCGCTAAGGCGTTGGAGCGTCTGCAGTTTGAAAGGATGCCACTTTGCTTCGCGCAGAACTCCCACAGTGCTTCTCTCTGGCTGATGTGTTCTTGCGACAGACGCCTGGTGCCCTTCATTGGACTCACAAAGAGACCGCAGCTGAAATTGCAGTTGGCATTTACTCGTTGGTTGCCGTACGGGGTTTACCTGAGCGAGGTCAATCATGCACACTGCCATCCTTGAAGCGTCGGAGGAACTTCACGACTGCACTATGCGTGATTGGGTGTCTATCGGAGTGTCAACGGTTGAATTCTGTAGCAACATCTATGGTCCCTGACAAACACACACTTTATATAATATATAAAATATGTAATATATTATATATTATATAATATTATTATTTTATATTAGTACCAAACATTGTTAATCTTGTACGCATTGTATATGATGACATTTCTCACGAGTAAAAAAATTACGGTTCATATATATATTTCTTAATAATTCTAGGTATAATCCAGAATTTTTCTGTTTTGCTGCAGCCATAATAACAAATACTTACTAAGATGCACTAATTAAAATACATCATCGTGAAATAATGTCATAGGCTACCGCTTCACATATATGAAATCACAAAATAACATTACGTGCATTTTTGAAAAATGTTTAAAATATGCATGGCATGTTATTTGGCGATTACACATGTGTCATGCGGTAGCCTACGGAATTAGTTTACGGTGTAATTTTTTCATCTGTAAGAGTTAATATTTGTTATTATGGCTGCAGTAAAACAGAAACATTCTGGATTTGGCTCAAATTATTCAAAGAATGTAGAGTTTAAATTATTTCATTCTAGGAAAATGGCATCACATTCAATGCATAAAAGTTGAACAATGTTTGGTACGAATATAAAGTGATCAACTTTTTTTTTGTATCCAATACTCTTAAAGTACCCTGACCCAACAGAGCTTTTTATGCTGTAATGAAATCTCGTATTCAGAACCTTTCATGTGGTAAACTATCTTTCCAGAGACGATTGTTTTTTTCTTAACATACCTTAAAACTAAGGTGAGCGTGGGAGGTCCTAGATAGGGATGGGACCTAAATGCGTCTCAGGGCTGAACCCCATACACCTAGACACGCAGGAAAGATTCTAACTACAAGGGCACATCGGCTTTACTGGGATTGGGCAAACATGATCGCGATTGGGGCCATGCCATGGTTACCTCCCATGCTAACCTGAACTACAACAGGAAGGGGGGGGCGGGTTAACTGTCATAGACACCATAGAAACCCCTCGAAATAAAAGAAGTGCAAAATTGCATGCGGTTTATGAAGTAGACAGAAGATCTCTTACTAAAACAGAAAATGATAAAGGATAAGCTTTATTGAAACGGTGTTTGCATGGTTGGTATAGCTGTCTTTCTTTTGTTGATAGCGCTGGATTTTATTTTGTAACCTGTTGGTGGGAGTTACCACCTCTCTGGTAGAAGGNCCCCGTGACAACACTTCGACACCTCACTCTAAGCTCGAATCGGTGATATCAATCACCGAAAATAACATTCACTGAAAGTCAGTTGATAAGCTACTGCCGACTGGCAAATCAAGGAAATGAACTGGGAGCAAGTGATTTTGCGGCAGTGGAATTCTCCGCAGTCAACGGGAATCGCAAATAAATCAGTGAAATTCAGCCATCGTAATTATTAGTTATCAAGCACTGAGTACCAGTCGCTCAGTTCTTGCTATTTTCTCTGATATGGCTCAACTCCCACTGTTTGAGATCTGGAGTGCTGAAACCAAGACTCCGTCATGCGAATTGGTTTGGCGATGACGTACTCGAAGTTGAGGAGGCGGGGGAAGCAGCGTCGTCCACAAGATGGCGCGACTACGCGTCATCCCAGTAAACTCCACGAGAGTGGAGCGTGTTGACTGACCTTTGGCAGAGAGATTATAGCTGCCCGCTATCAGCCGCCAGAACGCGAGCGGCACTGTGGCCTAGTTGAACGCATGCTTGATTTGCCGTGGACGAAAATGCGCTGATTCATTCTGGACTGGATACCCTGTATTTTTTTTAGAGTCGTGACTGCGACATCTGAACAACGCTCGTGTAACATTGCAGGACTATGACGAATAAAAATGACTAACTACAGCTGCTGGAATTTCGTGTTTCGCTCCCTTCTTATATTCCACCCAACTCATTTGCATAGCAAGTATTCGGTCCGGAGTGAATCATTGCTTGCAACGTGTAAAAGTGTCCGTTTTTTTTTTGTCAATCAGCCGCACGCACCATTTCGTAAATTGGGGCACTCGTTTTAAAGCTGAGAAAATAAAACCGCTAAAGTATTCTCGAGGAACGGCATTCTTTTCCTATTGTTTGCTCTTCTTTTCGATATTGTTCCTGTAACAGAAGTAACTTTCAGACTTCAATAGATTTCCTGAAGGGGAGTCTTCCTCCGCCAAATCAAACTTTTTGTTTTCTAGCTTGTTCATGTTTTTTTAAAGAGAAAATTCCGAAATGCCCCTATACCCAACCAGCAATTGACCTTAAACTTCAGTACAAGGAAGGCAAGGGAACTAAGAGCTCATATTTACGTCACAATTTTAATCCTGCCGAAATTTGGTGGAGGAAGGTTTCCCTTAAGGCGGTAGTATCCATTCCATCTTCGAATTTTTCTTGAAAATTTTTCGTTATAAAAATTTATGACCAGACATAAAAAAAAAATCAAAGCTAGCCTTGGCATACAGGACTACTTAGCGAATATTTGGAATTTGCACAGTTTCAGTTGTACCTGTATTTCCCCATGTGAGATTGGCATTATTTAAATAATTACGTAAAATTTTATTACGGTTACACATGTGAAACTAATCATCTAAGAAAAACAAGTTGGATTTCAAAATAACTGTTAAGATTTTCCCTATGCCTTGACTAGCTTGGTTTTTGAAGATTGGCTCTGAGAATCAAGTTATGGAGGGAAATACGTAAATCCAAGATGACACGTGTACTTCCCCCTTGCGAGTGCATGGGGACGGAAGGTTGCTTACGCATTCAAATCACAGAAGATAGGGGGCGATACGGGCTACACTAGCATGCACGCATAGCGCTTCATAGCCCCTAAGCACAAGGAGTACAGTGTATCCGTCGTTGAGCTGTGCTACACAAGATTATATCTCTGTAACAGTGTAACTTTATTACACGCGATGAAAGCCCACATATTAAAATACGTCCATATTGTTCTACTTTTCTCCCACATCTTAAGTAAACTGCGCCACTCTAAAAGTGCGATTTTTTAAACCATTTTCACAATTTTTTTTCTCTTTTTGAATAAACTTAATATGATAAAAGTAAAAAACACGGGCTTGGATATTGATTTCTACTTTTTACAGATTCCTAAAATACTTATTTACTAAGATAAGCGTAACCACGAAAACAACGAAAGAAACAAAAAAAATGTCATGGCTACCAACACTTGAAAGGNATACTTATTTACTAAGATAAGCGTAACCACGAAAACAACGAAAGAAACAAAAAAAATGTCATGGCTACCAACACTTAAAAAGATGCGTGCTCACCTACCTGGCGCGTTGAATATACGTTATTTATATGTACACACACGCATCAGACATTTTCGTATCGATAACGTTTAGAGACTTAGCTGTCTATCGCATTGCAATATCCACATATCTTGGTGATCAAACTTCGTATATCCCAGCATCCAAACTCTAAGGTGTGTTCCTTTCGCCCTAATCATCGTCGTCTTCGTAGTCGTTCATGCGCCCTATTCCGAAGCTTTTGATCGGGAGTTCAAGCATTTCTTGAGTTTTTTTGTGAGTATGAGTAGTGGCCACTTGCTTCAACCCCAGGGTCTTCTTTCCTTACAGGCTGACTGTCTTCCAAGACTTAGCAGTCCACCTCCCGTAGAGCGCGTCCGATGGGGGAGCGACGACCCAACGCATCTACAGAAGAAAATACTGTACGTGTTCCCAGACTGTTCTCACGCGGAGAGAAACCACGCTAGAAGCTAGTTCGGAATACAACTCCCACGACATCTCGCTCGCTGTAAACATTTCTCTTTCAAACATTTCGGCATTGCTAATAAATATACACCGAAGAGCCAAAAAAAAAAAAAAACTGGTATAGGAGTGCGTATGCAAATAACAGAGATATGGAACCAATCAGAGTAACGCGATGCGGTCGGCAGCTAGATCGGTTACTGCTGCTACAATGGCAGGTTATCAAGATTTAAGTGAGTTCGAACGTGGTGTTATAGTCGGCGCACGAGAGATGGGGCATAGCATCTCCGAGGTAGCGACAACATTTGGATGTTCACGTACGACCACTTCACGAGTGTACCGTGAATATCGGGAATCCGGTAAAACATCACATATTCGACATCACTGCGGCCGGAAAAAATATCGTGAAAGAACGGGACGAATGACTACTGACGAGAATCATTAAACGTGACAGACGTGCAACCCTTTCTCAAATTGGCGCAGATTGGATTTATGGATTGCCCTGCATGTGAATTGCCTCCTGCATATCTTCAGACATTAGTCGAGTCCATGCCACGTCGTCTTGCGGCACTTCTGCGTGCTCGCGGGGGCCCTACACGATATTAGGCAGGTGTACCAGTTTTTTTTTTACTCTTCAGTGCATGTTCAGACTGCTATCTTGCTTACGTGAATATCTACTAAGCGTGTGTAGGGCTCTGCGCTGAACGTTACTGCATACTATCAACCAGTAAAATTATATGGGTTCACTCCATATTTAACAACGGCAAAATGCGTGTCTGTTTCAGTCAAGTGTTGACCGTAGTGACGGTGGGGCTACTTGCTGCACGCGCCTTGGTTGCCCTTATTGCTCCCTTCCTCCTGTGCCCTCGAAGAAAAAAAAATCCCCAGGTCGGCAACGTATAGATCGTGTTTGGTCATGAGACGGGATACCAAATTTTTGCGAAAAGATTTCATGATAGTTGTATTTCAAAGCACTTTATCTCAGCCCGACATTCGTGATTGGCTTTAACTGCCACGCGTCTTAGGCGTTCACTACCGGAGTAACCATATTGTAATTGGCTCAGTCAAATACCAGAATGATCTCGCCCAAGTCACGCAGCCAATGATGGAAGGAAAACTGCACGTGANGTAATTGGCTCAGTCAAATACCAGAATGATCTCGCCCAAGTCACGCAGCCAATGATGGAAGGAAAACTGCACGTGAGCATGTACTGTATTATCTTTGTATTTGTACAAATGAATTATTTGGTAACTAGTTAACCAAATACTACATACAAATGAAAGAAAATTTCACAAAACCTTACCGTAGAATGTGTAAAACTATAAAGATGAATTTTTATAAGCAAGTGTCGCAGACTTCAAATTTCTAACAAAGATTGAGCTATATAAACAACAGACAATGTTGTATGTTTTCTAAAATAATATGTTAAAAGTATACAATATTTCAGATGTAGAATTACANGTAATTGGCTCAGTCAAATACCAGAATGATCTCGCCCAAGTCACGCAGCCAATGATGGAAGGAAAACTGCACGTGCGCATGTACTGTATTATCTTTGTATTTGTACAAATGAATTATTTGGTAACTAGTTAACCAAATACTACATACAAATGAAAGAAAATTTCACAAAACCTTACCGTAGAATGTGTAAAACTATAAAGATGAATTTTTATAAGCAAGTGTCGCAGACTTCAAATTTCTGACAAAGATTGAGCTACANTTTTATAAGCAAGTGTCGCAGACTTCAAATTTCTGACAAAGATTGAGCTATATAAACAACAGACAATGTTGTATGTTTTCTAAAATAATATGTTAAAAGTATACAATATTTCAGATGTAGAATTACAAGAAAAGCTTTGGCAACTATTTTCCAAAGCGAGTGAGTAAAGATATTTGGGCGGCTCTTGACACCGAGGTCTTGAGAGCCTATGAGGGTTAAGCGAGGCGAGTGTAGAGCAGCTCCGGAATGCAAGGGCGGGGGAAACGGGAGATCCCCGAGAAAATCCACCGACCAGCAGCATCGTCCGGCACGATTCCCACATGCGAAGATCTGCGGGATCGAACCCGGTTCGCATTGCTGGGAGGCGAACAGTCTTATCACTACACCATCGCGGTCCTTATAGTTCCCAAATAACAGTTTTTAAAAAGTACAGCATTTTTTTTTACTGTGTAGTTTGCGTGTTTTTTTTGTTAAAATCAAGATATTCCTGTAGTCACGAGGTGGGTGGGTTGACTGTCACATTCGAGAGGTGATAGGTTCTGTCCTGGCGGATTAATTTTCCATCCAGTTTGCTCGCAAGTACCGGATGCCAATCCCTCGCACACTGGATTAAAAATCCTGGTTATCCTTTGTATACTGTCTCACTTAGGTCAACATTTTCAACTCAACCGACTATCGATGTACAAAGAAAGCTAATTAATAAAAACGTTAAAAACAAACGCAATACCATGAATAACCACGTACAGTAGTTAGGTGCTTTCCGAACCAGGGGACGCTTTCTCGCTGTGCGAAAATATTTCATGTAATATTTTGATAATCCTGCAAGCTAAAAAAAAATGCATGCAGGCCTAATTTTGCAATTATAAAGTTTTTGCCTTTGATCGCAGATCTGCGGGTAACGGGAATTTTATTAACTAACGCCCATAAATCATCTGGCACAACAAAGCGGAAACAGTAAGTTTAAATTAATATAATTTTAGCTAAGATACAGCCACTTACGTGAGCTTCTACTCCATGTCAAGCCAAAATAAATTACTGAACGCTTATTGCAATTATATCTGAACACGTGTAAAACATAACCCGCTGGAAACAACGTAAAACACAAGAAAGTTATCAGTTCCGCCAGATTTTTTTTTTTATTTGAGGAGCACAAGTCGGCAATTTTTTTTTTTTTTTTGTGGTTTGTGGTTTCATTTTTATTAAGTTAAAAAAAAACTGAGAATTTTTGGTTTTATGTATATCTTGAAATATTATCAGTAACTTATCTAAAGAAACTGCTTTATAAACAGGAAAGTTTTTAATGAAACCTTTGTGAAATATTTGAACACACGTCTTTATTTGTTGGAGTAGACGTCAACCAAGTTTGGCTGATACATGCGAGTTGGTTAAACGATTTTAGAGGGAAAATGAGGAGAGGTCAGATACAGGCACGCTGGTGAGACCAGTGATCCCACAAGCCTTATTTCTGGTAAACAACTTTGCTCTGTGAAGAAGAGAGGCCCGAGAATTTAAGTAGGAATGATAAGTAAATTATTTATTTTGAACTGAAAGAGAATATCGCCAAAATGCCGGTTTTACCGTGGAAGTGAAACTGAAATTTTCGCTTTTATACCTTTGCCTAACCCGCGTAACTACGAGGCACAGGTAAATTTAATTTAAAAAAGATGTAATAAGTGGCCTTCGAAATCTGTATGAGAAGCTATCAACTTGTTGCAGTATACTTTGTCTCTTTGTACTCAAAATTTGTCATATTGTGTAAAAATTTCGTTCCTAAACACATATTCCAGGCATTATTATTACATTATTTTCAGTTATTTTCATGACTTCAAATAATTAACCTTACCGCCCTTATAACGTTGTTAGGTATATTTTATTTAAACGATTGTTTTGAATCCATGTATATTATTGTTCAGTAAAAGTATAAGGTTTCTGACAATGTCGACGTGTTTTGTTATATTCTTATAACAAGCCAGTTAAAAAGTTGAATTGAAAATAACCTTCAAAATTCCAGAAAAGAGGATGAGAGGTGTTTTAATCCATTATCTCCCATCCCCTTTCACCCGTTTACACCTATGCTTCCAAATAGTGCTCTAAAATGTGCAAAAATTGAGAGGCTTAAATATTTGCCTGCTTTGTCAAATTTTCTGACAATTTTTTTTTTTTTTTTGCAAATATTCATTACGAAGCCATTCAAAATTACGTCTTGTCCTCTGCATGAAACCAAACATGTAATGTCTTCACTGGTGATTCATATTTACACCCCCNTATACTTCATTCACGGTTACTTCCAAATTTTCTGAAGCCCTGCTCAAAATTTACTTCCAGCATATTTCCCCGCCTCATACAAACAAAGCTTATATTTTCGCTCTAGATGGCCAACGCGCCGCATTCATGCACAACTCAGTGAAGAGTGAAGAGAATTGGGAGCAGATAAGGGCGAAGTGATGTGAGTATGGTGCGGTGCTGGAATGAAAAAAAAAAATTGTGGCGGACGAGAGACCCCCGAGAAAACCCGCCAACCAGCGGCATCGTCCGTCACGATTCTCACTTGCGAATCCACGACTCCGCCGGGAATTGAACCCGGTTCGCCTACATGGGAGGCGAGCATTCTAACCACTACACCACCTCGACCTCCGCACTCGGTGTAATTAAATTTTGCATAAAAACCATTTCTCACTAGGCATTACCAACACACCTATTTGCTCTTTGCCTTTATTAATATTAGTTATATATGAAATATTATGTAGATAAAATATACGTCAAATTTAAATTTAACTAATAATGAGGTACGTTTAGGTTAACAGAAGTATAAAATGCTTGTGATATATGACATGTTTAGGAAACACGCAAAGACTTTATATATAGTGTGTTTTTTCAAAGGTTTGATTCAAGAAGTGTGAAGAAAGCCGTTGTATTTGTCGGTGACTCCGTCGCGTTCTTAGCAGCAAAAAAAAAAACTAGAGATGAGTATTTCCAGGGATAGAAAATGGCGCATTTTCAGCAAACAAGCGGTGTTCCCTCATCCGAACTTTGCTCTTAGACATCGACCCACTTGCCCCCTCTCCCCATCGACCTCCTGGCCCTTATTACAACTTCTTGTGAGGCGATCAGAGTTCCACTGGGTCATCGCAACAGATTAAAAACAGCAGCTGTTGTGGGCAGACGTGTCTTCTGCCTTGCTGTGTCCGCTTGAAGTCGCAATGGCTGCCCTGAGAGCCTTCTGCCTTGTCCTGTTGGCCTTGCTGTTCCTCAACGTGAGTATCGTGAATACGCCTAGCTGTTTAGCTTGGTCATCTTTAGCGAATTCAAAAGTTTGCGTGTCCAGTTCGTGAGTCAAATAAATCTTACGTTGAGTGCACAGAACAAACATACATTTATTTGCTTGTTGCTTATCACTTCAGTTCCGTTTTACTATACGATGTTCCAAAAGGTTTTTTCTGCCCTGCCTCCTCAACAGCATTAATTTATTATTATTAGATTACCAAGTACGATATTAAACTGCAGGCATGGGTTTTAAAACCAAACTCACACGCTTGTATCTCGACATCCATTGACAACATCACCTACACGCCTACCTGATTGGGTACAATACGTTTCAACGTATTTAAAATGCATGTCGTATCAGTTTCGAAGCCCTTCGTCTTCGTTAACAGCAGCATTTTCGTATCGTTTTTATCTGAAAACGATCTTATCGAATGTTAAGGTAAATTTGCACGTACAGATGCATTGAAACTGCCACTCGTATTTCGCCCATACAATGAAAGGGTTCACCGCTTGACCTCCCAGGGCTTCATGCAGAACGAACAGAAGACTGGCCGTNCCAAGTACGATATTAAACTGCAGGCATGGGTTTTAAAACCAAACTCACACGCTTGTATCTCGACATCCATTGACAGCATCACCTACACGCCTACCTGATTGGGTACAATACGTTTCAACGTATTTAAAATGCATGTCGTATCAGTTTCGAAGNTACACGCCTACCTGATTGGGTACAATACGTTTCAACGTATTTAAAATGCATGTCGTATCAGTTTCGAAGCCCTTCATCTTCGTTAACAGCAGCATTTTCGTATCGTTTTTATCTGAAAACGATCTTATCGAATGTTAAGGTAAATTTGCACGTACAGATGCATTGAAACTGCCACTCGCATTTCGCCCATACAATGAAAGGGTTCACCGCTTGACCTCCCAGGGCTTCATGCAGAACGAACAGAAGACTGGCCGTNATTTCGCCCATACAATGAAAGGGTTCACCGCTTGACCTCCCAGGGCTTCATGCAGAACGAACAGAAGACTGGCCGTAAGAATAGCGCCTCATGTAGTGAAGCGATGGGGTATCGCTGCCTCGTGTCTGCTGTACAGAAACGCCAAATAACTCACAATCCGGCATCTTAACAACTAACTGCCTACCTTAACACTTTTTCTGCTGGCGTATCGTACTTTCACGGTTACTTCCAATTTTTCTGAAGCCCTGCTCGAGTTCTGCTACCAAGATATTCCCTCGCCTCATGCAAACGTAGCTTAACCAAGGATAGAAATTTGCACCAAAGGGACAGAGCACCGCTTTCATCTGCACCCGGTGTAATAATATTTCGCATAAGAACTACTAATTACTAGGCATTACCAACACGCCTATCTTCATTCTGTTTTTACACACATTAATTATAAATGAAATATTACAATTAATACATAGAATATAAGTAAAAGTTCAGTTTAACCAAAAATAAGGTAGATTTATGTTAACATNGAAATATTACAATTAATACATAGAATATAAGTAAAAGTTCAGTTTAACCAAAAATAAGGTAGATTTATGTTAACATTAGTATAAAACACTTGTTACACAACTTAGGAGAAAACCAAACACGTCATATATAAAGTGATTTTTCGAGGGCGTGAATCAAAAAGTTTGAAGAAACCACGAATAGACTATGCACAAAAGTTGGAGTCATACACAAGTTACAAGTTGAAGGTCCACCTGGTAGGAGGTTTAGTTGTGTGGGTGGAACAAAGAACAGATGAAAAGCTGAAAGCGATACCACGAGTAAGGCAGTAAACTGGTGTGGTATTTTTTTTTTTTCGTGGAGTAAGGTGCAATTTTGGGAACATTAGGGATACACGTATCATTTTACTGATGAAAATCTACAGAAAAGNTTCGTGGAGTAAGGTGCAATTTTGGGAACATTAGGGATACACGTATCATTTTACTGATGAAAATCTACAGAAAAGTTCAGTGCAATCGTCCAGCATAGTTTTCCATGCATCCACTCAATTATGTTCATACGCTGCTGTGATGTTCGAAATTCACTTAGACGAAAGCCTCGTGCATCGTTTGTAATAAAATTCCAGAGGAAAAATCATTTGAATTAATTTGGTGACAGGCCATACTTTANAAGCCTCGTGCATCGTTTGTAATAAAATTCCAGAGGAAAAATCATTTGAATTAATTTGGTGACAGGCCATACTTTAAACACTTGTGCCTGTGTAAATTTTATTTTTGCATATGAGATCACGGTTGGTCTTATTCGCCCTCCACGGTTCTGCAGATTGGGCCGAAGACAGCTCATTCCCCGCTGCCCAGCTGTCAATGAACGGAAAACTGCGGTTCGAATCTTCAGAAATTTAAAAAGTGCAACCAAAATGCTTTTTTATTCAAGAAATTACAATTTTTTTTTAAAATTGGTGTCTTAGACCGCCATGCTCTAGGTTTTCCGTGTGAGAGATGCCGAGCTCAAGAATCTAAAAAGTACAGGTTATTAAACATTTCAAATTTACTGTGCTATAGTTAAACCAAGCCTTATGCAGTGTGCTCGAAACCCGTAAGCTTAGAGTGAAAACCTAAAGAGAAGCATTACATGCTAAACTAGGTCTAAACTCTTTTTAATTTCCTGAAAAATTTCATTACACAATTGTACGCGCGAGTTGAAAAAGCAGTTGCATAAAAGGTACTTTTTATAAGTTTGTTCCAAGTTGCCAACCGTACACGGTCACATTTCTATATTTGCGGCCTGACATGGCAAATTATCCATACTAGGTATAGGTTAAGAACTTCCATTACACTTTCGGAAGTTTGTTCGCGATTTTTACAGTGAACCTAAAGGATAAATTCATGGCTTACTCGGCATTCAAACCCGTAACCTTGCGATAAGTGGTAAAGTATTAGTGACCTTGACTTAGAATTTGATTGTNGCTTACTCGGCATTCAAACCCGTAACCTTGCGATAAGTGGTAAAGTATTAGTGACCTTGACTTAGAATTTGATTGTAAGAAACAAAAGGCTTTTTCAAAGTAGAAGCATGGCCCTCGTTAGCAGATTAAACACGAAGACACGTCCCCCTGTATAAATTGTCATATTTCGTCTTTGGCTGGCATTTTACAGCTTTTTTTAAAACTCGAAATATGGATTTTACACTGAGAAACTATAAACTGGTTCGACATTAATGAGGAAAGACGTAACTGACAGCNAAACTCGAAATATGGATTTTACACTGAGAAACTATAAACTGGTTCGACATTAATGAGGAAAGACGTAACTGACAGCAAATTATCATAAAAATATGGTGATAATTATATTCACTGAGGTAAAAAATCAACACTTCTCGTATATTGATCTTGCAAATTATTTTACAACTTAAACTATGGGATTTATTTTAATTTATAGCAATTGAAGTTTAAGTTCATATGCCGTGTACTTTAATTCGAAAACATACAAAGTAGCAGCTAGTTTTATGCTGCCCCCGCTGCCCCCTTCTTTTTTTCTGTTCTCACACTCTGCACGTGAATGTATAACTAATGGCGTTCGCTGTATGAGTTGCAACCCGTCTCTGCATTAATGTGTTTCCATGCTCGCGGTGAGCTGATAATAGAACTACGGTTAACGTGTACCTTACCGACACTATCTTTTTGACAGAGTACATTAAGATTAGCTGCTTCCAATAGCTACAGTCTATTCGAAGTTTCCTCATCCTTTTTATATCAAACCTTTGAAAAATTACCCCGTGGTTGTTTCCTAAATACGCCATGTATCACAAGTGTTTCATACTTCTGACAACATAAAAATACCTTAAATTTTGTTAAACTGAACTTTTACTTACATTTATTCTATAAGTTATAATATTCAATTTGTAATTATTACGCATAAATAAAGGGAGAAAATAGGATTATCGCCTAGTAAGAAATAGTTATCATGGAAAATATTATTAAGCTAAGTGCGCACGAATGCGGTGCGTTGTCCCGTTACTGCACCTTTCTAGACTCGGTAAAGCTTGGCTTGGGCGAGGCAGAGGAATAGTCTGAAAGCAGAACTTTAGCAGGGCTTTAGAAAAGTTTGAAGTAACGTGAGTGGGCTACAGTGGTAAATGTTTGTGAAGTGACCTTTGGTCACCTATCAGGGGCACGGTTCAGCCAGGATGTGCCAAAAAAAACCATCCCGGTACGCCTTTTTGAGATATATTTTTTTTTATGTTTTCTCCAAGTTTCGTGTATTTCAAATCAATATATATTAGTATAATTTTTTTTAGTGAACTTATGAANCTATCAGGGGCACGGTTCAGCCAGGATGTGCCAAAAAAAACCATCCCGGTACGCCTTTTTGAGATATATTTTTTTTATGTTTTCTCCAAGTTTCGTGTATTTCAAATCAATATATATTAGCATTATTTGTTTTAGTGAACTTATGGANCGCCTTTTTGAGATATATTTTTTTTTATGTTTTCTCCAAGTTTCGTGTATTTCAAATCAATATATATTAGTATAATTTTTTTTAGTGAACTTATGAAAAAAATACCAAGGATGACAGGCAATTTATGTCTGCGTGTAATGCACCCTTTGTTTAGATATAAGGACACATTACTTTATTGACAAGCGGGATGAATTTATAAATTAAAACATTCCGAAGATAAAGCACCGCATTGCACGTGGTGACATTTTCCTCGAATAAAAAATGTTAACACTTTATATATTTTTAATAATGTTATGTCAAATGTGTTGCAATGTGTTCTGTTTTTTTTTATAAACGTTCCTTTCGTTCCCACGAGTATTTGTACACCTTTATTTTTTATCTGTATTACCTGCAAAGGCACTAAAATCTGTAAAAAAAAAAAATTAAAAAAAAACCCTCATTTTTACTATGCTTTCGCGTCAGGAAGCGCCTTTGTTGACAGCTGTCTGTTTGAACATTTGAGTTTGTTGTTCTCAGTAATTTTTTACATATATACATATACTTCTTTCAATTAATTTCAAAGAAATGAATAGGACCAAAAACTTTGATGCCACAGCAACGCGTGGCCGGGTAAGCTAGTCTAAGCTAAATGTGTAGCAATATTTTTATACCATTATTTTATTTGGCCCACTTGCATTACGAAATAAGTACCGGTATCTCCCTGCCCCCCTTCCGATTGCCGCAAAACGTCAAAGCGTTCCCCCAGTCACGTTGTTTATCGCCGGTCGTTGCGGCAGGTGTGGTGCGAGGAGGCCCAGGACAGCTCGAGCGGCGTCGGCAACAGCAGCAGCACGGACAGCCTGCTGGAGGAGGCGCGCAAGGCCGCGGAGGACCTCTTCAACCCGGAGAAAGGACGCGAGCTGATCAGGAACCTGACGACGCAACTGGCCGACCTGGGCTCGCACCTCGGCAACCTCAGCCAGCGGCTGGAGGAGGCCCGCAACCGCGCCGCCAGGGTGCTGCAGGAGTCCATGGCCACCAACTGACCCGGCTCTCGAGTCCATGGCCGCCAACTTACCAACGCCGTCGTGGGCACGAGCGAGTCAATGCCTCAGCTTGTCCACGGTTAACCTACATCGCCACCCGCCATCTTGCATTTATCGATTTTTTTTATCTGTTATCGGCCCCCGCCAACTTGGATTTATCGATTTTTTTTTTTAAAGTAAATCCCGTTATCAGACCCCGCCTTCTCGTAAATATTTCGAAGCAAGTTTTGTTATAAAATGTTGCTTCGACTTGATCAAACTGTTACAGCTTCACTGCTTCATTAATTTCTAACTGCTTACGTGATTATTTATTGAGGGTGATTATATTAATGATAACTAATAGCAGCAGTTAAAAAAAATTTCAACTCCAGGTTGCAGCGAAATTTTTTTTATAAATCCAAGATGTCGGGGAATACTTTTGGAGGTCCTTCCTGATTTCTTACTCTCAGCCCGTCGTGCGTCCTTCCGGCACGTGAGTACATAAACATTCCCATGGGCCATGTCACTAGTATGCACATGCCGATCAAGTGAATCTGTGAAACTCTTACAAACATCAATATGTTACTATTACGCCGGTTGATACTCGTCAGCCAAAGTAGTTTGTTCATATACGCCCAACAGAGAGGTTAAATTGAAAAAAAAGAAGAAAGTAAACAAATATGTTCATCGCTGTTTGATCGTATGATTTTGACAGTTCTATTAGCGACTGGGCGAGTCAATGCAGGGGACATAATAGAAGACGAAAGTCGGTCTACCTCGTCTTTATCCTATGCTTTAAATATATGTTTGTAGGCCTGCATCGTTAGTGTCTAGTACATGGATTTTTTAAAGGTTGATATAAAAAGTACTTAATTAGCGAAAGGAAAACCTATAAGAGGTGCGAGATAAATTTACTACTTTTGAAGTAAACCTTTAAAACAAGCTGTTCCTTAACTGCGTATGTTTTCGCGTAAATACCGACTAGAATATTTACGGCAATGTCGGCAGCGAAGTAGTTAGTGTTTTGCGTAATAGTAACATATTGATGTTTGCAACCGTTCCACAGGATCACTTGATCAACATGTGGATACTAGGAGCTCGGTCCGTGGGAATGTTTGTTGTGTGCACGTGACGGAGGGACGTACAACGGTCCTGAGAGAAGGAACTATGAAGAACTTTCAACAGTGCTCAGGTAACCGCCAGAACTCCATACGCCTTCCTACATCCTGAACCTCGGCTGGCTCGTGTCCACGTATTCACAACGACATGCAGTGTACGACGCCATATGTTGTAACATAAACGTATTTTGAAAAGCGACAAAGTGTAATTTGTACAACCATCCAATATAATCTTTCACCAACAATATCTGTCTTCAGACGAATTTCTCTTCACGTTGTAATATCCATGGAAATATTTCTGTCCAATTCTGCTTTACCTTGAAAAAAAAAAACATGTATCTATAGTGAGAAAAAAAAACAATGGCAGCTACAGTATATTTTGTAAAAATTCATTACGCTGATATTTTTTGGCGAACACAAAATTATTAAATAGTTTAAAAAAAACTTTTTGTTCATGTTTATAAAAACATTTCATTTGGTAATTAATGACAAATATTTTTTCGTCACTCCAAAGAAATCCTCGATTCACATTTGATTATTTTTTCAAAATGCAATTAAGAGCACATACTTCATAGTTCTTGTTATCGTTATTCTGTACAAAGAAAACGTTTATTATCAAACAAAATAATAGCTCATGTTTTCTTTAATTTTAAAGAAAAATTACTGTGTGTGTTTCCTGGATTTTCTGCTATTCATCTTCACCTCTTTGAAAGGTGAAGTGATATTCAGTATTTTGGTGGTCCTTCGCCGACTGAAGCAATGGCACCAACGTTTATTCTGACGAGATTTCTTCAGGTCTATGTTTGCTTTAAAAATGAATGTCTACTGTATCAAGATCATATTTTTTTAAGCACAAACTTGCAAAATTATCAAATTTGTGACCAAATTAAAAAAGGCTTATTTGGTTATCAAACACGACAAATAATCTAAACTTTATTTTTTAAAAATCCCATAAATTCTCACATTTCGAGATTATTCCAATGACTGATGGGTTAAGCTATGTGCCGAACTTTAACTTNGGAGGAGGCCCGCAACCGCGCCGCCAGGGTGCTGCAGGAGTCCATGGCCACCAACTGACCCGGCTCTCGAGTCCATGGCCGCCAACTTACCAACGCCGTCGTGGGCACGAGCGAGTCAATGCCTCAGCTTGTCCACGGTTAACCTACATCGCCACCCGCCATCTTGCATTTATCGATTTTTTTTATCTGTTATCGGCCCCCGCCAACTTGGATTTATCGATTTTTTTTTTTTNCGCCATCTTGCATTTATCGATTTTTTTTATCTGTTATCGGCCCCCGCCAACTTGGATTTATCGATTTTTTTTTTTTAAAGTAAATCCCGTTATCAGACCCCGCCTTCTCGTAAATATTTCGAAGCAAGTTTTGTTATAAAATGTTGCTTCGACTTGATCAAACTGTTACAGCTTCACTGTTTCATTAATTTCTAACTGCTTACGTGATTATTTATTGAGGGTGATTATATTAATGATAACTAATAGCAGCAGTTAAAAAAAATTTCAACTCCAGGTTGCAGCGAAATTTTTTTTATAAATCCAAGATGTCGGGGAATACTTTTGGAGGTCCTTCCTGATTTCTTACTCTCAGCCCGTCGTGCGTCCTTCCGGCACGTGAGTACATAAACATTCCCATGGGCCGTGTCACTAGTATGCACATGCCGATCAAGTGAATCTGTGAAACTCTTACAAACATCAATATGTTACTATTACGCTGGTTGATACTCGTCAGCCAAAGTAGTTTGTTCATATACGCCCAACAGAGAGGTTAAATTGAAAAAAAAAAGAAGAAAGTAAACAAATATGTTCATCGCTGTTTGATCGTATGATTTTGACAGTTCTATTAGCGACTGGGCGAGTCAATGCAGGGGACATAATAGAAGACGAAAGTCGATCTACCTCGTCTTTATCCTATGCTTTAAATATATGTTTGTAGGCCTGCATCGTTAGTGTCTAGTACATGGATTTTTTAAAGGTTGATATAAAAAGTACTTAATTAGCGAAAGGAAAACCTATAAGAGGTGCGAGATAAATTTACTACTTTTGAAGTAAACCTTTAAAACAAGCTGTTCCTTAACTGCGTATGTTTTTGCGTAAATACCGACTAGAATATTTACGGCAATGTCGGCAGCGAAGTAGTTAGTGTTTTGCGTAATAGTAACATATTGATGTTTGTAACAGTTCCACAGGATCACTTGATCGACATGTGGATACTAGGAGCTCGGTCTGTGGGAATGTTTCTTGTGTGCACGTGACGGAGGGACGTACAACGGTCCTGAGAGAAGGAACTATGAAGAACTTCCAACAGTGCTCAGGTAACCGCCAGAACTCCATACGCCTTCCTACATCCTGAACCTCGGCTGGCTCGTGTCCACGTATTCACAACGACATGCAGTGTACGGCGCCATATGTTGTAACATAAACGTATTTTGAAAAGCGACAAAGTGTAATTTGTACAACCATCCAATATAATCTTTCACCAACAATATCTGTCTTCAGACGAATTTCTCTTCACGTTGTAATATCCATGGAAATATTTCTGTCTAATTCTGCTTTACCTTGAAAAAAAAAACATGTATCTATAGTGAGAAAAAAAAACAATGGCAGCTACAGTATATTTTGTAAAAATTCATTACGCTGATATTTTTTGGCGAACACAAAATTATTAAATAGTTTAAAAAAACTTTTTGTTCATGTGTATAAAAACATTTCATTTGGTAATTAATGACAAATATTTTTTCGTCACTCCAAAGAAATCCTCGATTCACATTTGATTATTTTTTCAAAATGCAATTAAGAGCACATACTTCATAGTTCTTGTTATCGTTATTCTGTAAAAAGAAAACGTTTATTATCAAACAAAATAATAGCTCATGTTTTCTTTAATTTTAAAGAAAAATTACTGTGTGTGTTTCCTGGATTTTCTGCTATTCATCTTCACCTCTTTGAAAGGTGAAGTGATATTCAGTATTTTGGTGGTCCTTCGCCGACTGAAGCAATGGCACCAACGTTTATTCTGACGAGATTTCTTCAGGTCTATGTTTGCTTTAAAAATGAATGTCTACTGTATCAAGATCATATTTTTTTAAGCATAAACTTGCAAAATTATCAAATTTGTGACCAAATTAAAAAAGGCTTATTTGGTTATCAAACACGACAAATAATCTAAACTTTATTTTTAAAAAATCCCATAAATTCTCACATTTCGAGATTATTCCAATGACTGATGGGTTAAGCTATGTGCCGAACTTTAACTTNAAAAATCCCATAAATTCTCACATTTCGAGATTATTCCAATGACTGATGGGTTAAGCTATGTGCCGAACTTTAACTTCGTGAACTCGCCTACTAACCTCTACTGAACTGTTGTTTACGTACTTACAGAAAAAAATTAGATAAGGCTGTGAGCACAAACACTATAACTTCAAGGGCGGTCTAAGCTACAACAAGTGTCTTATACCAACACTTTGTTTGTCACTGCAACACATTACATTATAAAATATTTCACAATCATACTAATAAAATAATATTTAAATCGGTTCCTTTAAATATACAGAGATTTTAACTCTCTCCCAAAGTATTTTTAATATATGCAACAAGCCACGTGAACTATCTTTTTGCTCTGTTGAGATTTATCGTTACGTACTTACTATTTAATAGGGCTAACATTAATAGCGTGACAAAATTACACACGTGCTAAAATATCTTTCTTGAACAAGATATATATAAATAGACATACCGGGTGATTTAAAATAACACCAACAACGCTTAGTATGTTGCGTGGGACGGCAATCCAATCATTTCTCAAGACGGGTTCCCAAGTCCGGAAAAGCGAGGTTTAGCCGCCGTGGTGCATCGTAAAGGTTGATAACACTTCGGATATGGTGAAGGGCGCACGTATCACATTGTCACGAAACCACCATCAACCCAGCAAGAGCATCACATCGTGCAGTAAATTACAAGGAGGGTTCGAGTTGTGGACCCCCTGTTTGATTACAGAACCTACATCAGCGGCGCAGAGACAGGTCAATGCGTGTGATTGCGTGCTCAGTAGTTGAGTCGCTGCATGGGCTCGTGCGATAACGTCCTCCTATGACGTCGCAGGAGTCTCACGCACGAAACCCTCCATAGTACCTTAAAGAAGATGGTCGAGAGATGTCATATGTGGTGACCGCGGTGGCCATGGTCACAGTGTGTTCGCATGTTTTTTTCTTCTCACTTAGAAATAGCGGCAGGGTGCGCTCTCGCACTTGTTAATCTCCTGACAGTAGGAGCCAGCGTAGCTGTCCTGGCAGTGGCAGTGGTGGCTGTTGCTGATGTCCTCACATGTACCGTTGTTGAACAGCTCCTCCTTCCTCATTGCGAGTGGGGCAAATTGATTTTCTCAGAGTGTTTGCATGTTTTTCTTCATCCTTAAAAATACGTACGTGTATATAGTATTTAAAACGAAATAACTTTTTCACCTTGCCCTTGTATAACTGAATTCCTCTCGCAAAGGGACGTGCATGAGTGACTCGGCTGGTCTGTCAGCCTGGAGCCTGACTCGACTCTCGACTATTGTATGTACCATCCCTTCGACTCATTCAGACTTGTAGCACAGCGACCAAACCATGCTTTTAGGACATGGACCCCCTCTTCAAAAATAAACGGTTAACGTAAAACATACTAAGCTTTGTCGGTACTGCTTTGAATCATTCGGTACATTATACATACACGCATCCATGCATATACACATACGTACACAAATAAAGACGGCAATAGTTAACGACATATTTTTAAAACAATGCATGTTGAAGGTTATTCTTCTACTTGATGGAAGTTTCAGTACAAAATTTTACCAAAGAATTTTTTTTTAAATTCGCCAATTGAAAAACAACAAGATGCATTAATAATATATGTCCAATCTTTCTTTTTTCTGTTGTGATTTTGAATAAACAGGTTCGTTATCGGCTACTGAAAATTCGTCTAAATAGAACAGAAGTAAAGAAAATAGCCAGCGTACTCTATAAATAAATTGTGTTAAGATAGGTAGCCGAATTTCTGGAACGTCTTTTATATATTCCAGCACAGTTTCCCAACTTTGTTGGTTTTTGAGCACTGTTCTAACGCGCGGAGGTACCTAATATACCGGCTTCAGGTCTTCCAGCTTGTGTTATCTTCGGTCGGCTGGAGGTAGTCGACTGAGTGAAAGATATTTAAGGCGGAGTCACACATTCGCAGATTATGCCGAACAGACAGAGCAGATAGTATCAGCAGCCAATCAGAGAGTTTCTTGCCACCTCTTCGGCATCCGCGTTGCCTGCATGGAAAAAGTTCAGCCGATAACAATTTTTTACGCGCAGACAACAATGATAATACCCACAATCCGGTATGCGGTGTCCAAGGGAACCAAAATGGCAGCCATCGAAGATGAAGTTTTGAAGTTAAAAGGTTGGAGTTACAATTAAAAAATTATGCGTTAAGAATTGTGCAATAACAGCTGTTCTCGCAAACAGAACAACGTCTTCTGGACTTACGATTTACAATAGACCTGATAATTCGTAAGTCAGCAAATGAAAACTTTCAAGCCTGTCCTGTTTACTTTTGTTCCTAACCTGGTATGACACAGCCATATTTAAGGCGAGCGTTCTTCAAAACAGACATTTTCTAGCAGATAAGATAATTTTTGTGGAAAAAACATATAATTATTAACATGTGCACACATATGCCTTTTAGGTGTTTGTATGCTTAAATTACTGTAAATAACAGCTCACCCAACAACACAAACTGATCTGTTATAATTGGTCACCACCACACAAGTTTTACTTAAGATATAAAATATAACTATTTATTTTAACGCTTAAGGAAATCCCAACGCCGCACACGACCTACTAATTTCAATTGCAAACAATACGTAAGACACTTTCAGTTCTTCTGTACACATCATAACGCATGATTAAACACTAAATTTTTCTATTGTGAACCCAGCTTGAGGAATGACGATCTTTGTGACATGCATCGGAAAATTTTGAGATAGAGGAAATGTGTGTGTTTATATATATATATATATATATATATATATATATATGTGTGTGTGTGTGTGTGTGTGTGTGTGTGTTTGTGTGAGTGTCAAGTAGACAAACACACACAGAATGTTTGGAAACTCTGTGCCCAAACTCCAGACGTAGTTCCTTTGGACCAATAGTATAATGTATTCACGGTAACTTCAAGATTTTCTGAAACCCTGCTAAATATCTACTTTCAGGGAGCCGATTATGTATCCTTCCGCAGTATGTAAACAAAACATTGCCATGTGACACCTGTCAAACGTTTTGTAAACAGTGCCATGTGGGAACTGTCAAATATTTTGTAAACAAACAGTGCCTTGTGGGAACTGTCAAATATTTTATTAACAGTGTCCATGTGGGAACTACCAAAATTTATTTTTGAAGAGAAACAATGCCATGTAATCTCAACTGTCATATACTTTAATAAAATTCTCTAAATGTCTAAAAAATGCTAATCAATTTAGCGAAATGTTGTAATACATACAAAAAGGTAGATTGAAGTATATATCGGAACTGTTAATTATATAATTTAATTAAAGTTTACTTATTGTATTAAGATTTATTTACATATTTGCTGTAAGGAAAAAGTTAAATTTTACATAATAAACTTTTGGAAGTAGCACTCAGGTTAAAGATTTCACTGTGATAAATGGTACCGTATTTTATCGCATATAAGTGGCACATTTTATTTAAAAAAAAATTTATTGAAAACTTGGGGTGCGACTTATAAGTGAGAAAAATTCCTCCAGCCCCGCACTAACGTTTCATTTACTACGAATTCACGGCCCGCGGCTCGATTTCCAAACTCTTCAGCGAACAAAATCACTTTCATTTTGAAACCTGCGGTGTAGGTACATCTCTGTTCCATCAAGAACTGTCGCGCTTCTTCACTGCAACATAAAAACAACACTATGCGGCGGAAAGACGAGTCACGGCTAACATTTGGCACTGAAGAACCAACGCTAATGTGCTGCCATCTCTTGGTCTCCACAAAAAGCTTTCGAAAATAATCGATTATCAGTTGGCGGCGACCAAAATTCGATTCCTTTGCATTCTTTGCGAAGGGAATAACGTAACGGAAATATTCAAATGCCTTTCTATATTTTGCACGTTTATTTGATAAACTGCAGAAATAACAACGCTAATACTAAAATTACATCTTAACCTAGAATTATCTTGTAAGTAGAAAGAATGTGTTACGTTAGTTTTATAACCACAATTCAGCGTCTCCAATATGGCGTGGTTATACTTCTGAAAAAAACGTGCCCAAACGAACAAGATGGAGTGTACGAGTCCGCTGGACAACAACTGAAATTTATTTAATTTCAATTAATAACGGTGAAATCTTTACCCATGAGTGCTACGTAAAAATGTAAATATATAGTTTAGCAATATTAACTTTACAATTACGGCATTAAATTTATACATATTAATATTTAACCTACGAACTATTTCTTTTCAGCTATAACCAACATGTCCCTTCAAAATCCGTTGTTAATTCTTACGGACTTTTAACAAATTATTAAAATTTATTGAAAAAATATACTTAAAACTTAAAACAACCAATTTATATAGTGCTTCAGTGCTAAAAGCAAGACAAAACCTTTTTCCATATACCATTTTTTTATAACCAATTGAACATGTAACTCCTAGGGTGATTTTTCAAAGGTTCTTTTCAAAAGTATCGAAGATACCGTGAATGGATTATAACACAAATCCCTATGCACTTATAACCGGAAATGTATTTTTATATCAAATAATGTTCAAAGTTGCTTCGTACAACGCCTGGTGGACAATGCGAGGCGATCATGCGTGTAGGATAAGTTGCATAGGAAGTAGGTGCGCGACGCTGCGTATGTTATAATTTAATGTCGTGCACCTACGACCTATGCAACTTGCCCTACATGTATGGTCGCACCGCCTTGTTCTGCAGGTGTTGTATGTCGCAACTCTGAACACAATATGATATAAAAATATGTTTCCGGATATAAGTGTATAGGGCTTTTGTGTTACTATTGGTCCAAAGAAACTACGTCTGGAGTTTAGGCACTGAGTTTCCGAACATTCCGTATATGTATATATGTGTGTGTAGAAAATCTTTAACATATATATTTATAATTTATATTATATATGTACTCATACACAGGATGTTTTGTAACTAATGTTGCAGACTTTAGGAGGTTTGGCGTGGAAAAACAGGTAAAGAATTTAAGACACATTTTGTCATCGCTCGAGTCGTTTAGTAGATACGCCTTGCGACGTGATGCTCAAATGATGAAAGGGAACGCCTAGCAGTTAGGCAGCTCGCGTGATTTATCCTACAGCTAATGTTCAAACTGACGGCCCACACGTCATCGACGCCGCAGGTGCACGGACTGTCGCACCCTCTCCAGCATCCCTGGCGTGCTCCGGACACTGTTGCAGGCTGCGAAAGCTCGCGGCGTAAGGTCCGCTTCGCATTCCGTGGGTGTTTCGTACACCACAGTTTGGACGTGAGCCCATGCAAATATGTCTAAAGTATTGAGGTCTGGCGAACACGCTGGTGATTAAATGGTGGCATGTGCACATCCCATGTTTTATAATTGACTAGGTGTGCCCGCGGCTCCGCTCGCGTGGAATACAGAATTATTGTTTATGTTCTTTTCGTTAAACAGTTCTAATGACATTTTTTTTCCTTCGATAAATATTAAGTTTTTAAATGGGGAAACAGCAGCTTGAATTTTACGTATTTATTTATTGAGAAATTAAATGATAAACACGCTTTTTAGTATTTCTGTGTTATAAATAGACATATGCTACCGCGGAGTTTTTTAGGTCTTTTTATTCTACACAATTCTTTACTACATGATATTGTTCTATATTTAACGGCATAGACAGCGTATTGCAAAAAAGCGCGCTGGAGGCAAATTTTTTTTTCCGGCTTGATTCACTGTTATCGTCACTGCTTATTCCCTATGTTACTTTACGTAACAAAATATACACTAAAACCTGGTCAGAGAAAATAGCTACGAATTAAGAAAAACAACGCGTAAATCGGATACGTGGTTCTCGAGTGATAAATAATATGGCGTGTGGGGAGTGCACCCAGGGCAAGGCTTGTGGGAGGCTCACTGCCAGAAAGGTCGACCCTGGGCATCGTGACCGTCATCCCCGAGCATGACAGAAGTGAAGGCCTAGAATGGAGCGGCGCTGGAATGCAAGGGCGGGGGAAGCGGGAGTACCCCGAGAAAGCCCGCCGGCAAGCGGCATCGTCCAGCACGATTCCCACATGAGAAGGTCCGGGAGTGGACCCGCCGGGTATCGAGCCCTGATCGCCGTGGTGGGAGGCGAGCGCCCTGGCCACTACGCCACCGCTGCCCCCTCTCGAGTGATAAGCGCACTAACAGACAGACAGACAGAGAGACGTTGAGTTTTATCATATGTATAGATGGGCAGCGTGCTGCAAGCAGTCGTATTGGTCACCGCGCTGTACAGGTTGTCTAACTGCTATGCATTCACTCTATCCATACGTGCTGCACGTTTGAAGGCGTATCTCCACAACGACCCGGGTAACGACAGAACATCTCAACTTTTATACCTGTTTTCTGCATGCCTAATCACCTCCCCCTCAAAGTCTATAACACAAGTTACGAAACGACCTGTATACAGCGAAAACTTCCTCACAGCGCAGCAAATTTTGAAAATGAACAAAAACCTCGCTGCCTGGCAGTTGACGGGCAAACCAAACAAAGCTTGGAATGACGGATACGGGGAGATACGGCGGAATATTTGGTTATGCGTGAATCTGTGCCACTGCCATTCGCTCGGCTCGCTCTGTCTGGCTGCCGTGATCTGCGAAAGCGGGAATCTACATTTAGGGGGGCGGTTATAGTCTATTCGCGGTATCTTCACACTTTTGGAATCAAACCTTTGAGAAAAATTACCCTGTGCTTGGTTGTTTCCCAAATACGTTACGTGCCACAAACGTTCTAAATTCTGTTAACATCAAAGTATGTAATTTTTTGGTTAAACCGGACTTTTACTTATATTTTATCTACAAGTAACTGTTTTTCATTTATAATTAATATGAAGGAAAAAACCCCCAGATAAAAGTTAAGTGTGTTGGTGATGCCTTTGCCTGGTAAGAAATATAGGTTTAGCCTATTAAACAGAGTGTGTACAAAATGCTGCGTGTGTTGTTCATTTGGCGTAATTTTCTAGACTCAGTCAGGCTTTGTTTGCATGAGTGGAGGATAGGCTGAAAATATAACTTTTAGCAGGGCTTCAAAAAAGTTGGAAGTAACCGTGAATGGGTTGTAACAGCTTAGGTCTTCAGCGCCGACGGCGGTGAAGCGAGGTGAGAATGGAGCGAAATGGGAGTACTTACACAAAATTCATAATTGTACTATGAACGTCAATGTCCCCAACGTTTCGCACATGCTACACCGTTGGGAATCGATCCCACTTCGTCTTGGTGGATGGCGTATTATGTATTTGACCGCTACACAACACCGCGACCTGTGAGATGATTAATGGTTACGTTGACAGCACGATTTATCNGTATTATGTATTTGACCGCTACACAACACCGCGACCTGTGAGATGATTAATGGTTACGTTGACAGCACGATTTATCGTTCGTGTGGGGCAAAACTTACATTTACCTAATTTTTTCCTCTTCCCGTCGTATCACTTTTCGACTACTATAAATTCAGCACTGTCTATATACACGTAGCGCGCTNCTAATTTTTTCCTCTTCCCGTCGTATCACTTTTCGACTACTATAAATTCAGCACTGTCTATATACACGTAGCGCGGTGTAGATATGGACCAATAAACGTCTTTTAAAAAGTGGATTATTACTTACTAATGTCCACGGCGACAAATTTCTACGGCCATTATTTTGACCGCATACTACAAAAAAAGCTAAGAGGGGGAAATATTACTCAGCGGAATTCGGACCTAGCACATATTCTGAGCGAAATACTGAAATCTTTTAACAACGGCAATAGACTGCTGGTGATGTTTTCTGCCGAAACAGTGTTTGTATTCGTACAATTTGAAGACGTACAAGCTACTGGAAATTTAAAGTGGAACAGAAAAAAGCATTTGTCCCGGGTAACTGAAACTTTATTCGCCTCGTTATTGACTTGAGTTGAGTCGAGATATTTGGGCGGCACTTAACAACGAGGTCTTGAGAGCCGAGGAGGTTAAAGTGAGGTGAGTATGGAACAGCGCCGGAATGAGGGCGAGGAAAACGGGAGATCCCCGAGAAAAACCTCCGACCAGTAGCATCATCCGGCACGATTCCCACGTGCGAAAATCCGTGATCGATCCCGCCGGGAATCGAGCCCTGTTAGCCTAGGTTGAGAAGGGGGGGGGTGTAGTTTTACCACTACACTACCGCGACCCCGTGAAGATGGAGCAGAGGCAGAATGCCAGGGTGGTGGAAATGGGAATGATCCGCGTAAAACCGCCAGCCAACGGCAACGTCTGCCATGTTTCCCACATGCGAAAATCCACGTGTCCCTGGCCGGGAATCGAGCTCGGCTCGCTTTGGTGAGAGGCGAGTGCAGATCCGTGCTCACGGGAGGGGTTATGGGTGTTAATCCCCTCATATGAAGTTGCAAGACATAAAACCAAACTTAACCGCATTTTAAAAATTATATAAAAACTTCGCCAATTTCGGTTTTAATTATCCTCTAAAAGCTGATGCTATTTGGTTGCCCTTTGAATATTTTTTATAACTGGGGTGAGCCAGAAAATGGTGTTTACTGTGAAACTGAAGGGGAAATTGATATCTTTGTCCACACCATAACACCTCCCATTTTCAAATCCTGTGCACGGCCATGTCTGACCACTATCGGACTTAAATGGAACACAAAACAGAAGATCCATCACAGAGAAGAGATCGAGAGATGGGGGAAGGATAGTCAAGTTGGAATTCTTTGTTGAGAAGACCAGTGCAATGCAGATGAACTTTTAAGGAGGCCATGTGAACCATTATGTCGTCATTGTGAACGCCCAGAAGAAACAAGTGAGTGAAGAGATATGGCCGGCTCTTAACATCGAGGTCTTGAGAGCCAATGAGGGTGAAGCGTGGTGAGTATGTAGCAGCGCAGGAATGCAAGGGCTGGGGAAACGAGAGATCCCCGAGAAAACCCGCCGACCAGCGGCTTCGTCCAGCACGATTCCCATGTAGGTCATATTTATTTTCTTCTAAATTAAGCCTTATATAGTGTCCAATACTTAATTCCACAGTCTTCGGACACTCTGTAGCACCGGTTGCACTGAGTCTTCAGTGCTGCATATCCTGAGAGGAGAGTCAACCAAAAAAAAAATCTGTATATATTTGCTTTGAAATTTCCATAATCTGTTGAAATTCGTGACATAATCAGTCGCCAAATAGCCAGGTGGGTACAGCATTATCAAGAATAATCTTCCAGGACCACGTCATGTACCTTATGGATAAGGCTGTTAGCATTTTCACGAAGATGCGAGTGGTGTCACATCATCGTGAGGGCTTGGATTTAAAACTACGATTCCCATGTATGAAAATC
Source organism: Clitarchus hookeri (assembly GCA_002778355.1). Lineage (NCBI taxonomy): Eukaryota > Metazoa > Arthropoda > Insecta > Phasmatodea > Phasmatidae > Clitarchus > Clitarchus hookeri. The sequence goes on from NQII01002130.1 coordinate 177,711, forward strand.
TGGAAGTCAACCCTCCTGAAATAGAACTCGGTTCGCCTTGGTGGGAGGCGAGTAGTCTGACCACTACACCACCGCGGCCCTCTATTAGAACTGAGCTAACGCAGTGGAAGTGTCCAGCTAACACACCACGTGTGCATGCCCCCCACACACGCACACACGCACCCACACACACTTGCAATATACAGTAGACAACAGAAACATTCAGTAAAATTAAAAACCCAAAAACATGTCGAGAAAAGTATTACACAATAGCTTAGATTTCACTGATTTTTACCTTTGACAAAAAATACATGTATCAAATACAGCCCACCTGAGGTCTAAGAATTTTTTCGCTTCCTCTTAGTAATAATAATAATGAAACAATTCATGAATGTCTTAATTCAGATATTTTGGCACCAAGAGAACATATTAGCAATAACATAAGTGCCCACCGAGTTTTTAAAAAATTGTAAATGGGCCATATTAGAAAACACTATGTTCCTAATATGGCCCACATTCAAATGTACAAGGAAAAAATACATAAACAAGCACAATTTTTAAAACAATATATTTCAGGTAAGCCTATTCACAACCTGTTTTTATATATAAGTAAATCACGCTTAAAACTAGGGCAGAATACCACTATTAACTATTAACATATCATGGCATTAGTCAATATTGTTTTGAAGACCTTCAACATAGCCAGAAATGGCATTTTCAGACTTCTGTATCTTAAAATTTTCTGCTTGAAAATCTGTGTAACTAGAACAGGGCACTGCACTGAACTTTGCTGCAAATTTTTTTCCCCAGTAATAAAACTACAGAGTCACCTCTTCAAGTCCTACAGTAGAATTTTTACGACAGAAGGCCTTGCGCATAGTGGTGGTGGAGCACTTGCTGTACGTAGACGCCATTGTCGCCCTTATTGCTCCCTTGTTTCCGAGCCTTTAAAGTGAAAAATTACTCCATGTAGGCAGATGGATTTAAGATTTGCATGTGTAGGCAGGTATGAAGGCTAAGGGACCCAACTGAGGGAAAGGTATCTTCTGATTAACTATGCTATATTTACTTCTAATAGGCCTCCTTAGTTGCAAATATGTCGTCGTATTAAATAAGATTGCGTAGTTAGTTCAAAAAAATAATTATTTTCCAAATGTTTTGAAAATTCCATTTTTAGTCACCTTGAAAGGCTTCAAAATAATGTTTACTCCTAGTTTGAAGTGTGATTTATTTTTAAGTGAAAACAGATTGTGAATAGGCTTCCCTGAAATGTTTCTTTACACAAACTGCATTGGATATAATTGATTATATGTTCTTTTGAACTTACCGCAATGGAATTATGTGTTTGCGAGTCCTCATTGCATGCTACGCGAAGAAAAATTTAGGGCTATAGTAGAGTTACCCATAATTGTTTATACAAGCCACCATGCTGCCACACTTGACCCTGTGGTAATGGCTAAACCCTGGAAACAAAAGTGAAACAGTATGCCGCATCAGCATTTACTGTCAGTGTGGAAAATTTCAGCTCTGGTAACTTTTGGATTGAAGGTAGTGTGGTATGCAGCGAGATGAATGTCTGTTGCATTCGCTATCACTATTTTCTTAATTTTACCGAGAATGACAAGGGTTTACAAAAGGAGAGTGAATGTGCTGACGTATGCGGGATTTCGAATCAGTTATGCATAGGATTTTACCGTGACACTTACCAATTAGCTTATTACCTGACAGAATTCATGTTTCGACATAGGTTTCCCGACAAACCCATGTATATATACCACTTCCTCTTGCCGCCAAGAAGTTGTATGTGCTAGGTCAGTACAAAAATATCGCTGTTGCTTATAAGTGTTAACTATTACATTTTGTTGTTTTCCAAAATTTCCCTGCTTTACTTTTATTCGAAATTATAGCTACAGAACTGCAATTTCATGTAAAATCTGTGCTTCTCTGCTTCCCGAAACGTTAGCGACAGCAAATATGTAGAGTCACACTGATTTGCCTACTTCAAATTCCTTCCCCCTGCCCCATATATTGCTTACATTTCCATGTATGATCTGGGTAACAAAAATGAAGCAGGTGAATTGGTTATATTACTCACACTTTGGAAAGCAGAGTGGCACAGCTTTTGTGTAGAATCACAGTTATGTGAACATTTGTAAAATTTTTGGCAATTTTTTCTTTTATTTAGCTTTGTTTTTCGTGCTTTCAATTTACCTGGTATTCATAGCCCTCCTCTCTGTCGCGATTCTTACCTTGCATAGGAAATATACTAATGAGACCATAAGATTATGTTTTAATATGAATAGTACTATGAAACATTATATTATTTTGTATTACTCATGTGTTATTTTAGGAATGAACACAAAAACATCATTGTTACTCACAAGTGTTAACTATTGCATTACGTTTTTTTTTCCCCTTCATCTTACCCTTGTCCCAAAATATAGCTACAGAACTGCAATTCCACACAGAATCGGATCAGGGGCGCTACGAAGCCTGGTGTCGCCTTCACACGTGCTATGCCCTGATGGTGCAGCGTGTGAGCACACTTGCCTTTCGGTTGGGATCCGAACCACGAATTTGTCCTGGTGTCGCCCACATGGTCGGATCAAAGTGGAACTGCCAGCTGACTCGCACGGTGCTGGGCGAATTGGGTGATTTCCCAGACACTGTCGAGATACTGTTATTGACAGCCTCACACGTTGTACTTGTCGTCGGCAAGGTGCTCGGCCGGGGCTGCTGTTGTACTGTGGCACAACGAATGGTCGCGGAGACCCATGACCCATGCCCCCCCCCCTTCTCAGGAGATCGTTCGTGTGCCACGCCATTATCTGGTGGGTAACTATGCCGTCAGGCGCAGCATGCTGGAACTGACGGATGGACCCTCTGGTGTTGCAGGTTGTAGCGCCCCTGTGATGGTCACTCTACAGGTGCTGTGCTGAGTGGCGCCAGTGGGCAATGTTGATGGGCGCACTGGTGCCTGGTAGTTCATAGGAAAGTACAGTCCTGACAGACTACGCACCAGGTACGTGTGACTGGACGAGGCCACTTGGAGCAACGTGGAGGCATGTCGCTCACATTCCCACTCTTGTTGCTGTTGCTGCTACTGGTACGGGGGCGCTGGCGATGTCGAGGGGGTTGCAGGAGCCCCTGCTGAGGTGTTCCCCTCAGATATCTGACTGGCTGCCGGTAGAGTACATGCTGTGATGCACTCTGTTGTCTCTACTGTCCATGTGATGGCCGCAGAGAGATCACCCTGTCTGGGTGTGCTGCCCCCAGATGTCTCCTCGTCGGTACGTGGTTCGGCAGGGTCCGCTGGAGTGGACGCCTTGGCGCAGGATGCCTCGACGTCAGACATCATGACAGGGGGCATCGTGATGCATGCAGGCGTTGTTGTAGCTTCTGCTGGTGTTATTTAGGCCTCTGTGGTGTGTGATGCTGGGTATTGTCCTCCACCTCCTATCCCTGATGACGTTTGGATGCTAGGCACCGTGGGGCAGAACAAGTCTCGCATTGAGTGGCCATCTGACGATTCTGCCACTTGTGTTGATGGTTCGTCGCATGGCGGTTGTTGTGGTTCGGCGTCTGTGGACTCTGCTTGCATTTCCAGATGCGCAGCTTCCCTGTGAACGCGGGTGGTCCGTTGGTGAGGACCAGATGTGGGGTGGCCTCTAAAGTCTTTGTGACTACATACGGACCACTCCACTTGGTGCCAAGGCCAGCACAAAAGTTTTTGCACACCGAGGACAGCAGGTGCTCCCTGACGTAGACCCTTTGCCCTGATCGTATTAGCTTCGGTGGTCATGTAGTGAGGGGTACCCACTTGTTGATATTGGTAGCCTGGTGTACACAGGCTGCTTTCAGCTCCTGTGTTCTCAGCCATTGCCTGGTGGTGCTGCTCTCCGGTTCATGGCAGGTGACATGCCTGTTGCCTCGTTGGCATGGCAGCAGAGTGTGAAGAGTGCGCTGGGCAGCTGGTTGGCCCAGGATGTGTTGTATTTCCCCACACAGAGCCGCAGTTGGACCTTGAGGCCTTGGTTTTTGCATTCTGTGGGGTTGGCAGGGTGATGATAGATCGCTGTTTGTACATTGCATCACTCCCCACTTTGTGCGAATATTGTGCCACTGCCTTCCAACGAATTGTGTCCTGTTGTCCATCATTAATGTTCGGGAATATCCCCTCCATGGGAAAAACTCGTTCTCCAGGATGATGGCGATGTTATTGATATGCCCCTGGACACTGTGTACACCTGTCCACCTCGAGAACATGTCTGCGACGACCACCACGAACCTTTTACCTGTCCTTTTCCTGGGTGGCATTTGTGGTTCGTGCACATGAGCCCATTGATGGCAAGGCGCTCCAGTACTAGGTAGAGGTGGTGAATGTGGTCCTTCTATGTCTTGGACCAACATTTAGGTAGGCGAGCGTGAAATCGCCTATCAGACCATCGGGTACCTGGACCATCATGGCATTTAAACACGAACAGCATCGCACAGAATTGAAACCGCTTTCCATCTGGCATGGTTAATGCAGTTTTGTGTGTCTTCTGGCTTTACTGGAACCTGCCAGTAGCCGATTCGGCGATCCAGGGATGAAATGATTTTGGCATTTCCTAATATGCTGAGCTCATCATTAATGCTGTCTTAATATAGAGGGGGGAGGGGGGATTGATGCTTTCGGAGACCAGGTTGAGGGGTCGAAAATCGACAAACAAACACCATATTCCATCTTCCTTCGGCACGAGTGTGATTGTCGAATTGTAGCAACTTTCTGTATGTTTGATTACCCCCTCTGCTAACATCTCGCTTGTCTGTTCTCAGATGATCTTACTCTGGTGACTAAGGTAGCTGCATGATGGTATGAAAATGGGCCTGTCATGTTTTGTTGGTATTGTGTGCTCTGCGACGTTGGTATAATGTATTCACGGTAACTTCAAGATTTTCTGAAGCCCTGCTAAAGATCTACTTTCAGGGAGCCGATTATGTATCATTCCGCAGTATGTATACAAAACATTGCCATGTGACACCTGTCAAATGTTTTGTAAACAAACAGTGCCATGTGGGAACTGTCAAATATTTTGTTAACAGTGTCCATGTGGGAACTACCAAAATTTATTTTTGAAGAGAAACAATGCCATGCAAATCTTAACTGTCATATACTTTAATAAAATTCTCCAAATGTCTAAAAAATGCTAATCAATTTAGCAAAATATTGTAATACATACAAAAAGGTAGATTGAAGTATATATCGGAACTGTTAATTATATAATTTAATTAAAGTTTACTTATTATATTAAGATTTATTTACATAATTGGTATAAGGAAAAAGTTAAATTTTACATAATAAACTTTTGGAAGTAGCACTCAGGTTAAAGATTTCACTGTGATAAATGGGTACCATTTATTCTATTTTATCGCATATAAGTCCCACATTTTATATAAAAAATTTTATTGAAAACTCGGGGGCGACTTATAAGTGAGAAAAATTCCTCCAGCCCCGCACTAACGTTTCATTTACTACGAATTCACGGCCCGCGGCTCGATTTCCAAACTCTTCAGCGAACAAAATCACTTTCATTTTTAAACCTGCGGTGTATGTACATCGCTTTTCCGTCAAGAAACTGTCTCACTTCACTGCCACATCAAAACACTACGTGCGACACAAAGACGATATAAGAGAAATACGTGTAAGCCAACACTAATGTGCTGCTATCTCTTAGGCTCCACAAAACGCTTTCGAAAATAATCGATTATCAGTATTAACCACAAATCGATTCCTTTTCATTCTTTTAAAATATGTTTTTCTGTTAAGGATTGCGAAGGGAATTACGTAACGGAAATATTCAAATGCCTTTCTATATTTTGCACGTTTATTTAAAACTTACAAAGATAAACTGCAGAAATAACAACGCTAATACCAAAATTACATCTTAACCTAGAATTATCTTATAAGTAGAAATAATGTGTTACGTTAGTTTTATAACCGCAATTCAGCGTCTCCAATATCCAATATGGCGTGATTATACTTCTGAAAACAACATGCCCAAACGGACAAGATGAAGTGTATGAGTCCGCTGGACAGACACTGAAATTTATATAATTTCAATTAATAAGAGTGAAATATTTACCCATGAGTGCTACGTGAAAATGTAAATATATAGTTTAGCAATATTAACTTTACAATTACGGCATTAAATTTATACATATTAATATTTAACCTACGAACTATTTCTTTTCAGCTATAACCAACATGTCCCTTCAAAATCCGTTGTTAATTCGTATGGACTTTTAACAAATTATTATAATTTATTGAAAAAATATACTTAAAACTTAAAACAACCAATTTATATAGTGCTTCAGTGCTAAAAGCAAGACAAAACCTTTTTACATATACAATTTTTTTATAACCAATTGAACATGTAACTCGTAGGGTGATTTTTCAAAGGTTCTTTTCAAAAGTATCGAAGATACCGTGAATGGATTATACATCGTAATGGATCCGCTATTGGAAATACGTCCTATCGTCCCTTCAGCACTCGCTGTACTGCATGATGGAAAACTGGTGGTACTTCATGGTCCAGATCATCAAGCTTCATGCAAGGCGCACGGTTACTAGGGCGAGGATCTAGATTGTAGAATTTCTATGCTCCCTTATGCCGAAATGGATTCTCCTAGCAGCCGGTTCAACGATCGAGTTTTGTTTGGTTAGCAGTGGAAGACCGAGAATGCCATCTTCATATAGCTCGTTGATGACGATTGCTACGTGTTTGTCTCGAGGTCGTGTATGCATGTCATGATGTTGGCTTCTCTAATGGTTTCCTCGCTATTGTTGATTGTGGCTAAATGAATGGCTTCACAGTGAGGCTGCAGAGATCTCAGGTGAACGAACCCTGGCAGTACAAAGTCGTCGAATGCTGCAGTATCAATAAGGGCATAGCACTTCACACTGCTGACATACACTGGAATGCATATGAACTTACTTGGTGTAGGTTGTTGATATGCAAGGAGCTGCTGTAGTAGGGCCTGTTGAGGGGTTAGACTCGAAATCAGCTCGTGAGGACTGAGGGAGGCGACATCCAGTTGACCTACCCCTTCCGCTTGTTTCCTGGTGGCGGCAGTGGACTGTCCGTCGTATCCGCTGCATTTCCCCTTTTCGTTCCAGGGCAATCACTATGCCAGTGGCACTACTCGCCTGGACAGTGAGGCTTCTTGTTTTGTCCCATACTCATTTGCCATTGTTGTCTATCGTGGTTTCAATTGTCCCTTGCCCCTTGTCATTGTCCCTTGAATGAAGTACGACCCTATGATGGAATCTCCAACGATTCCACACCACAAGTTCGTTCGTGCTCCACATGCAGAACCCAATGGGGAATTTCCATCGCCCACTAGTGCATATTTCGTAAATTTACGCGCCCATGGTTTGTGAAGGTCGCTTCATCGGTAATAGTATATTCTTCAGAAAATTACTGTCATCCCTTACAGACATCAGAACGAACCTACAAAACTGAAAATGCTGCTGGAAATCACCCATACATTTGGACAACTTGTTTGCAATTTCTGCCACACTCACTGTAAATATGTAGAGGGTCCAGTTTTTCCTCATTCGTGAATTTCATTGTGTACGTACAACCACACACTTCAATACCACTTACCATAACATATTATGGGGTCTGGTGCTATTAGGAAGCAGTCCCACCAAGATGAGTCGCAGAGAGTGTTACTGATTTACAGCTCTGAGTACAGGTTCACTGATCTATGCTACTGGCCCACCTAACTTAGTATTTGCACATTATTTCTTGGTGTTTGTGTTACTTTCCATTGCATGTGCTATATTACTGAATTCCTCTTTGCACGTACTCTCAGATGTCGTTGAAATAAATTTATGTCTCCATGAGAAAAATTATATGTGGTTTTATTATTTCTGTCCATACATGTGTTACGAATAGTCACTTTGCAGCAAATTACTTGCACTCGTACATAATTTCATATAGCAAAAACCGCATTTCATAATCTGCAACCATTCCGGAAATTTTGGGAGTGTCCACGTTACCTGGGCCACTTATATGTTATGTAGTACATTCATCTCTTAAATATCATGAAGATAAGCCTTGCAAAATTCAACAGAATTTAATGATATTCCAATAATGCTAGATTGCCATGTGAATAACAGTGTGTAAATTAAGGTTTGGTGTCCAGAGACGTTCTCTCATTTAACACGATTCAGCGACCCGATTGAAATAAATGTTATTTGTTTTACTGCAAAATTCCCCGATCATCACAGCCCTCCTTTTCTAAGCCGCTGATGGTGACTGTGGTACAGTGTTCGGTAGGGGCTGTTGGTATTGTATGACACAACGAACGGTCGTGAAATGGGCGCGAATTTGAGCGCCACCTTGTATCTTCGATTAAAGGGGTCATATATTGATATTGTGTAGTGCAATAACTCAGAGAATGATATAAATGAGGGTCATTAGGTCGTTGGCACATGCGTCCCTGGAGTCATCAGATGGTCTCTGATGCTGGCAGATATAGATGGAGCAGGTATTCTTGAATGCCTACCTGACTTTAACAGTTATGTTGGTGAGGTTGTTAGCCACCTCACACACTTTCATTCTTTTTTTGGTTTGTGCTGCAAGTAGATTCAGTACCCTAAGAACCCAAGGGGTTACATAATAAATAAAATGCAAGCATGGGCGTTGGATGCTTACATATTATTTGATTACACATGTTCCCTTACAGTACACATAACACTGGAGTGGACACGGCACTTGGTCTGCCGATAACAGTTGCGGAAAATGACTTGGCTTAACCTATGAACAAAATAAATGTTACAAGTGACACATTACACCCTGGAATACATCACAGGGCACAGCCGGTTCACCCCACAGCACGACTAAAGACGAAATTGTTCTGATTGCATTATGTTAACTATTGCAGTGAAGTGATTTCAAACAAACTTGAGTGTGCCGAGGGAATCCGCGCAGAGCGAAACTCGTGGGCTGCCAGTCGGTCAGAGTGCTGAGTTCTGACTGCCTCAATGGCGGCGGATTTTGCAAGGGTTGCCGAAGCCAGTGCCAAAAATATGTTAAAAATCATTGAGTCCTCTTAGAGTGAAAAAAATATGCACAGAATTTATTCTACTCTACCCAAAGACATACTGGTGATATACCCGACCCTAATTAAGTGTTAATTACGTTTTGTTTCGTGATGTCATTGGGTATGTCACCGCAATAGAGAATTTCATTAATAAAAATGAAGCTGGTTTAAGCAGTCTGTTGGAAAGGGAAGAAACATAGTTACACTTTAGACATATAATTAAAACATTCACAAAATAAATTATAATATTTGATTTCAAATCAACTATCCTAGCTTTTTAAAAATATGCTAGTGGGCAAGTCCCAGTGTTCCAACTTTGAGGGTCAGATGAGTCCACCCTCTCAAAAGGTGTGCAGGTAGCTACATTCGATTTTATGAATAAGAAAGAAATATAAATGCATTTAATAGATATGGGTTTCGAAGTACTTTTTGATGAAACTGTATTTTATTTCGTTTTATTTCCTGTAGCTTGGAGTTTCGTGGCACTTGTTCCCAGGCCAGTAGGCCAGGCTATGTGATGTCACTGGGGGAAATACTGATTATTGTGGCAAGAGCAGCCCTTACGTTCCCTCCAATGGATGGTGCACGTGATGGCTATGGCATTCGGCGGTACACCGTGCTGGACTTCGTGTTATTCGCCCCCACCTCTTGAGGTGAATAAAGCAAGACGGTAATTTGAGTCACATAGTCCATGATGGCGAGGCAGGTGTGTTCCATTCTCACCAGCACTTTCTATCGTGCTCGTGGCCGAGTGTTCGCCTTGGCCCGGTGTCAGAAAAGTGGTGTTCTTGACTGTGGAGGTACAAATGGTCACAAGATTACTGGTGAACGCATGGTTCACATCAAAACTTTCACTTATCGGCACACTTTCCTCCTGTAATCACATATCGTGAAGTTAAGTTAAGTTAGGTTAGGTATGCTTAATGTGGTTAAGGAACCAAAATGACACATTACTTACATTATTTTTATGTGTTCTGTTGTAGGGGGACAGGGTACAGTGAAAGAGAAAGGACGGTGTTAGTTAGAAGGGCGATACGGTTCTCAAGTTTGATGATCGTAGTTCATTTGGAATGTACAGAGATGGCGCTTCAGTTGCTGCCCCGACTGCCGGAGTTTATAAATTTATTGGAAAAATAAATAAATTATAAACATATAATTTAAATTGAAGTGCTGTTATAAAGATAAATTTTTTGCCTTTATTTTTTTATATTTCAAGTATTTCTAACGATGCATGTTAATAACCAAAACCTAACTTCCGTGTAGGCATCACCATTCGTTCCCTGTACCATTTGTAGTGTTTCGGAGAAGCTGCATTAATTTATATAACGGTCGCCTTCAGTGTATTTTAATGTATTTTGTTTGTAAAACTTTCACTGGTGATCTGCACAGTAATGTTTCAGACTTCGTCTATACTAGAATATACAGTGAAACTTCCCTTAACGGACACTTCTCAAAAGCGGACAACTCTCTTGAGCGGACAAATTCTGATTCCCCGGCATAGTCCCATTCGTTTCTTCATATTAAATTCTTCTATAAAGCGGACACTCCCTATAACGGACGCGGACAGCTCTTTTGTGTATATTCTGACCCCAAAAATCTCCCAAAAGCGGACAGCAGCTTCCCGGAAAGGAATGTTTTCTGAGAAAAGCCTTCAGAAGCCTCCCGGTAAGGAAGGCTTTCTGAGAAAAGCCTTCAGCAGTCTTACGGAAAGGAATGTTTTCTGAGAAAAGCCTTCTCCCCTCTGTTTGGTTTGCCTTCCACCAACATCCTTTGTCTCAAATTCCTAGATTTTAATCGCGCCACACTGTACAAACATGTTTGCCTCTTAAGTTTGTTTCCGATTTTCGAGTGATAAACACAGCTCTAATATGCCTCCCCGTGTGTGTTTGTCACTTAAAGAAAAAGTGGAAATAATTAAAGCCAGTGAACGTGAAAAACTAAGTGTGCGATACTGCGCTGCAAAATTCAAAATAGGAAAGACTCAGGTGAGTGAGATTATAAAAAATAAAAAGGAACTTTTAGATAGATTCAGCAAACACGGAAATGATGAATCCCGTCGATCATTTCCAAAAACGGCCGGCTTTAGCATTGACGATGCAGTTTTCAAATGGTTTTGCCATGCTCGGGCTGCAAACATTCCACTTTCCGGTCCGATCATTCGAGAAAAGGCCTTAGAATTTGCAAAAAATTTAGGTCAAATGGATTTTAAAGCCTCTGTAGGATGGCTTGACAAATTCAAATCTCGGCATAAGATATCTTATAAAACCATT
>NQII01002130.1:190577-201661 GCA_002778355.1 Clitarchus hookeri
ATAGAATGATCTCAAAAGCTTTCTGTGGAATGTACAGTGATAGCAGCTCATTAGTGTTCTCTTATATCGTCTTTGGAAAATAGTTGAACATCGTGTTGTTATCTGTTATATGATTAGGATAAGACATTTTCACCAAACCATAACAACGGTCACATTAAAAAATGTTGGCATTGAGGAGGTGTTTGAATCATTCCTTTAGATTGCTTTGCGCCGCCGCACGAAATAATGCGTCGGAAAAACGTGTCGTTTACGTACGTGTATTTATTTATATCGCTCATTTGCCAGTGTTCCTTTTGTACTGTTCGTGCGTGAAAAGACGCTGAACTTAATTCTTATCTTGTGCAATGAATTCTTGGAACTTGAATAAGCATAATGTTGGATTAAATATAATTTGCTCTGGTTTCTGAGGGGGTGCTAGTTACCTGGGACTGGGACATGTTGTTGCCGCTGTTCTAGGTTATAATATAGTCCATTGACGGTTACTTTACCCTTGTCTGAAAAGTTATACCGCCAAGATATTCCACCGCTACTTGCAAATAAAAGTTAACCTAGGTTAAAAAATTACACCAAAGGGACAGCACACCACATTCCTGTACACCAAGTGTAATAATATTTTCCACAAGAACTATTTCTTAGTAGGCATTACTAACACACACATTTTCTCTCTATTTTTATACATATTATAAATGAATTATATAACTTATATATAAAACACAAGTAAAAGGTAACCAACTTTGCTATTGAACATTACCTTTATTTACTTAGTTATTATTTTAATGATCAGTATTATTGGTCATAATCAGGAACAAATCCTTAAGTTTAACAACCCACATATTTCCATTTTACAACTTTATATCCAACACATTCATTCATACATTTAAGAATGCTTAAACCTATATGCACTCACATTTCAATCCAAACATGCATGACACTTACCACATCATGAAACTTGCTTGTAGCATTTTCTTTTCCTACGCTACATATATTGGGCATCTATCATAACACCGTTTGCACTGCTACATCACCACTACACACTGCGGGACTACTCGTCTCCCACCAAGGTGAACCGGGTTCGATTCCCAGTGGGGTTACCCCCAGATTTTTGCGTTTGGGAATTGTGCTGGACAATGATGCTGGTCGGCGGGTTCTTTCAGGGATCTCCCATTTCCCCCGCCCCTGCATTCTGGCGCTGCTCCGTACCCACCCCACTTAACCCTCATCGGCTCTCAAGACCTCAATGTTAAGAGCTGTCCAAATCTCTTCACTCACCACTACACACTACTTTTGTTCTTACCATAAACTCTTATTCGTTACAATTTAAACGTGTTTTCCGGTTTCTGTGTTTATGAACACTTGCAGGGATTGGGGATGTAGACGACCAGACGGCCATCTGGGATTACATTACGTGGCAACCTGCTGCTCTGTCATTCTTTGTCAGCAGTGTCCATCTTGGATCTACCTTTTCCCCTCCTGCTCTATCATTCGACCTCGGCACTTCACGCTCTTGCATTCCGTTTCCTTTTTCTCCCACTCTGTCATTCTTTTGTTAATTTTTTCGGGCTTTATCATTCCTTCCTATATTTAGTCCGTTCTATCCCTTGGGGTTTTTGTCTAACATTCCTCCCATCCTCCTTTATTTTCTCTCATGCTCCCTCATGCCTTCCTTTCTCTCCCTCTTGTTCGTTAATAGTTAACAGTAATGATATAGACTACTACATTCATATTTCATGATTTCTGTATTATACTAGGGGAAGTATATTGAATATACCACTACTATAACACTATAAATTCAAAAAATTAAGAGAATTTTACATTACACAGTTTGCAAAGAGCATTCCATAAATAGGTACTCTTCTTTTCAATAATCTACCATCATCAGTTGCCCATATAAATAACTTAGCAGCTTTTAAAAATAAAATGAAATGTTTCTTTCAGGAACTTTGTTTTTAAGTATAGAATTAATATAAATGTACATCTAAAACAATTGTGCAAAATGAAAAACACTTAGACGTAACTGCAGTATGGGTACCTATATATAAATTTTTTGATAATTGCTAAGAACTTTAGAAAAACTTAAAAAAAAAAAAAAAACCCAGAAAATGGTATGTATAGAAATTACTAATCATGTTGAATAAAATTTTTTTGGGGACATCGCTATATTCTCAGTAAATATTGTGAAATGCGATAGTGGGGAGGTGCTATGAAGATCAGGGAAATTGTGAGTAAAATGTGTAAAATATATGTCAATCGGATTACTTAACCATATCTAATGCAGGAAGACCTAACCTAACTTAATCTAACTTCATGATAGGTGAATCATGTAAAGTGATAAATGTAACTACTCAGTTACTTTTGTTTAGTAAAATTTCTGTGACTCACATTTTAAGTACGTAATTACAAAAGTATGTTTAGAACCAACTAGGAGCATTTCGAAAGTAATTTTAAAGTCACCATGTTTTAAAAAAATGTTGCAAAGTACAAACAAAAAACAAACAAAAAAAAAAGGTTTTTCTAGGAAGGGACCCACCTTTTTCTCCTCTCCTCATACCCTCTCTCCATTCCTTCACTCCCTTCCCCTGCTATTCTCCCCCTCTCCTCCTTACACCATTTCATATTGGTTGAAAGTTTGGTTTGCCCACTGTTGATCACCCACTGGGTGATTTAAGACATAACAGGTTAATAAGAGTTTTCCTTGTTTGCACAATTATTTCTGTTTGAATATATTGTTTTAATTTTGCAGGCTCGGATTGCTACACAGACAAAATTCAAGCCTTCTTTATTACCAGTACAGTTGATGGTGTTATTTGGGCTGATTAAGACATCTTCAACGGGTGAGCAGACACTGTCAAACGAGGATAAAAAGCAACGGGCTAAATTTCAAGCTACAATAAGAGAAGCTGATAGTTTGTTTGATGAAAATAAATATGCAGAGGCCTACAAGTTGCTCGCACCATTAAAGGTGAAGTGTTATTTTACATTACTAACCCAGTGTTGATTTGTATTCTCATATTTTAAAATTAAAGTATAATTTTACAATAGGAAAGAGGAAGTGAATTTTTTTGAAAGTGACTGACTCGTAGTATGTGTACAGTAATGTTCTATTTTTAGGATTCAGATGACGTGGAAATATTATGGCGCATCAGCAGAGCCTTGTATAACATGTCCAAGCAGACGGGTGACAAAGAGCAGAAGAAGCAGTTTATTTTTGAATCTTACGAGACCATACAAAAGGCTTTGGCACTGAACGACAGCCATTATGCCGTGCACAAGTGGTATGCAATTTTGTTGGATGTCAGAATGTCATACGATGGGATAAGAGCTCGTATCAATCATTTGATGACCATAAAGAATCATATGCTTGTAAGTACCAATGGAAATTAAGATATTGCTGGTAGGTTTGGTTTTGGTCAATAGTGAGTAGTGACGAATAGTTATTTGAGAGTTTGGAAGTAACTTATTCCAAAGTATGTTGATTTTTCTAATACTGTGCTCTTTTTGTGCAAACAGTGTGTAGCTCACTTCAACTGCATGGTGCTTCTGAAAGGGGTAGACTAAACCAGAGTAGTCAAGCAATTTATTGTTCTCAGTGTATATACACTGAAGAGCCAAAAAAACTGGTACACCTGCCTAATATCGTGTAGCCCCCCCCCCCCCTTTTTTTTCCCGAGCAAGCAGAAGTGCCACAAGACGACGTGGCATGGACTCGACTCATGTCTGAAGGTATGCGGAGGCAATTCACACCATGAATCCTGCAGGACAGTCCACAAATCCAATCTGCACCAATTTGAGAAAGGGTTGCACGTCTGTCACGTTTAATGNAATTCACATCATGAATCCTGCAGGGCAGTCCAAAAATCCAATCTGTACCAATTTGAGAAAGGGCTGCACGTCTCTCACGTTTAATGATTCTCATCAGTCGTCGTTTGTCCCGTTATTTTACGATCTTTTTCCGGCCGCAGCGATGTCGAAGATGTGATGTTTTACCGGATTTCCAATATTCACGGTACACGCAAACATCCAAATGTTATCGCTACCTCGGAGATGCTATGTCCCATCTCTCGTGCGCCGACTATAACACCACGTTCAAACTCACTTAAATCTTGATAACCTGCCATTGTAGCAGCAGTAACCGATCTAGCTGCCGACCGCATCGCGTTACTCTGATTGGTTCTATACCTCTGTTATTTGCATGCGCACGCCTATACCAGTTTTTTTGGCTCTTCACTGTACATGTTAACCATAACCCCATTCCTCCAAGACATTTCACATATATTGTTGTCCCATGTCTGTTGCTGAATCTGAAGTTTTGCAGTGCCAAATGAAATGTCCCTAACACCTGTGATTTTCAGTGGTAGGAAAATTTTCCCTCTCCCCTCCCCATCACATCTAACAAAGCTAACGATAACTTCTCAAACTGTCTGGCTCTGGTGAGACATAACTTCAAAATGATGCGTCTTGGAACACTTGCATTTGATTGTGACATGAGAGACACCCACCGTAAAATATATCTAGAAGAAATCTTGAATTCTGCCAACATATGTCTTTACAACAAGGAATAGTAAGAAAAAAAAAATAACGGAGTGGACTTGAACATGCACTATTTGTATTCGCAAGTGCACGTGATGATTGCAATATTGATGGACCGCTGAGATGGTACAGCTTCCAACATGGCATTTTAATTTATAGTTCGCTTGTCTTAAATGTATTTGAGGTATTGTCTGGCATGTGTTGCTATTTAAACCCAGTCTACGGGTAATGCCTGTATACTTGTATTGGAAATAAACAGAGGTGAACATCTATACACTGGTTCTGTGTATTAAATTAGAAAGTACTATCATGAACATGATCCTAACTTTCACTCTCGACTGTACTCGAGGATTTGGAAGTTATTGGCTCCTCTATTTTAGCATCCTAAAATGTACAACCCCACAATTGGGCATAGTTAGGCAAAAAAGAACCGACCCATGCGTGACTTGTGTCTGAGATATTCAGTAACAGAGTTATTCCCATACAACAGTTCTTTTATTGGTACCGGTAACTAGCACTAAATATTTGAATGTGGTTTGGTTTATAGCATGGTTATCTTTTCCTCTTTTATATATAAAACCTTTTTTAACTATCAGTTTGAAACATTCACCTCAAAATCAACAGATTTGTGGGTTATTTCTTTTTTGCTTTGCTGCAACTAACCCGATTCCTTTTTAGAGAATTTCAGTTACCTTTATCGTTAGTGTGAAAATGTTAAAAATAATTTCATCAGAGCTAGGCACAAGAATTCTTACCAGATGTCTTGTTTTAGTAAAGTTGGGCATCTACACACAAAGTAAAAAACTGTTATATTAATGATATTTGAAGATCTGTCCCTGTCCCTCCATCGTCTGATGTTTAATCAGCAGTGCAGCATTGTGTAAATTTCAGGAGGGACCATAAAAATCCTCGTCGTTGATTTTTTAATGTCATAAGTAAAATATATACATTTTTTTATACTTATTATTTACCAATCCAGTATGGAAAATTTCTTCAAACATTATTTTGTTTGTGATGATCACAAGGTGTCCTAAAAATATTTCATCCAGGAAACTGGCACATTGATCAATATGAATATACAACAAATGTTATATTTAAAAAATTATAAGTTTGTGTATAATAAAATTAAAAACCATTCATTACCTCACAGGGGTGGCCCAAGTTAAACTTTTCACCCGGATGAGCTGGTAGTTTGCTTTTTGGCATTTCCTTCCGTTCTCTTTAGAATTCCCGATTGCAACCCCTCCCCCCGCCACCTCAGGACCAATAAACCAATAACCGTAGGGATTTCTTCGATACACATACGTGCAAAGGATATTCCTGCAATCACTTCTTTGTAGCTGAACGTACATTCTCTTCGCTAAATAACGTTAATTTTCACTCTTATGTTTGGAAATTTCTCGCTGATGCGACTGTTAGTAATACAGCTGAAAAAGTCCAGTGGGCCATTTACACTTTCAACAGCGAGCACAGCAACTTAGGACATGCTGTATGTATTGTTTTCAGTGTCAAGGTGTGGTGCGTTTTCAGGTGTTGGAGTTGCCAAGCCATGATTCCATGCACAGCCAGCCGTTGATCAGAAACTCTTACTAGGGTTGCGGCTTCACCACGTAGCTGTTTAAATTGATAAAAGCGCTTCGGTTCCGTTGCTGGCCGCAGGACATGCTAAATACAAGTACAAGGGTATGGTTAACAATGAAGCACAATAATTAAGGGTGACCATCCAGTATTTTACTACCCACAAAGAACTCGTTAAATTGCACAAGGAATTACACGCAAATACCGCAATAAATAATAACAGTACAAAAGTCCCCAGGTGCAAAACAAAGTAGTACTCGATGCCACATCTGAATCAGTTTGAGGTGAATGCAGAAATTACACCTAAGGTCATAAGGCAATACTGTTATTTACAGACCCTACATGCACTGGAAGGACCTAGCAGGCTGTGGAGGCAAACAAAAAGATATTAATAAATTTTGCAAAAAAAAATTACCAAATCACTGATACCAAAGGTCGACGTGCTCCCAGAGCTAGCGGTACGCACACATCCGACTTGATCTCAGAAATGAGACTGGCAAATTGCTGTTGGAAGCAATGCACCTCCTGCACCAGAAGTGGCGGGCCTGTAGCACAGCACACGTACGAAAGAATGGAGTGTTATTGAACACAGAAGGAAACACAGTATTAACACTATAATTTATTGACACATGCACTGGAGCATGAGCAAAACAAATACATGCAATCGCTTACAAACTAACATGAAATCCAGAAACACTTCAAAATGTGGGCCTTCTAGGCTAAACTGTGGTGCACCAAGCACGATGTGCCAACACACGGAACGCACGCATCACACAATAACTGCATTACCCGTTGTGCATCTCGTGCACGTGACCTGTGACGGGCTTTCGCCGGCCAAGGGATGAGGTCGAATGACACAATAACGTTACAAAAAACTTTTGAATGTTTTCTTTGAAGGGAAAAAAAACCTATTAACTGAGCAGTATCTATAACTATATAGTTTCCTACAACATTGAAAATATTACTTCAGAAGTTGTCAACGTATTGAAAAACTACCTTTTGGGAGCTTTATTTGCATGAATCCTAAAACAAATAGCCCTGAAATTTCCACATTTCAAATAATTACGTAATAATCTACTACAGTTTTTGTAACCATTGCAATTTCGGGCCATCATATTAAGTTAGAATTTGTTCACAGATTTCCACAGCACGTTTTACAAAAATGTCTACAGCTCTATATGGCATTACACTCACTAGCAAGAAGATGCTTGTTTTTATATGCACTTGAGCAACTATCTGTATCTTCCTTTACTGATAAAAACATCCAGAATGCTAGTTTTGTCCAACATTTTAAATATGTTACTAATATACCATGTTTTACATTTCAAAATATTACAGGCTCTCAATAATCACAATTATGCAATTTTAAATGAAATAAAAGCAATTAAAACTATGTCTAATAGTGGCTCGATGCTGGCTGTGCATATGGGTATGGGCATAAATGGGTGGAAGTGACGCTTTGGTTGAGTCCATGTCATAATGAAGAGAGGTGTTGAGGTAAAGAGAAATAAGGTATCTTATAGCAAAACTAAAGGATTGTTGCTACAAATTATCAAAATTATTCTGTTGTGTTATCATCCACTCCAAATATTCAACATTTCTGAATAAAGAAATTTGGAAATTTGAAAGGTTACATCTAAAACAACTTGAAAATCTTTGACTGTCATTTGGCGCACCTCTACGAGACGGTGCGCCTGGTAAATCGTCGTAAAATGTAAGATCTCTTGATAAGTAATGTAGTTTCAGGTACCAAAGAATGCTTCCTAAAAACACACTCGTTTGTACTTAATCAGCGTTAGCTAAAAAAGATGTGTAATACGATTTATCCTTTTCTTTTGCAGTAATCTAGAACCTTTTCAAAGTGAAGCCCATCGCCATGTAAACCTATACTTATAATGAAAATCGAAGTATTTGTTAAGTCTATTTTTATTGTTGTGATATTTTGAATCCTTAGCCCGTGTAGTTGGTGCGCCCTTGTTTTTAACATGTGGCTTCATAAGAGACATGATTCTCAATATATTTGCAAGGGATCTTGGAGGACTTCTGTAATGGAATGCCATTTCCACAATCGTACAAAAATTCCTAAATTGAAACGGGATACGCCGAGTGAGATAGATAGTACAATGATAGCAGTAATAGGTTTGAGTAGTTCCCAACAGTTTTCCATGTTCACTGCAGGCAAATTGCATAATTACTGATTTTTAATTATGTGGTAATATATTATGGACACTGTTCCACAGCCTTAATGGACACAAGTATTTTTTATTAGATACTGAATTTTCTGTTTGTTTATGTGTCAAAGTGATAAAAATTTGTATTGTTTGTTATTTTATTTGTGTTTAGAAAGCAGTTGATCTGAACCCAGATGATGCCACAACATGGCACATGTTAGGATACTGGCAAGTATTTTTTTGAATTAACCTATCTACATTTATTAATATATCTTATTTCATAGTGAAAGTTTGTCTACGAGAGTGCACACTTGCTTATGGTTTTACACGTTTCAAAAGTTAAATATTACTAGTTTTGGTTTGTATTTTCATGAAAATGACGTGCATCTTTGAGTCTTAATTATTTAATTGGGATTTTCCTATACTCCAAATATTTACGGTAGAACCTCACAGTTGGGTTCACTTGTGATACAGGTGAGAAAAGAACGTTCCTAACAAATGGTACAGTGCCCGCAGACGCCTGGGCATGCAAGTTTCCTCATGGTCGGTAGTTTGTAGCAGAGCGACAACAGAATGGTCTGGTGTCAAATGACGCTCCATCCCAGAGACATCATATCTTCAATAACTGGCAGTAAGGATGCACTCACTACCTGACATTTGTGAGAGCCGATAGCATGACCAGCACTGTATATACCTCTCTTCCCTCCCTCCATTATTTTCCCCCTGCTTTCCCCTCTTGGACTTACCCCAGACATCTGCCGGGCACGGTACGTACTCATTAGGGAAATCTAAAAAGTGGGAATTATCATGGCATTTATGTTTATCAGGAATAATAAAAAATTTGTTTTGCAAATAAACAAATTAATTTGGTCACATTTGGTTTCATGTACAGTCATGTAATTTTATGAGCTTTAGTAATATGAGGATACCTTTTAACTGACTTTTTTTTTTCCATAAACAAACCAATATAATGAGACGTAGTCATTCACAGCAACAGTTATAACCACACTACATTTCAGTTGACTTGCTTTACTTATTTTTTTTTTAAGTAACTTACAGTTGGGTTGCATGCATTTGGAGCTAAAGCTGTGTCTGTTTATATAGTTAATCATAAAGTGTACGAGGAAATCAAGTTTTCATTCATCATTCACTGTATTTATCAATTTGATAGTGACTTTCCATATTTTGTGATTATTTACACTTTCAGGCATATACTATATACACAGATAATGTGTAATTCATACGACTGTGTATTTGTATAACAGTTTTCATTATTAAGCATAGCCAAATTGTGGGGCATGAATTAACTCAAATTTGTCATTTGACTTTGTACAGATTTTTGGTAGCCAATATAGAAAAACTGAAAAAAAGGGCAATTCCAGATGACTGGTTTTTCCAACTTTATGAGCAACTGCTTTACAATATTGGTGCATTTATTTAGCATAATATCTTGCACTGCTATAACAAACATTAATTTATGGCATCAGAAATACCTCGGCAGAAATACATCAATGTTGTAAAATATTTGCTGTTATAGTTGGTTAAAAAATTCTGTAACACTGGCCTTTTTTTCTATTTTCTCTATTGCTTTTCATAAAATTTTAAATACAATTAACCTTTACTGTATTTATTTCATCACACGACTCTGACATATGTCACACTACCACCACTGAAATTGCCGTGTTCACAATCAATAATTATACCAGATGGCAGCAAAGCCGGCCAGGGAACGATAAACGAAGACAAGTTTGCCCCTAACAGAGTGGCGATGCAGCCTGCAACAACTTACTTCCCTGAGAGCACGCAGCCACGCCACCTACAGCCACCTCCTGTTACCTGCGCCAGCGAGAAGAGGGGGAATGGCTGGGCCCCCACACAACCCTGGCCCATCGCAATGCTTATATATTGCGCTGCGGGCCGAAAAACGCCAGTTCATCCCCAGCGACCAACACCTCCAGAGCTCCTTCTCCTACTTGAGGTCGCCTGGACACCTTAGTCATTGCAAGCAGTTAGCAAAGTTGAGCCAGCCAGCATTCCTTAGAAGTCCTTAGCCGCCATGCATGCTGTGCTACTTTAGTCGTTCTCATATTTGTGTCAGTCAGGTGTTAGAGATACGTTTTGCACCATTAAAATTTGCGTCGCGGGTGTTTATTCCATTTGCCGTAAGGGCAACAAAACTTGCAATACCAGTCTATTTCATGCGTTTTACTGACTTTTCCTTGAGAGTAATTTACCCTAAACCATGTCAGTCTACATTGTTCTCACCTGCATTCTTTCTGACACTAATTACAGTCTTTCTAGGCAGTACGCAACGATAGGTACAGATGGGGAAACAGAGTAGGGCTACAATACAATTAGGGGCGGGAGTGATTGTGCCCTAAGGGGGGATCACTTCCATATCTGGCACCCCGATGCAGTGTCCATGTAGGCTGTCCCTGCTTGATCTCTGATCATTCAGATGGTACTCACGAGCGCGATACCTGGAGGCCAACACTCAAAACACTTAAGGGGAACCAGGAGGTACACCGCTCTACTCACCAACCTCTGTTCGTACCATTGCAACTAGAACTGCTGGGGACAGAATTGGAGGACAAGAGCTCATGGCCCAAGGTTCCTGGTACAGCCCGAAGCGCGGAGAGGATAATAACCCAACTCATTAATCTCTGTTCGTTCCACTGCATCGCGAACTGTCGGGGACAGAGAATTAGAGGTGGGGGAAAATATTCTTCCGTCTTTTGGCTGCACACCAAGGGAGTGTAGGAAAATTGAGCACTCGAATATCAGGGACCACCTTGAACCTCCTCCAGC
>NQII01002130.1:201761-220981 GCA_002778355.1 Clitarchus hookeri
CACATCTTGACATTCCATTGACCATACCACCTACCATATGCCATACTCCCGTCGTGGAGGAGAACCTAAGAAAGCAGTTACCCTGACAAATGCCCTCAGCACCCCTCAAAAACAGTCACTCCTGATATTGGTGGAAGGGGGGATAGGCAGAGAGAGAGAGGGTGGGACTGGTACCAAGCAGTGGCACCAGCCTACTTTGGGGTAGTATGTGGTCGAAGCCACCTTAGGACCTGTATTACTAATTTTCCCGTATGTGTCAACCCTTAAACAATACATTTTTACAAGCTGTCTCATTACTCTCACAGTTAAAGAAATTTGTGTTTATCTGTTGACAACTTTTCTAAACAGAAAGTGTTCATTTTACTAGGAAGGATTATGAGTACGAATGATGCATTTTGCAGGTGTTTCAGTATTGCTGAATTGCCATGGTACCAGCGCCAGATTGCCAGTGCTATATTTGGCAGCCCACCTACATCCAGCTATGAGGAAGCACTGGAGTACTTTCGTAAAGCTGAAGAAATGGATCCACACTTTTACAGGTTCTCTTACTTTCATCCTTTATGCCTCTCTCTTCCTTATTAATGTTCCTTCCTTCCTCTTACCTTCTTTTGAAACTGAATACATTGCATGACAACATTAATCAAAACTGACTAAAATATTGTATTTACTCAAGTTAAGATTTGGAATGCCTTCAGTTGGAAAACATCATATTAAGGATCAGGGTAGCCAACCTGTAGGTGTAAATGCATGGTCCAAAAAAAGTTATTTCTTATTTAGATACCCAGTTCTTTCCAAATGACTAGTAAATCCGTTGTACACTTAGTTAACATCAGTTATAAACAGCAAATTTTCTTTTGGTACAGTTTACACAATTTTTACTGTGTAAACATTGCCATTTCAAAAGGGGTTTTTCCTGGAAAATCAATTACACTTTTATTGATGCCATTAAAATAATTACTGTATATAATACTACTATACAAAATTTTATTTTCATGTGCACTTTATTTTTCAAATTATCACGCTTTCAAAATTAAAATTTTTAAAACTCTTTTTGTAAACAATCAAAACTATTTGCTATTGGCTAACATGCGTGTGATGTAGTTGTACATATCTTGGTCTCGCCATCTTAATGTCAGCATGCATGCAGACATATTTTCGGTTGGTTACCATGGATTACGGAGACATTTTGAAAAAGGAATTAAATTGTTTTTGGAAATGCATGTTTCTTGCAAAATTTACTTATACTTAAACATGATATTGCTTGAATTGTCGCCACTTTTGTCGATGTTTGAAATGTGGTTGGCATTTCAAAACACCATTTTAGTACAAGCAATGAATTCAAACTTGTAGGTGAA
The DNA here is from genome assembly GCA_002778355.1 of Clitarchus hookeri. Classification (NCBI taxonomy): domain Eukaryota; kingdom Metazoa; phylum Arthropoda; class Insecta; order Phasmatodea; family Phasmatidae; genus Clitarchus; species Clitarchus hookeri. The sequence goes on from NQII01002130.1 coordinate 203,117, forward strand.
TCAAGACTTTTACTGTCACGAATAACCAACTTTTCTTTTAGACTCATGTCATTATGCTTAATTTAAATATTTTCCTGCAAACACTTACTTTACAATTCTCAAAAAAGTGAAGCCTTTTTTGGCCGCATTTGATGAACATTCTATTTCTGTACGCATATTTATTAGTAATTTCATTTTGGAATCCCAGTTTTTTAAAATTAGTTTTATAACTAGGTATAAAATTAAGCCTCTACAGATTAAATTAGCATGACACGAGTTTTATTAAATAAATATTTTTAATGTAGGCATTTATAATGGGCATAAACAGGAGAATATAACCTCAAAATTATGAAGTGATTTTCAACTATAACATTATTAGTATTTATATCTGACAAAGGACGTTTTCGTATCTTAATAACAAAGTGCAAAAAAAACATACCTGTCCTATGTAGGTTACTCTAATCATATAGTGTAAACCACAAAGTTTTTATGAAACAAAGGCAATTTCTTGTTGGCCGTATAGCCACCGCCTTTAAAATTAACATTACCGTGTTTCGCATCAGGCCAGTGCAATTATGATAAGAAAACTAGTTTACTGAATGCATGAAATGATTTTCATGCTTTATTTTTTAAATTAAGTTATTCGTAGGTATGTTATCAAAAGTACATTTCATTGTATTTTTGCCCAGTGGAACTATGCAACTCTTGCTGGTGTTTGACGACACAGCAATAACATTAAAATTCTCTGAAACAACAAAATATAACAAAAATTTGAAATGCACACATTATCCGCTAGGGCATTTGCATGTAAATAACAGCATTAGTTTTTCCCTCACAAAATCGTAGTCTATTTTAAAATACGTTATTCTCGAGTTATATACACACAAATAAAAAAAAGGACCACAACGTGAATCTTAAAATTTATTATACTACCACGTGGTAGGCAGTAAAAAAGTAGGAAAAATCCCTATTGAAGGATTATGCAGTCCCGTGAGACTGCTATTAAATCCATGTAGTATTTCTATATTTTAATACTGTAGTTGCAAGTATTGTTTCATATTTATGTACTCTTGTGTAACCAAGCTGTGATATTAACACTTAATGTAGGTAACCAGTTACGATGAATAAATTTATATGCTCTTTTAATTTAAGTTATTTTATGCAGAACTCAATTGTATTTGGGGTTTTACCTAATCAAAAGTAACTTTCTCTTGTAAAAATGCTAAGTACAACTGTACTTGAAGGGGAACTTAAATTCATGATTTCTCAGTTAGGAAGCAAAGTTGCAAATGTAGTCAGCCCTGGCCATTCTTTGCTGATAGTCAAAAGTTGAATATGACAGATACAAGTGGATTGCACGATGTAAAAATGAAAGCTGTTGATGCATGACGCATACTGGCATAATATTTGTTCACACCTCATCTACATGTGACGTCACCCCAAGCGGGGTTCAAACCCACGACGACTTGCTTCCAGAGCCATCCAGCACACCCCTAGGCAAGAGGCACCCAAGGACACAGCAGTCTATGCCATTATGTCAGACGTCAAGTGCCTTGTAATCACCCCTGCGTGTGACAGAAGCCGGCCACGAAGCCAAGCGCTGCCCCTAAGTGGGCGGCAGAGACGCAAGCCGCACACACGGAAAACGCCACTTCCAACCTCCCCCGAGAGAATGCGGCCAGCGCTGCTAAGGGAGGAGCTTACGTCCAAAGATACCCGACCAGCCGAAGGGAGCCGAAGGACCCGTGCCAGCCGATTTTACATGCCGGCGCACAACCCCAGAACGTCAGTTGTATACTCGGCAGCTCCAGTACTTGGAATATGTATGGTAGAGCCACAACCACTAGGAGCACACGCAACAAAGCAGCTAGGCATCCAGATCAGCTAACCCACTCCATCCACCACGTTGAACTTCACCAGTTGGAGTGACAGGACTGATTCTGGTTGGCTTAACCCCTTCTGGTTACACTCTAGCTAGGGAACTCGTTGCCTGCTCCTCCTTTGTGTGGTAGACCTTAGTACCTTCCCGTATGGCATTCACGGTGCGGTGGAAGGTGGAGAGTTTAGAGGGCAGCTACTGCCTCTAAACCTAGTAAGTTGCTCTGCACCTCATTGCCGTCCACCCTCAGCAGCCCTTCCCCACGGGACTGAGCTCAAACTGCCCGACAACTGGAGAGGCCTCACTTCCCAGTTCCCAGTAACTCCCTTTTCCAGCAGTCCCAGAATATGGCCGGAGATCCTCACCCACTTGTTCATCTACGACTGGGACCATCAGTACCCGTGGGTATTGCCTGCCCTTTCTTCCGGCCTGTGACGCCTAGCAACCCGCCATCAGAGCCAACCAATCCAGCCAGCAGCACCACACCGCAGCCCTAGTTCCAGCCAGCAGTCGCCGGGCCATGATCTACCTTGGGTGAAACCCACTGCAGGTAACAGAGTGCCTTTTTCAAAACCTACTGGGCTTAGAGCCGTCATCGCTACACCCGACTTCGTGCCGAGTCGAAGGGCTACACGCCCCTCCCTATACCGCAGCAGGGTCGCAACCAGGCGACAGATCATTCAAACTCCCCCTCAGTGAGTTATAGCCAGTGTCTCTGTCTGGCACCAAAGAAACCTGTGTCCGACGGTGACGTTACTGCCAATTCTAACCGGACGTCACGCGTCACCGTAACGAAGTCTTTGACCTATTGAACCAAATGAGGAAATTTTCATCTGGGTTGGAAGAAGTCTTCCATCACGTGGTTCTGATACATTGGTAATGAAATTGCTGCACGCAAATTATGCTGGAAAGAAAAGAAAATTAATTTTGACTCGCAACCATTACTGGAGGAAGCCAGGGAAATGGTGCAGAAACAAACGAATTTACATTACAATTTTAAAATGTTTTTTGCATGTTTTCATATCTTGATGACAATGATACAGAGTTTCAGTATGAAATATAAATAAAATCAGGTTTATATGAATGAAATGAAAATTCTCTTTATAGATACTGTAATAATATACATTCATTTTCGACAAGGTCTTAACAAATATATGTAGTTTAGCCAATTCAAGTGTTTTTAAGTGAATATACCAAAATGTTTACTGCTTCTTTTTCAAAAATAGTTTTAGATATCAAAATATACTATCCTAATTGGTAAAAGTGTAGAGTTTTTATTAGCAGCTATATATTTTTATTTTCAGTCAGAATCTCTTGATGCTCGGCAAAACGTACTTGAGATTAAACGACATAGAAAATGCCATGCACTACTTGGAAGGGGCAGCTGCGTATCCACCACATACAGAAGATGATATTCAGGTAAGAGACACTTGGCAGATTTGTTAAAACGAGAGGCATGCAACCATCTTTGTCTTGAGGTAAGCAAACTGAAGTGTGTGATATATTGTACGACTGCTTCAAACATGCTCATTGACATGCACTATAAATAATTTTTTATCATATTGTATTTAAAGACATGTTAATTTTAAGCATGTATGTTTTGTGTGTTTGTTTTTTTTTTAAGTAGCGGATTGTACAGAAGTACAAGAAGTGGTCATAAAACTTACTTCCTTTCAAGAAATATCTCTTTCAGGAAGAAGCAGTGTAAATACACAGGTCTACCAGGGAAACTAGGATTGACTAGTCTCGGTAACCTCTTGCTCATCAAATGTTGGCATCTTTTAGCTACTACTTGTACCATTCACAGCTGATAAAGCAGCTTACATTAAGAGGATGGTGGTTTGTCATGATTTAATCAATTTTATAAGCAGTGTTATGTGGAACATCTAGCTGTCATTTTCACGCACATTGTTTCTCCATATTTTTTTTCTGTGGTCCTGAAAAAAATGCTAGAAAATGTCCACAGGTTTTCAAAAATTGTTCTTTAACATTGTTTTCCTTCATCACTAGACACAGTATGCAACAGTTTCACCATGAAGTATTTGAGGAAATATGCATACTGTATCTTCAAATGCAAACGGCACCACACATCAGAACGTAAACAAACCATTGTCTTTACAGACACATCTTCGTATGGATGGGCTACATTTTCATTTTATCATCATAAACTAAAGCCTGCTGAGTTTTAGATGTTCCCAATTGATTGTTGATAATGATAATAAGGATGATGCACAGGTGGTCACAATCTGTTACTGTGAATAAAACTACAGTCACTGCATTATGGTTGCTTCTTGTGTTGTACACTTGCGCACTTAATACTGTACTAATTAATACGTGCACTGAAATATAATCTGGACATCCACTGTTGTGTTGCCATATCACTGCATTTATATTTTGTTTGTCCCATGTTGCTTCGATGTACTAAACTCTCAACACATGTTCACGTAGAGTAATATTTTTCACAATATGTAGAACTAGACATCTCAAATTACACATGATATTGAGTAACCAGTAGCTTCCAAACTGCGTGTCCAAGAAAATTGTGTACGTGTCAGCAGCTTCGTCAGTATCAATACACTGGCAGTTTGTAATGTGGAGCGTAGTAAACTGTAGTGACAAGAAACAGTGACACCATGTTTAGGTGATAACGACAGGCTATGCAGTGTTGTCACAATGTCTAGAGCTTAATGTACTCTAATTAAATGTTTTCGCTATTTGTGAAAAGTGTCAAATATCTTTACACAATGGAACCACCTTATAACAAGTATGAGCTATAGAGACACATTTTCTGTGATGATAAGTTTTGAATGTACCTTCATGCCCTGTGTGAAGTACAAGGTAAATTGTAGGTTTGTAAAATGTTGTATCTTCACTTGCTGTATAATTAAAGTAATATTCTGTTAGGTGGAAGTGGTGTCTGCCCTCTCAGCGTTATTGTTAGACTCTGCGGACAATGTGGAACTGCTTTTCCCCACCTTACCTCTGCCTCGGATGACTACTGTCCTATTCCTGGTGGCTAGATGAGGGAGATAACGAATAATAAAGGAGTGTGTTGAGGTGAGACGGAGATATATCCAAAGACCGCAGCAATAATACAGGAAAGAGAGAGGATGAACCCCTTAACTATACTTAGTAGTAAGTTAAGGTTTTTTGTTGACTACAAATATTTTAAAAGTAATTGATATTGAACCTAACGTATGAAGTATTTGTGATTTTGAAAGCAATGTGGACAAAAGTGAAATCTGCAGACCAAAATTTAAATTTCACCTTAAAATAAATAAATTAAATTCAAATAATAAAAATAAACTTTATTAACCAATAATGTTAATTAAGATTTATTGTACAACCGCGTATGCTGGCACAAACATTTACAACAATGTAAAGAATATGCAAATCTAAATTACTTTAATAATTAATATTAAATACTGCAAAAATAATATCAAATAAACAAAGCAAAAACTTACATGTATATATTACTTAAAACTAATTTAATTAAGAGCCTTTGTTTAAATTTAAAATGAAAATAAATTAAGGGTATTTGTTGTTTTGAAATAAAACAAAATATGCCTGCTGTCAATGAGAATCAATGCGGTGCATTTCATGTTTAGGAAGCCATGCTATTCAAATGGTTTGCAGAGCTGTAATGTTTATTTTCAGTCTCCATTACTTGTCCTTTAAGACAAGGGTTGGCAGAGAAGTTGTTCTTGTGAACCTTCACTGAATGTAATTTAAAATGATTTTAATAATCTTAAGAAGTGGTTCTGTTCATATGTGCAAAGTATCATTGTCAGATACATCACAATCAGCGTGTTGACTTGGAACAACTAACGGTAGTCAGGAAACACAAGTAGCCCCTATAGGGAGTTTACAATAACACTATTAAAATGATGTTGCATGATAGATTTAGTTATCGTTGAATAAATAGCAATTTATCATTTATTGTACTTCAATACCTATTTTATAAGTGTTCTTTATTTTACTGTGGTACCACTGAGTTTTGTTTTGTTCTATTATTGTTTTAGAGAGTAGTGAGATGTAATGGTGGGAAATGGTTAGATAACATATAGGTCTGAGTAATTATGATGAATTTTATATAATCTAAAGAATACATCTTGTCTCCTTGCTTTATTTACACTATCCTGTTACCCATAGTACTTCTCTACTAACAGTTATTATGATGATTTTTTGTCTTACAATCATTAGCTGTTATTGTAGCACAGTTTCACTTTATTTATATTAAACAAAGCCATATGAATAACCAGGAAAACATGTAATCCACAGATAATTTTCCCAGTTTTTCTGGCCATAAACAGTATATATATACTGTGTAGATTTTTTGACTGTAATAGGTAGGTTATTTTTTATGTACTTCCTTCCATCAGCATGGTTGCTGTGATGAATTGCTCATCACTCATCAGTTATTAATTTTCCTGTCAATGTTGATCACCTTGCTGGTTTTCATTGTGTAAATCATTGACACACTCTTAATTTCTTTTTCCAGCGTTTGTAAAATAATCGATACAAATTTGTATTTCAGGCAAGCAAAGAAGCTACTGAACTTCTGAAGAAAATCAAACCGTAACTATCTATAAATGAACGTACTGACATGAGCTTACTTAAGAGCATATAATTGTGATAAATGTGTTCATGTTGTTCGTTGGCGCTGTTGAATTTATAATTTCTAATCTTGTGGGGAAAATGTACTGGATTTAGGTAGTTGATCATTCAAGACAAAAAATACCATCACAACAAACAGCCACAATTTTATTTTAATTATATTATATTTTTTTCCTAACATTAAGAAATCAAGAGACTGCCTTTTACTAAAGAAATTTTTTTAATTAATTTATTTATTTATCTTCACATAAACTTCAATACATATTGAGTGTGACTTGTCAAAATAAAAATACAAGAACACAAATAACAAACTGTTAGGTATCAAAAAATACAGACTACACTAATGAAATATAATACATAAACACATAGGACAATAATCTGTCAGATGTTAATAGTTTCCATACACAAATAACAGCAATCTGTCAGTTGACAATATATGGAATACAAGATCTCAGTTATCAAAATACGAAAAATATGAATTACAGTACCCATTACAATATAATTACATGAATAGACAAATAGACAACAATCTGTCAAATGTTAATAATTTCCATACATAAATAACAGCTATCCATTAGTTGCCAACAAATGGAATACTACAGGTAGGTGTAAGTTATCAAAATATGAAATACAGTATCCATTACAATACAAATACATGAACGAAAAACAAAAAACACTATTAGTTGTCAATCATTGTTTTTGTCACTCAAATATTCATCTACTGTATAATATGCCCTCATCAGCAGGTATGTTTTCAATTTAATTAAAAATTTTCTAACATCAGCCAAATGTTTTAGATTTGCAGGTAATTAGTTTATTAGTTTTATACCTGCGTAATATAGGACTTAGTGCGTACTTCTTAGTCCTGTGTGTAGATATGTGTCAATCTTTAGACTGTGTAGTGTTATGGTTGTGTATGTTGCTGTTTGTGGCACCATATCTCCTATTTTGTAATGTTTACTACTGAGGTCATGGAACACAGTGTGAAAACTAAATTTTAATTCGTTAGTGGTATGGGGGACCATTGTTTCAGCATAATATTGCCATTCTTTTTATATAATATTGATATTCTGGTATAAAACCATTTATACTCCACACACATTATTATATGCTACAGTTTAGTATTAAATGTAATAATGCCAGAATAAAAAAAAAATAAGAAAATGTTTTAACCTGAAAACTTTCAATTTTGTGTTACAGCAAAAAGTATGCATTCGCTATGATTTGTGTATTAAAATTTTTATGCTCTTTTTGTACTTATTTCACTTTTCCATTTTTCCATTTTGAATTGTTGATAACGTTTGCATTGTGCGATATTCATGAACGGTCATAATTTTCTTGTGTTGCATCATTGTGTTCTTATGTTTGTTGCATAGTTTATGAACCCAGCCGTAGCTTTGCCGTACCGTTGTTGTGTGTTGGCATTTGTATGTTAAGGCACGTGTGTTCTTTTGTATACAGTATTTGTATTGTAATACTTGCACAACACATTTTTGGCTTGTGGTTGTAACAACCGTTACGCAAGAACATTCATAAAAATAGGTCAACCTATAAAGTGAATTTTTTTTTTGTACTTTCATTGGCTTTTTGTGTGTTGATGATAAAAGATGAAATACAAAACTTATTTTCTGTAATGAACATTACAACAATGTGTGTGAACTTCTCAAATCTTCATAATTGTTTTATTCATGTATCTGTAATCGAGCTCCTGACCTCTACACACTGTCTGGGCTGTAAGAGGCTTTTTTTTACACTTTATTGATCATTTAATTTGAACATAACATAATCACGAGCTGTAACCATTTTAACTGCACATCAATGGCTTTAATTTTGCCAAGAAACTGGGGGAGGACCTTTCCTTTCTTGCGATTCGTCATGACTTAAAGTTTGTACATTGCCTGGCATGACTTTATATTTCCCAGCTAAAATATTGTACTTTGTAATTTACAGTGCTGGGTTTTTGGGGAACCTGTAGTTTTGTTGAGGAATGTCTCTTGCCTTGCAGTGCATGAAAAAGCAAATAATGCTATAACTCCCATGGAGAATAAGTGTAAGAATGACTTAAAGAAAACTTTCCTCTAAAGTTTGAATTATGTATGAGTATTAAAATGTGTGGCAAAGTTGAAAGGTGTAAGAATTTTACGACAGAGATTGATACGGAGTGTAGCAGTATCCACATTGTATTAATACTGTCAAAGATTGGAAATGCTTCTATTTTAAATATATAATGTATTTTCTAAGGAGGAGTCAGAATTTTGCAAAGACAGATACACTATTTATATAGAGTTTACTATTTATACTATCAAAGACTCTAAATTTTTCTATTTTAAATTTATTCTATATTTAAAAAAAATGTATTTTTCAAACATTCTGAGTAGCTTTATGTTAAGTGACTTTTTTACACAGTGACATGTTGTTATTTTTGTTATTTTTTTTACATTGTCATTTGTATTTATTTAATAAACATTGCATATAACTGTTACCGTATTTTTTCATTCGACTTTTTTAAAAATTATTTGTCAACAATTCATATGATCATATTATTACTTGAACTGCACATATGAAATAAATCCTCAGAAAAGTTTGTCATACCTGTAGAACAAATCTTCAGAAGCAGAGCACATTTTAAAGCAAAACTTTAAAAAGTGTACCAATTGTTCCAACAGTGGCCATGTTTCAGTTTTCAGAATTCACAACACATAAAAAAAGACTGAGTTTAGCAAAATTTGTAAATAGTTGTCATCCATCTGGAACTGGTCAGCCTATTAAAACTTAAAAACGAAACTACTTTTATCCCTTTTATGGGCTCAGTGTGTTGGCTAGACAGATTATTGGACCATTTTAAGAATTCTGTCCGGACATTCAGTTTTATTTAGTCGTTTGTTTGCCACTTTATGTTCATCACTCATCGTGCAGTAGCGATTCATATGTCAGTTGGAGCAGACAATAATAATTGTTTTAGCGACATCCTCTTCTTGCGGTCCTATGATAGGTTGTTCTACTTTACAGCTAAGGCGAGGTGCACAACCACCAATAAACATAGAGTACTGTAGCAGTTGACATGTTTTCAGTAGTAGGTAGATTACTTAAGGGTCCGGTGTTGTTTGGGTCATCCCTCTTCAGGCAAACAAGAGGATGTAATACAGACCCATCCCCTAGGTGAAGAACATGTGAAGTTTCCTCAGATAGTAGGAACAACTTAGCCCCGAGGGCTTGCTCGTTTCTTTAGTACCATACGGTTGAGAGTGATGTTCAGGGGTTGGCGCAATACGTTTGGCTGGCCTATCCCTTCTTGAGTCCACACACGTAACACATGCTAAACACTGAGCTTATAAAAAATATAGTAATTACAGTCGCGCTTCCCTCAACATCACAGCCTCGGCTGGTGTGGCGTGTTGCAAGGTCTACCCATCCAGCCAACTGCTCTAGTACACGCTGGGAGGGGCAAGGGGAACTCGGGTTGATATCTAAAACCCATTCACATAATTACCTCTTACTTTGATTGTCAGCCTTGTGATGCGCACACCACCCCGTCAGACCCCTCCCGTGAGGGCTCTCGCAGATGATCATCACCGATAAGATGGAATGAGGCTGTACTGATAAGAGTCAAACTGCTGGCTCCCCAAAATGTTCTTCTACTCCTTTATAGCCGTCAAAACTTAATGTCCTTGAAATTTACAAAACAAATTGAAGTCCTGTAAATTATAGATACCTTCTCAGCTGTCGGTGGCTGGATCTTAGTGACACTGCAAAAAGCAAATATTTAAACACAGTTTTAACATATGCACTTTGTACACAAATTGCTGTAGACTTCAGCTTACATCAATGCCTTTGTTTCCTTTTGTGGTACACTAAACTACTCCTGTGTTCAATCATTGCTGGTTGTCTAGAGGGATATTGCAAACAATGAATGCACAGAACTTGTGAGTACAGTATTATGCTCATGAGCTTTCAGGGCAGTGTACAAGGGAGGCACTGATGGAGGCAAAAAAAAAAATGGTTGCTGAATGATTACTCTATCACACACTATTTCAGCTTAAAGTAAGAGAGCCAAAGTTGTTGGGCAAATGTATGTGAAGAAGGGGAGGGGTACAGTGCGACAAGCAATGGGCATGGCTATGTTCCAGTTCTAAAACATAGCTGTGTGTGTATTCAGCGAGTATTGCTGTTACAATGGAACATGGTCAGCCAGGACAATCCAGTAAGTTTATATACAATTAAAAAAATTTGTGAAATAAGTAATTTTATTAAACATGTGGTGTGAAAGCAAAGGCCTAATGTTTACATGTGCTGGTCAATATAAAAGTTGAAAGGTCATCTTTGTACACAGACTAGGGTCGATAAGCGACAAGGGAGGGGGGCATTCTGGGTTCAACCCCCCAACCAAATATATGAAGAAAAAAAAATTGTTATCAGTAAAATGAGAAATTAGGTAAATAACATTGCTTAATAAAACAGTAAAAATAAATAAATTAAAAAATACATGTGTTTACGTCTACTTTTCTTCAGCTGAAGAAATTTTATATATGTGCTTTTTAGTCAATGAAGAAAATCCATCTTCCCCCCTCCCTACTCAAAAATAAATTTTTGCGTATGCCACTGACATAGACATAAGCAAATTGTCAATTCTGAGAACTCATAAGTATGGCAGAGGAAGACCTGTGGAGGCAGAAACAACTACTAGTAAAAGCTGGTAATTTGTTTACATTGAATTACCTCTATTGAGTAATACTTGCCTCCCACCTAGGATTGTGCTGGATAATGCTGCTGGTCGGTGGGTTTTCTCGGGGATCTCCCGTCCTTTCATTCTGTTGCTTCACCATACTCCAAATTAACAAACTTTACATAAATGGAGATCAGAAATTATTTGTGTGAATTTACTTCTGTAGTGACACCTCACTAATCTAAGCAAGCAAAAGTCTGTCACGTGACGTCTACTTGCTTTTATTTTGAAATTACAATTTTTTTGGCAAACAAATACATAATAATTTTTAAAAAGCAGTACAAATGTTCTTTTAAGAGGCTACATCTTTTGCAGTAATTAAAAAATAGTTTGTTAATGTGTTTTGTGACAAATTCAGTGTGACTCATTTTTATATGTTGCACGACAAGCACAGCATTAGGTAATTCTTATTGACAGGTCAATAGTGATCTATACAAAAGCACTCAGAAATACTCTCTCGTAAGCACAGTTCCTAATGGAGCTGGTAGAATGGAGAAGGTTGAAGGGTCTTGCCAATTCAGTGCTTATGGCAAGCAGTTTCACCAAGGGGCTGACGCTGTAGCGGCTACATATAAAGTACTGAAGTCAGCAGCGCCCGTTAACTAGCAGTAGTTCTTGTAGCATTAAGGCAGACACCACCATAGGCAACCAAAATGTGGACAGACCTTAATAAAAATACGGTTTATTTAGAAAAAAACTTTACATCCACCTCTAGTTTCAGTTTTCTGATTTCGTCTCTACTGTATATTCATTTTAAATGCATAAAAATGTTTTTAAAAGTAATTCTTGGTACGAAATTTTTTGCGCAATATGTTAAAAGTATTGCAGGAATGTGCAAGGTATCTTTAATGCTACAACATGGGCACTGTGGCGGAGGATCCTTGAAAGCAGAGAGACTAGTAGGGTCGTCTGTTTCAATATCTGAATTGTTTTGAAAGCCCAGCTTCTGAGGTTTTCGCTAGTCCTGTGTCATCAGTTTGTGATAGCGCTCCTGCTGATGATCTTTCTACTTATGAAGAGTGCAATCCTCGCACATGTCCTAAACGACATGAAATTGGTGAGGAAAGTGATTTTGACGAGTGGCCTTGGTATTTCACATGATTGCACGTTTATGTGATGCAGTTGGTGCGAGATGCTACGTGAATGGCCTTCTGTTGTTATATGTTATAAGTTTCATAGTGGCGAGCAAAGACAACGTACAAGGGTTTGACGGGTATGTCCAGGCACACCCTAATGTGCAGGAAATTTATTTATATTAAAAAATGTGTGTTTTTTTTTTTTTAGATTTATTTTTTGTTCTCGGATTCTTTATTCCAAAGAGCAAGCTGGTATGTATATATGCGACATACAAAGGAATTCCGAAACTGATTTGTCCATCACGTCAGGACTGTCTACGGGTGCTCGATAGGTCAGCATTTGTCCAAACTCCCTTCAACCTCCCTCGCAACAGGTTCCGCTGTCTTGTCGCGGACATAGAGTATTTAGGTACAGAGGCGCAACATTTCGTGGCGGTTCCTTTGATGTGGGCGTACCCCCATTCTCTGATTTACTGCACACTGCGAAAGGTATCCTAATGGCTGGGTTGCCGGCTGGCAAGTAGTTTGCCAGGGGCTGATTGGCGAACGGCGCTCCAACATTTTGGTGGTCAGTGACATCATTCAGCTGGCGTGTGCTGCTGGAGTTGGCGGGATTAGCGGTCGTTTCACCTCTGTATTCTTATGTACTTAGTGGTGCGAGGCAGGAAGCCCCCACGATTTAGGCAGCCAGCCGTGCACAGACGTGTGTTCAGTTGCAGCCCTCAAGGGTCGTCAAAACAGTCTGTGTGTTTCTGTGGTAACTAGACATGGGCGAAACCAGCATTTGCTTGGAAATCCTCGTACCTGTCACTGTTCCTAACCGATGCTCGTTATCAATACGTGCTATCGTAGTACCTTTTATGCCCGGTTGCACCATGAACTGGCTTGAACCGAGAATCTGAGATCTTGGTTCAAACACGATCTTCAGTTGGATCTGAGTTACAACGTAGAAGTTTTGCACCAACGTGACCAGCCGAGTTCCGATCGCAGATCTCTTGAGCTCGGTTCGGAACTAGGGTTGAGATGTAACACTGTTTGTAATTGGCTCTCATTTTGCGACGTCATGATGCAACAGTTTATTTTGAAGTTAGCAGAAAATTTAATGAATTTGTGTGGACGTTATATGTCAAGTCTAGTACTTTTTACTGTATGATTTGGATGAATGCATTACAATTGCGTTGCCGTTTTGTGTTTGACTGGTAACACTTTACACATACTTTTTTCGTTATTTTTATACCAATATTCTGACGAAGGTGGCGGACATAAAACTATATGCTATAACATTTTGTCTGATTTAAATAAAGTAATTGTTCTACGAATTTTATATATTATTGTTTCATATTTCTAAAAAAAATTATTTAGTGCTTTCTTTTGGTACATTTTCAAATCGTATTTATCGGCGAAGTTTGCTTTTTCGCGAGCAAAAACTTTCGACATGAGATTCACTTTTCGAGGTGGCTCGTGCAAAAAAGTAGGCCAGTTTACGATATTATGAACGGCTGTTCCAGTTTTCCGTTGTGTTCGCTCGGAGGGATAAGCATACATTTCGTTTTTCCCAAAAAAAACATTAATACACCTAATGCACAAGATTTTTAAGTCTTTGTTATATGTCTCAATTTATATTTTACAACAGTAAAAAACAACTTAATCCACTTTTAGACGGTTTAAATACTACCAAGTTTATTTCTGATAATTAAATATATTTAATGGTGCGTTTAGACACGACTCTGATCTTGGATCGAGATTTCGAACCACCGTATTCGGCGGTTCGAAGTGAAGCTCATCTCGATCTCCAGTCATGCTCTGAACTCGAATTGTGCGACAGTATCCTGTGTCGATCTTCGGACATGATCTCGAATCGAGCGAGGAACTTGAATGGCGCAATCGGCCACTAGAGGTATTAATACAAACGCTACCTCTGTGCAGTTCATGCGCTCCTGGTAGTTGAGACGTAAATAAACAGCCTTACTTCCTCTCTCTCTCTCTCTCTGCCTCTCCTATCCTGATTATATATTTTATTATTTAAGATGGTATTTAAATTGAAAATTTTCAAACTGAGGTCTTATACAATTTCAATTTAAAAACATTTTGAAAGTTACATCATTAGGACTTAATAATTTACTTGCTGTCAGTATATGTATGATTCATGCTGGCTCTCTCTCTCTCTCTCTCTCTCTCGCTCGCAATTAAACTGCTACATATAATAACTGATATAAAAATATTTAAAGCCAAATTATTTTATATGCTTTCATTCGGTCTTTACAATGGCTGAATTCTTTCTCCCTTCTGCAGACTGTGGTGATGAAAGAAGAAGGGGGTAGGTATATTTCGCGGTTTGAAAAAAACCAGCATTAAAATTATTGTATAAGCGTCGGGCACTTCCGTCTACTCTCGGGTAACCAAATATCTCCTCGTACCTCATGTTCTCTTGGTACGATTACTGCAAATAGAGGTTCTCGGTCACTGCCTCCTGGTTCATCCATGCCCGCCTGCCTGCCTACCTGGTAATTGAGTCGCTGCCACCCCCACCAACCAACCAGTACAATCATTTTAAATAGAATTATATTTTTAATATCGATTTAACAGAGTTTTAATTTATTTACGTTTTAGGATATGCTTACCTAAGAAATTATTTTTGTTTAGGCTTTGTGCTATTAAACTAAATAAATACGCAAATAAGTGCCTTAGAGCCTTTATTTATATTTTACTTGATTTGAGTGTGTTTCTTGCTTTATATACATAATATATGAGCGAAATTGATGCCAATTGAAATACATGCTAAGCTTTTCACAAGTTATTATAACTGATATCTATATGTTAAATGTTAAAGAAAAATAATGTATTGTGCGAGTTTCCATTCGGTCTTCCCAGTTCCTAATACCATCTGAATTTCCCCTTCTGCAGGTAGGGGAGTATACGGAGATAAGTGGGGTTTTGGGGTTCAGAGAAATATAAAAAATCTTGGATAAGCGTGACATTTGTGTAACGTTTCGTTAAATCCAGTTAGACGACCGAATATTTAACTTATATTTCGTTATTTTCTACTCTATTGCAAACAATCAAGTACGCTATTTACGTAGGTTCTACACATTTCAAAACATTATATTTATTTTATTAAAATTGCAATTTTCCTATTTCTTTGCCTGCAAACACATTCAAACACCAGCACTACCTGGTGGTGAAAAATTCGAGTTACCTTACTTATTAGCACTGAGCTTCCCAACATGAATAGAATATAAACCCTTAAAGGTACAATATATTATTGTACGGTACGAGTATCAGGTAACAGGTACGATTGTTCGGTTGCATATTTTCTTTATTACTTGTCACGAGTATCAGTAACAGGAATCTCAAAACCTAGGCCATACACAAACAAGTAGATATGAAATGGCGACTCGGCGCCGGCCGGATTCTATGAGTAGGAGGATGGACTCACCTGCCAATGTGCCATGACGTCACAGGTGGAGGTGACGACGGTCTAGGTCGGCCATGTTATCGACAAAAGAGCTGTTTCACCCTAAAAATAATAAATTCATGAATTAATTATTTTACCCAAAAATTACTTTTTCATAAAAAAAAATTTAAAAATATTTTGATTGAGTCTTTAAATGGGCAAAGTGGATTCCAGGCTCCGCGATACGAGAGCCTAAAAGTACTCAGAGGAGCAAGCGGATTCGATGCTCTTAGCGGAATAAGCCACTTAATTTTCAGCGGAATAAAAGTGGATTCGATGCTCTTAGCCAGGCCCAGAATGCCGTTTTCCCTCAGTACTTCTCTCGGTATTCACTTTAGACCATAAGTCATATATATTTTCACTTCTTTTTTTTTTTTTTTTTTTTTTTCCCCCATGATTAACCTGCAGCGTGAGATTGTCGGTATAATTGAGAGATATCCTGTATTCTGAAAGCGAATCAGCTTCTAGAAATCTGCGGTTCTTGAGAATGCTGGGTGTCAAATACCATTTATAATCTACCAATGAGATCAGTATCCATTTTAAGAATTGTATAGACAATTTTATGTATAGAAATACAATTAATTTGCCATGGATAAACACATTAATCTAACTATAATGTGCTGAGCTTGTATGATTTGAAAATAAGCCAGAATATAGATCCTTAATATATTACTAATACTTCAAACTCATTTGGTGAGGAGGCTGACCAGAAAACTACGGGGGGGTTTTCCCCCCATTTCAATATGAGGGTCTGACTTCGTTCATCCATTTTGTGCATTAGAGCTACATGTCAATTGAAGAAAAAAAATTAAAAGCTTTTAATCAAACGCATTACAGGATTTCATCAGCCCCATTTGCTTCAAAAATAATAATTTATCTTAATGCCATAAAAAGTAGTTAACAAAATGTTTCAGTACCTATTAAGGTATAATCTGAATGACATTATGCGTGTTATTTAATTAAATCAAAATCTGGGTGAAATAAATGTACTGTTTTTCTGATTTCCATGTACTATAATCAAATTTATAGTCATTTGTTTACTGCTTAAGAGTATCTTGTGAAATAATGTGTACATATAGAGGACCTTTATGCACTTTTTTTGTGTGATTTTTATTTTATGTGGAAACGAGAAGTTACTGGAATAATTACTTGACCTACTTTCCTCTACAACATTGTTCATACAACCAATTTTCATAAAATATTTTCCTCAGTGACGAAAATTAATAGTTTGTTTTCACTTTACTTCCATTTATAATTATTTTCTACGCAACATTGATGAGTTATATGTAGGGCCAGTGACATTTTGCGTAAAAATCGGAGCACACAGTAGACTTCAATTCTATATACACACCTCAGCTGTTATACTTCTATTGGCTGCTGGTGCCGTGTCCGTCTTTGACCAAGCCACTCGGGACTAAGTAACTCCGACACTGAACCTTCGTGATTCGTGAGCAAACGGTTAACACGGGTCAGAACATTTTTTAGCCAATCAAAGAAGCTGGACGACCCTAGAGTGCTTTGGACTGTATCTTGTCTCGAAATCTTTTCGCAAAATATCACTGCCTCTAGTTATATGTAATCACCAGAGCCTCTTCTGTATAAACAGGTTGTTCCATCTGGAAGGTGACTATATCTTGGGACAGGAGAGACTATAAGAGACATCGCTATTCCTTAAACTTTTTTTTATATTAAATTTGTTCAGTTTCAGTTACTTAGAGTTTAATACATTTTATTATGGTCGGATATAATAACTTCTAAGAAATAATCCCCAACACCGGTGTGCTTTCTGCGAATTTAATACATTCTTGTTAACAATGATTATATCATTATTACTTCACTTATAAAGGTGTACCAGCATATATTGCACTTCGCATAACTATGGGTATAGGATGTACATTACACGAGTATTGAGACAGGCCCTTTAAATCAAATGTTTACACGACAAACAGTCAAAATACGAAATTTGTTTTAAATTATGAAATATTTCTAGGTATATGACATAGCGCCCAAAGTTTTAAATAACCGCCATTTAATTGTAAGCACATATCATTATCGAAAACTATAAAATTCGAATGTCCTTACTGTGTGGCGAGTTTGGTAAAATTCGTTTCACAGGTTCAAATTTGTGTGTGTGTGT
>NQII01002130.1:220993-248421 GCA_002778355.1 Clitarchus hookeri
CTCCCTGCCTTTCGTAAAGTAGGCCAAAAAGGAGTTCGCCTTGCTATGACACGCACAGCCAAGCCGCTTACAAGAAAATCACGCACCAATGCTTATTTCAGTGTGGTACGTATTCGTCTACATGATCCGTATTGTTACGTGTTGTTGCTCTGCGTATCTTCCCTTGTCCCGTACCGCTGGGGCGTGCACAGTACTGTATAAAGGGTATTACTGGTAACCCGAAGAGAGCGAGGAGATATACAAAGGTGCGCCACAACGCGCAACCTATAGGGCTATCGGGACTCGTGCTCTTCTGTCCTTGAGAGGATTGAATTTCTGGGGTTATCGTTATAAGATCGTTCTGGTCATCGCCCTAGCCTCTCTCGGCGAGACTCGGGGCGCGGGGAACCTTCTAGATCAGGCAAACTAGACTATCTAAGCCGCGACGTGTCTCCGGGTCGACAGCCTAGAGTTTGGAGCGTTGTACGGCCTTGATAGCCAGGTGTGCGAAGTGACGGGCCAGCGAAGCGACGAGTGGAGACGAGATTGACCAGCGGGAGTGAAGTCTGCGGACTGCGAGCATCGGTACAGTGAAGGGTGAGACTGGCGGGCGGGACTACTGAACTGGATGCGTGAGTGACACACGCTGGGAATGATGGAAATAGACAGATTGGATATGTGTAAATAATCAGCGTGGATTAGGTTACTGTAACCATTGTAGAGACAGTGACAAGGATTTTAATTAGAACAGAGATAGACATTAAATATTGCGCTCACTGAGCGCTGATAGTGGAAATAAGTACTTCAATGTCGGAAATAATAACTGTGTGTATTTTCATAGCATCATAAATAAATTAAAAATAAAATTTAACTCTTTATTTTTATTAAGACCTCCATCCCTCACAAACTCGGATACGGCCCCTGACGTCTGGAAGCAATACTTTTAATTATGTGTCTAAATTATTGCGTGTCTGCAACTGTTATCATGAGAAACAGTCTGCCATGGTCACGTTTCCCGAAGCGGACATCCATTATGGTTATTGTTCTAAAAGTGTTACGATATTTCCAGACCCTCAAAAACCGTATATAAATTTTGAAAGCGGTTTTTTTGCAAATCTTACAATTGAGGGTATTAGATCATTAAGAGTATTTTTTTTTTTAAACTGTGGTGTGTGTGTGTTAATACTGTTACGAAATATAACGACAGTTTGTTGGGGACATCACAACTGCCGATAACCTAATGTGGTGGCCATCGCCATATTGTTTCGATTACGAGACTCGATGACAGCAGTCGGTACTTATTCAGCGCTCACGAACCTCCATGCGTGAAAACAATTTATATATACAGAAAGTTCGTCTACATTTGTTTTATATTTTTGTAGTATAGTAAAGCATTTTCTCAGCAAAATTTTCACGGGGATTTATCTCCCTTAAAACTTGGCACACTTTGATTGCCGCAATCGTTGTGCAAATCACGAATAAAAATACGCAATTGCTAGTGTACTTGCAAAGTACTAACTGGACGATTCAAATGCAAGAAGAAACAACACATTCTCTGTTCTTGAACAGGCAATGCTTCAAATTAAGTGAGTAGGGGAAGATATTTGGGGTGACCCTTAACAACGAGGTCTTGAAAGCCGAGGCTTTAAATTAACAAACTTAACATGAACAAGGGCAAATAATTAATTTTTTAATAGTACTTCTGCAACGACGTCTTGCTAACATAAGCAAGCCTTAGTACGTCACATGAGTTGCTTTATTTTGAAATTACTACTTTTATATATCAAGTACAAAATAATTAAAACATATTCAGTATGAATAGTCTTGCAAGACTTATTTTTAAAAATTAATCTTATTCATTATTTTTTCTAAGACGAATTCAGCTCTACTCATTTTTCTATGTCGCACCACAAGCATAGCATTAGGAAATGCTTAGCGACAGGTCAATAGTGGTCGATGCAACAGCACTCAGGAACACTCGCTGGTAAACACAGTTCCTAATGGAGCTGGTGGGATGGGGAAGTTTGCAGGGTCCCACCCTCCACGTTTATCGAAGGGGGCGTGGCCATTGTAGCAGCCACGTGTGAAGTAGCGAAGTCAGCCACGCCCCTTTGCAAGTCAACGTTGCCTTCCCCGGACGCGTAGCTCGGGTTGGACATTTCGCAGGTCGTACGATCGGTAAACCCTTACAAGGTAAGGCATTCTCCTGCGGTTTGCTCAGATAATGCTAAGTAATTATGACACGGGTAGTATTTGCCTGCGAGGTTGTTAAGTATGGTCAGTGACATTAGTTGGTAGTGGTTCTTTTACCATGAAGGCAGCCGCCACCTTAGGCAAATCAGAAGGTGAGCACAGCTGCAACAAAACACGTTTCTTTAGAGAAAAAAAAACCTGTTCACGTTCCCGCCAGTTCCTGTTTTCTGATTTCGTCTCCTATGTGTATTATTTTTTAAAATGCGTAAAACTAAAGTTTTTACAGTAATTTTGGAGGGGAAATTATGGCACGGGATATTTAAAGTATCGCTGAAACGTGCAGGGTACGTCTATCTTTATAATTATGTGATGGGCCACTACTAAAAAAATCTTAACCTGAGTTGCTGACGCAAAGACTGCACGCCAGTACAGTATCTTGCGTGTAGAGGCTATGAGGCACGGGATATAAGTGTCTGGGTAACCCCTAGTGATCCCTTGCTTCTTGGCCTCGGATATACAAAATATTTCCAGCCAGACGGCATTAAGTGCCACCTTTATTTTCCATCTTCGCAAGTTATGCGTCTGTAAAGAGGTACCCAACAACAATTGCGTTATAAGTTTTTAGGTCACATATGTTGTAGATTCTAGTTTGAATCCCTATAAGGTAGTTTGTGAAGACGCCTACCTAGCTGATAGGAGGAACCAAGAGAGCGCTAAAAGTGATGTTATGAAAATTGCATTATAAGTTGCGAACTTTTCTCATTATTGGTTGCAGGTCTATGAAAGTTTGGCCAAATTGCTTCTACGAATTTCTCTTTAATATATCGGGTAAAATGTTTATTCTAATTTTTTAACGGAACCAATTTAACATTTGCTAGGTGAAAGATTCTTGCAATAAATGTGTGTATCTATAACTTCTGAAGTGCGCTAATTTAATAAGAAAACTTGCTGCCAAACTATCATTGGTTTGTTATGTAAAAAAAATGGTCACCGTTGCCACACTGAAAAGTAAGTGTTAATTGATAATATATTAAATTCAGTGCATTGACATTTACTGCCATAAAAAAATGGTAGCCCTCAGGACGAATTAATCACAAGAGGTAAAACATGGCATATAGCACCGTAAAAGGTAATATTAAAGCTTAGTTAAGTTTGGTTACAATTGGCAATGTATAGCTGCCACTGATGGACACACACAAGATGACACGGAAGCCAGAATTCGCAAATTGTTATATAATCACGATTTATGAAGGAATAAGATATCTATAACACACCATTTGTAGCAACTATTAAATTTGAAAAAAAAAAAATATATTAAATTATATACTGGACACTTCAAATTAAACTTTGCGTGTTTAGTGACAATTGTTGCAGTTTTCGGGGATGGATAACTTTAGGAATAATTTGAAATCCTACACAATTTTCTCATTTCTTGATTTTTTCCCAAGAATAGTTTCACACAGATTCAACCAATAAACTGACCTATGTGCAAAATTGGAGACATGCGGCAATATGATGTGATACACAACAATGTAGGCCAAAATTTATTTTTCCAAAACAAATATTTTTTTTTGTGAGGAGGTGTATGCATTATGATTATATTTATAACATATACTTCAAACAATTTTTAATAACTTTATGTACGTATGATGTGTCTTAAAAATATTTCACTTTATATAGTTGATACGAGTCGTTTTCGTATTACATATATGCATTTGCACTTGCAGGTAAAATGGCAGCTGTCCCAAGGACGAACTTCTACGACTGCCTCAAGCCACTGTGGATGGTCTCGAAAGTATTTGGTTTGGCTACTCACGAAGTAGTTGCCAAAGAAGCAAATGATGGAAGGATAATCCTGGAAATCAGACATTCTTCAAGAATGCTGATCTATTTTATATTCAACGTTTTAACTACACTCGCTATTCACTTTAATTTTGTTTATGCTGTAGAACAAAGTAGCGTTCATGCGAATGATTTCGTCACTGGACGTATCTTGTTCCCAGTTGGCAGTAGCATTTTATTTATCGCCACGTTGGCTGGGAGAATATCCCTACAATTGTACTCAAATACCAAGCTTAAAATACTTAACATGTTCGAGGAAGTAGATGTGGAATTATTGGATAATGCACAGGAGTGCTACAAGAAATGGTCTAGAAACTCTACTCTTGGATATACTGTAATTTTTGTAACGATGGCTGCCACCTACTCTTCCAATTTGTATCACCTTGCTGTAGTTCAAAACCATTTAACTTTGAGCGAGTTATTGAGCAAGGTTGTAGATAGCATATTTGTAACAATCTCTGCCAACTACGTGCACCTGGTGTTACTTGTACGACAAAGGCTTGGAATTTTGAACCAGAAACTACGTATGGAATACGAAATCCTTGCCACAAAAGCAATACAGATTCAATCCCAAACGCCACACAGACCATCAAAAATATTATTTGAAGAAATGCCAAGTAATATACGTTCGTCTTGGCGAGTAAGATCAATAGACACTGCCTTTGGAAAAGAGTTGATAAATGATTGCAAACGTGGGATCCTAGTGAAAATGATATACTCTTATAAAATTCTACATCACAAACTTCACACCATTTCTTCGTTAATTAATGCTGTGTACGGTTTAACAGTCATGCTTATTCTGCTTGCGTGTTTCTTCCGTTTCGTAGGCTCCACTTACGGACTGCTGCTGTCCGTCTTCCGATCGCACGTGCCGTTCACGTGGATAGTCATCCGTATCGCGAGGTCGTTGTTGTTCACAGGCCAGGCTCTAGTGGTAATATGGGTGTGCAGCTCGACCAGCAGAGAGGCGAGGAAGACCACGGGCGTCCTCCACGATCTCCTTCTGCAGCCGGGCTTGAGCAAGGAAGCGTCGGAGCAACTGAAGCAGTTCTCCTTGCAGACGTCCAGAAGGAAGATAGTGTTTAGTGCATGCGACTTCGTCACTCTCTGCTTGTCTCTTATGTCGTCCATGTGCATGTCCGCTGCGTCTTACGTACTGGTGCTGCTTCAGCTAGATCTGCAAAACAAATCAGTTAGTAGCACGTCGAAACCTGGGGAATAAATCATAAACAGCTATCGAATGTTATATTTTATTCAGGACTAGTAGATTTGACTTATCCAGAAATTTCTAATAGGAAATTACGTCGTCAAACCAAAATGAAGACCTGTCTCTCAGACAACAATTTCGTAAGGAAGTCACATGATAAAATAACAAAACTTGGAGAGTTGTGGCAGTAGAATTTCCCAGTTTGCATAGCTGTATGTTTGTTTGTCTGTGGTTATTTGCTTTAAACATTTTCTGCAGAATTCAATGAGATTTGTACTGTAACGTCGTAAAATTGGACCACACGCAGATTTTAATTATTTACTTATTTATGTATTTGCAAGATATAATATGATTTTCACATATATTATTTTCCTTTAGCCCATTAATTATGTTAATTGGTATGTAATTTCACTGCTCTTTAAAATTTTTATTTTTTTTTGTTTTATCGTAAACACGTATATGACGTAGAAGGCCGTATATGAGCAGTTACTGACCGTTGCCATGGTAACTAAGTGACGTGTTGAGTGGTTCTGTCTCTAGCTCTCTCGTGATTGGTCAGTTGTAGACGGCGTTATTTAATAAATTTTTGAAAGAAATTTTTGGCCATCTTGGTGTTTGAAGGCAGGACTCTAGTTCGCGTGGGTTCGGCACGCAGTGTTTTTAATTAGATTATGTTACAAGGACCCGAGTTCGAACCTGAAAACAGGCCGTCTCGAAGGAGACGAAGAAGCGATGCGAGTCTAAGGAGTAGATTTCCAGGGTAATTAGTTCGAACTGCCGCGAGCGCTAATATGTGCTGGGACTGTAATTACACTACATGTCCGAGAGCCTGAATAGGGAAGCCCGCGATGAAAGGTCCTGCAGCATCCAGGGGGATGCGACAGTTGACGACGAGATCAACAGGAACGCCTGGAACTTCGAGAGTTATTCGTCTTTAACATTATATTCAGCTAAGCTCGAGAACTATTTTATTAAGAAACAGAGGCGAAATTATTTTTTCTTTATCAAGTTAAACCGACTCAGATTTATTTTAACCACGGACACCTTGTAACCAAGAACTTCCCCCTTGAAACACTGAACTGTTCTGGAGCCAAGAAGTAAACCAACTCATTTATTTTCCTGGAAGTTAGAATTTTTTTTTTCAATGTCAAGTCTAAAGTAAAATGGAACACCTCAGTCACGAGAGAGGCCGCACATAAAATATATTCTGCAAATTGATTATTTTATACCTGTCATATTTCATCTGATTGAAAGTGAACTAATTAAATTCCACATTTTTCTGGCAACGTCTCTGTGGAGTAATCATTTCAAGTTAGCAGTAGATATTTTCCTAGCAATAATTTTGGTTGTTCTGCAACTGAATTGTTTTTTTTTTTGTTGCGTTATTTGTGAGTTTTCTTCCGTCACACACCGAA
Organism: Clitarchus hookeri; assembly: GCA_002778355.1. Taxonomy (NCBI): domain Eukaryota; kingdom Metazoa; phylum Arthropoda; class Insecta; order Phasmatodea; family Phasmatidae; genus Clitarchus; species Clitarchus hookeri. The sequence goes on from NQII01002130.1 coordinate 227,630, forward strand.
GTTCTTTACATCTGTGTTACACTGGATCTCGTCACAGCAGCCTAACTTCTCACATCTTCACATGTAAGGCTACCGGAATGGCTAGTACGCCACAGTACACAAGTTATTTCTGTGATTGAGAAATTTTAATTTTTGTTTAAATTGTTTGAGACTTCTTTCCTATTTTAATATTTTTTTACAAGTTTGATAAAACTAACGTTTTTAATTTTTTTTTAATTGTAATACTTTGTTGATGCACGAAGCAAAACAATTTTTGTGTGTTCGAAAATCTCCCTGGCGCTGATGAGAGATAAACAACGCTTTGAGAAACGAAACAGAAATTTTGTAGGATGATGGATGTGCGTAAAAATTCTTTTTTTTTTCATGTTGTAGTGAAGAAACAAATTTTTGCTTACACTTCCAATTATAAATAAACGCAATTTGTGTCATTTTACAGTAAAAACAAATTCATAAATTAGGAAAAAAAATCTTTTGTTTAGAAATTATTACAAAGAACATATTAGCTTGTTGTCTGTTGACAGTAATAGATGTTCCAAATGTTTCTCCCCATGTTCTAAGCACGTTCGTGACTCGTGCACTCTGGGTACCAAGTGACTCGTGCACTTTGGGTACCAAGTGACTCGTGCACTTTGGGTACCAAGTGACTCGTGCACTCTGGGTACCAAGTGACTCGTGCACTTTGGGTACCAAGTGACTCGTGCACTCTGGGTAGCAAGTGACTCGTGCACTTTGGGTACCAAGTGACTCGTGCACTCTGGGTACCAAGTGACTCGTGCACTTTGGGTACCAAGTGACTCGTGCACTCTGGGTACCAAGTGACTCGTGCACTTTGGGTACCAAGTGACTCGTGCACTCTGGGTACCAAGTGACTCGTGCACTTTGGGTACCAAGTGACTCGTGCACTCTGGGTACCAAGTGACTCGTGCACTTTGGGTACCAAGTGACTCGTACACTCTGGGTACCAAGTGACTCGTGCACTTTGGGTACCAAGTACCTCTGCAGCTGGCAGCGACAGGCATGCTGCCCTGATTCGGTCTTTCATTTTATTTATCGTTGCAGGACACTGTTGATACACAGTATCTTTGATTCACCCCCCCCCCTCTTCCCCTAAGAAATCAAGAACAACAAATTGCGTTTATTTCGAATTGGAAGCAAGCAAAAGTTTGTTTCCTTACTACAACATGAAAAATGAATTTTTACGCACATCCAATATCATACAGAAATTCTGTTTCTTTTCTCAAGCGTTGTTCATTTCGCCAGCGCCAGGAAGATTTTTGATATCATCGAATCGGCGCTACATACTACAAAAACTTTCCAGACGAAATATGTTCAGTTTTGCGTGCTCTATTCAACGATACCAATTTCGCACCATCCTCCTATTTGAAATTCCTCCAGTTTCCAGCAGATTATAGGCGCTGTAGAGTTCACCATTCAATTCGTCCTTAAGGGTTTGCCTACAAAGATTTTACCCCCAAAAAAAAGCTCGAATGCGCCGTTTTTTGAGAAAAAGGGCCGGTACGCTAGATCTGGGACATTCTGTATAAAGTAGCACATGTTTGCATCAGACCCAGCAAATAAATATGTTGTGTGACGATATAAAATAGTTATAATGGTGGCTCATACTAAAATGTCTGTATAGTCACTGCGTCTTTCACAAATATTATCCATATTTATTCGAAACTTTTTGACAAATAATAACCTACATTTTTCGAAGACATTATAGAGAACGAGTATAAAAAAATACCCCAACTTTGAAGGTCTATAATATCAAAAACAAACACCCTACAACCTTGATTGCCCAATCAAATGAACCGTAGAACCGTGAAGTTTGTTTACCATACATTCATAAATGTTTAATGTGACCACCACGAGCTGTCCGAACGACATCTACGCGATAATCAAACTCGTTCCACGCCCTTGTGAGCATGCCCGGGTGTTACGGACGTATAATTAAACATGTTTTAAAGAGTGTCTGTATTTGCTGTGTGCTTATAAAATAAATCATATCAAAATTAATTATCAGTCAAGAGAAATTCTGTATCAACTTGTCACAAAGAAGAACAATCTCAATAACAACAGGATGTGACAAATGTTTGCAAGTGACATGCGTTAGGATACAAAAGCTTCTTGGCAGAGTCATACAAATTAAAATTAATACCTAGTTCCACCAAATAAATTTTCTCTACAATCTCAACGGAAAGAAAATATCCTCTCTCTTTATGTAAAAGGTTTCTTATGTATCTCATATTTAATTCCATGTTTTATGTGTAGCAGATTTCGAAGTTAAAATAAATGTTTTTTGAGAAGTTTTCTTTCTTATATTTTAAAGAATTTCTACCAAAGATTATATAAAAAAATTAGATCTATACTGCGTAAAGCTGCAACCACCGTATTTAATTCCATCATGTTTAGTAACATTATTCTTATTTTATTAGCATAAATTCAGTTATTTCACTGCAATTATAAAAATTTCTAATTTCTCTCATACTTTTACATCTAAGTTTAAATAACACATTTCCCCCGTATTATAAATATTTTTATCGTTTATTTTATTTATTTTCTACAGGATTAACTTTTAAATATTTCAAATTGTATGTATTTAGTAATAAACTGGGAAAATTATAAAATAAATATATAAATATAATTTTTTTTGCCCACGACTTTCGTATTTAAATTAGTATTTTAAATTTACAGTTCAAGCAGGTACTCTATTCCTTTATATACTGTGTATGCAGACCATTTTGAATGTCTGTATTTTTTTTACTATGGCAGTGTAATATTTATATGTGTAATTTGCTGCTTATCTTCGATATTGCAATAAGTGATGGTTTTGTGTAAACTTTCAAAAGCACTAATTAAAAAACATTCACATTTATTCTCATCAAATTTGTACAACTGCCAAATATTTGCAGTTTTCAAAATTAACACTGACGTTATAACAAAAATTGTCAAAAATACAAAACCTAAAGTTTAACACGTATTTGCTCTAATTTTTACACTATTGTGGACTTCATAGCCTGTGTAGAGTAATATTATAAATGCTAACTCTATTAATTTTGAAAATTTAAAAATAGATTTCAAATTAAGTTAGAGAAGTTAACTTGTTGAGATATTTTATAAATATATTCTTTTGGTTTTGCGCGAGCAATCACACTTTTTTAAAATTTATTATAGTGGGTACGATGTAGTCGCTCTTTGCAAAATCCTTGTTGTTTTGAACTAGTAAACAAGTGAATTGATATATTTTAAATTAACCGTAATTATTAAGTCCTCTGAGAATGATATTTAAATATTTAATTCTCGTTTTTAACGACTTAAATCTCCTATGCATGGAAACTTTACCTTTCGTTCTTACAGCATTTGCTATGTTAGGCACTTAATAAACGTTATCTATTAGGCGATAAATGATGTAACACACTCTTCCAAGTTTTCTTTCTCTGAAGTACCCCCAACGAGTTGTTGCAGTGGTCAAATATTTACTATGAATATGCCATAAACAAATGCATGATTATAGACACAATTAACTAGTTCAGAATACCTAGCAGGTAAAAGGCTGCTGTTATAATTTTGTTTTTATTTTTGCATTATAATCTTGTCTTTCAGACCTGAAACCTGCTATTAACTGTTTTATGTCTTACAGTAACACTGTGGGGAATATTATTTACCACAACCATAAACTGCTGTATGCCAAAAATAATACAAGTATTGTCGTTAATAGCATATATCGAATCAAATTCCTACCACATAATCACGTAAAATAAATATAAAGGAAAAGGAGCTACTGGAATAGCTAATGAGCCTACTTTCCTCTACATGGGTGCAAATAATTTTTTATTAAATACTTAGAAGCTCATATTGTACGTAGGCCTTGACATCTCGTTAACAGTAAAATCATTGTAGATGTAACCAGAAACATATGCAAGAGTAGTGAGACAATTATAAATACAAACGTCCCTTACCCGTCACAAAATATACTACTTTAACTTCCTTTATTACAAACACATCAAGCTTCGCAAAGAATGTTTGCTTTATCCCTAGTTAGTTCTGTTTGTATCAGAGATAACTGGAACGATAGCAAATTAATCCGGAAAGTTCCATTCGGCACGTCTTCATGCAGTCCGTGCCAAATTGTTTACGTCACTGTTGGAACGTCCTTCATATTTGTGTGTGTGTCATTAAATACTACAGTTTACTATTTTTGATTCCTGACCTGATACTAAAGTGATTCTTTCCAACATAAATTTGTTACCCCAACCTGCTACTTAACATTATTACACCGAATGATTTTCTGACGTTACTTTAAGTGACTCGTTACAGAATTTGCCTGCCGAACGTTACGTTATATTCGTCACCAATTAACTTATTCTGACATAATGTTTGTCTTCTGCATCGTTCTTTTAACTGTGAATATATTTATTTCCGGCTTATATAATTAATTATTGCAGAAAATGTAAATAATATTCAGTATCTCAGGTCTTACACGCACACAAATATATGTATTAAACCAACAACCAATTTGTCGTAGAAATGATTTGGATATATATATAAATATATATATATAAAGAGAGAGAGAGAGAGAGAGAGAGAGAAAGAGAGATATTTGGTTGATTCTGCTCAGTTACTGGAATATGGTGTCGTAAGCTTCGCCGTGACATAATGATGGGTTGTTTTCTTCAGTGTCTTGGTGTGAGTAATTTTGAACGTTACTTAAAAGACACAAGCACTCACGCGAGAGCTACGGCGACATTGTGCTTGTGTACGGGCGTTTTGATGGTGAATTTAAGAGCACGCCATAGTACGAGTTGTCTCAACTTGCTTGCAGGCAGAAGAATAGCTTTTTATGCTGTAAGCGAGACAAATACTACAAAATGTGCGACATCATTCTGCCTTTTTTTCGTTTCGCGTGCTTTAGTAATGTTGTCGTGTAAATAACATTAGAGAACTAAGTTTCACTAAGCACATGCAAAACAAGGGTAATTTTTATGATAATAACCAAGCTTGTGGCTGAACCGTCTTTTCTGAGGATCTACAAAATTTTTCCTCTAATGCGTAAGAGAACTGTTTCCACCCTAAATGTTGTCAATGTGTGTGGTTTTCAGAAGACGTGTATCGACTAAGGCTGTTCAATATTTCAACAATCTATCGGTAATTATCGGTATGACAAAAAAACTAATTATTGCTCTATATTAAATTTTGAAGAATATAAAACAGGTGTTTAGATATATAGAAGTTTTTGAGTTTATCGAAAATTCCTACATTATCGAAATTCTCGATATTATCAAAAATTATGTTATCGAAATATATTATTGGCATTTCCAATATTATGGACGTTTCCTATATTACAGCATGTTATTATGTACTAATAATTTTATTATTTTTGTTGCATATTGTTATTGTGCCTTATATTGTATAATAAAGTATCGTAAACTCGATTACATATACGATATGTTAAGTATAAGTGCGAGTTTTACTGTTCCCTAGAAAGGCTCCTTTGTTGTAACGCCCTTGGCCAAGTCGTTTTCGAGATAACAGTACAGAAAGTTGAAGGGATGCTTGGGAATGCCTGCTAGATAGGCAACGCGTTATACAACACCTTCAAATTCGTGTGCTATTATTATAACGGCCTGGCCAAGTGTGCTAATACAGGAAGACTGTTGTGTTGCCCTTCGGCTTACAGAATTACCGTCAGCATACAAATCTGCGGCACTCCGTCACAAACATCTACTTTACCACACTGACAGAGCGGTATCTCCTGTTTCCACTATGACGGAGATTGATGTCGGTAGGGGCAGCGGTGGCGTAGTGGCCAGGGCGCTCGCCTCCCACCACGGCGCTCCGGGCTCGATCCCCGGCGGGTTCACTCCCTGATTTTCGCATGTGGGAATCGTGCTGGACGATGCCACTTGCCAGCGGGTTTTCTCGGGGTACTCCCGTTCCCCCCGCCCTTGGATTCCAGCGCCGCTCCATTCTAGGGTTTCACCTCTGTCATGCCCGGGGATGACGGTCACCCACGGGTCCCAGCTGGAAAGACCGTCACTCGGAGGGTGCTGCCTTGCCCTGGGTGCACTCCCCACACGCCATTTATTTATTTTTTCTACTATGACGGAGATTGCTGTCGGTAGTAAATGGCTGCATGCCTGCATAAGTTCGTACAATAACACAGAATACAGACAAGCATCGTTCCACATACAATAGATTACTATCTATTGTAAATAAAACAGACTCCACTGTAAAACATTCACGAATGTGTACCACCCTCAGGAATAGCACTGAGCTATACGTCACATATTTGTTTCCGACACATCTTGTCGTCGGGAATCACCTCCTAAATATGTTCGAGCTAATTGAGAATAATCTTCACGTAACGCGGCGTCCATACGACCGAGTGTGATACTCACCTGGACGTAGTCGTATTCAGTTAATTAACTATACAATATGTATTTGTTTGAAGGGATGTATTGTTGGCATACCGCATGTCTTGTAAAAGTCTGATAAATAATAGCGAAGAAATAAAACTGCAAAGGCGTGGGTTTTGCCTTCAAAGGTAAATTCCTCAAATCGCGCATTTTATCTTTAAAAATTATATTTCCCTCCCAGTGCGAGATAACTTGAGTACATTCAGAAATTTTAAACCCATGCTTAATTACTTATTAATTTTTGTTTTATACGCTAACGCCACACGTGAAAGTTAAGATTTATCTGAACGTAATTAGTTTACCAATTGTTAAATTAATACGAATAAAACAAAAACTAATCGATTTAATTTGCCACCAATTTATGAATTGTAATTTTTAATCAGACTTTTCTTTTCGGAACTATTCTTCTTAGTTCGTTGTAATGGACAGTGAATTTTTAAAGTTCTGATTATAAAACACTCTGTTAACGCCAGTCCAATGATAGAAGTCACGGTAATTTACTATATTGGTACCGATTCGGAAAACTCACACACTTTTAGCAGACAAATTTCAGAAAAGTATTCTCGTCTGACACAAAACTTCAGTGTATGTGACATTCAATAGGTTTACCGACAAAACCCATCCACATAGTTTCCAACTTTTGTAACATTATTTGCACCTCTAACAAACTTTCGATTAATAGCTCATGAGATAATGGTTGAACTTTATAGTATTCTTGAAAAAATTTAATATCTGATTTTAATTAAAACTTGAGACAAGTACGGTAAACACGATAGCACACAAAACATAGGTAAGTATAAAATTAGACGACATAATACTGCACATATATATTTTAATGGCTATAACAACACGTTGAGTGCTTATATTACATAGTAATTACATTTTACACCCAAACATATTGAGTGATCGTTATGTGACTGATAGTAAACGAAACGTCTTGGTGTATCGTAGTGAACTTTCATCACTTTGGAACACGTTCAATGTTGTTATCGGTGATGTAAGGAATCGGTCCTTGCAGCTTAAAAAAAAAAAAATCCTTAAATGCCTAGAGCAGGGCTGGCGAACCAATGGCACGCGTGCAATTGATGGCACGCGACAAAATGATTTGGGCACGGCATTAATCGAAGACTTTAGGTACCTAACAGCACAAATTATTTCTTTAATTTTAATAAACAAATTTTTTTTAATGATTGTCGTATAAAAATGTAAAATAAAAATGTATATTTCTGTTTCCAAATAAAGAGTATTAATGTGGAAGTATTTAGTTTTTTTTTTTTCATTAAACACTAACCACCGTACTCAGAGACATTTGAGTGACATTCGTTCATTTTTAAATTTTTTTTGTAATAAAAAATCGTCACTAATGAACGACTTGAGTGTCTAGTAATGTCTCTAAGTACGGCGGTGAGTCAAGATCGTTTGTTGCCACGTCGTGGCCACGTTGAACATTCCTTTGGGGGGGAAAAAAATGGCACACAGATGTATTAAAGGTTCGCCGGCCCTGGTCTAGAGGATGTTCACGTGGTCTGGCGCGAAGGAATCCTCGAGGCGGCCGGGCGTCAAGTACTTGGCGACCCTCGCGGCCGTCGTCGGCGCCTGGGCGTCGCGCTGCCGCGACAGTCTTCTCCTCAGCCAGCGGTAGAACGAGTACTCCAGCCGGAGGCTGCCCTCGATCTTCGCGCGGACAGACGAGCTGATGCTCGCCGGCTTCTTCTTGTTCCGGTTCCTGTGCGGCTCTGCGAAGTAAAAAACACGTCGTCATGAACACACGCCATGAGTTAGAATGTTAACCCTTGAAAATTTATTTTATGGATTGGTATAATTATTAAAATTAAAATTGATAATATAAGTGCAATTACACTCCCTAATTTTCTAGGAATTGATCGTAAAATTGCGTATGCAAATGGGAAGTATTATTCTGGTTGAATGTGGGTTGATGTTACTAATGGATTTGCTGGTGTAAAGTTATCTGGGTCTCCTAATAGATACCTATTGAAATGTTTCCTTCTGTTACTTATAGTAATACGTGTTTCCACGAAATTTAACGATGGCGTCAGGAACTTCCGAAATTACCACAAAAATAATAATTTTTATTAGGGAAATTTAATTTTTCTAAACCTGCTAATGCGTGTCATTTTACGTGGAGCAAGGACATGCGTCGTGCATTTTAACAATAGAGTAAAGGACCAAAAAAAAGAGACTGCTGCAGGTGTCCAAAATATCTGCTTTATTCAGAAATGTATGTAATGAAAACGAAAAGGCATATCATTAAATTGATTTTTTTTTTTTCGTGCTTTTGCCATTTTCAGTTTACGAATTCCCGGGTTTTGGTTTTAATTACAGATGTTTCTGAATAAAGCAGTGCATTACTTCGTAAAGCGGATGTTTAGGATAACTGCGCTATTTTTTTTGGTCCTTTACTTCATTGTTAAATTTTACAATGTATTACTTTGTTTCGCGTAAAGTGGTGCGCATAGTCATGTTGGAAAAGTAAATCATTATTTTATGGAAAGTACGAAGTTTCTGACGCTTTCCTTAAATGTTGTAAAACAATTTTTACTGTGAGTAACAGAAGAAAACATTCCATTCATTCAAATTACTTTCTCTTTCATTTGGTGTTTGTGTACGGCAGTTGTTTTTTTTTTTTCCTAACCTACTTTAAAACTATGTGTTATTTGGGCCCGCGGTAGGTACGAGGGATTAATGCGTCTCAAAGCGGAGCCTCATACGCTTAAAGGACAGGGAATTTCATGCTAAAGGAGGCGTGCATCGTAGCTAAGAGGGATATTTGGTAGCCATGGCCACAGTTGAGGCCATAGACTACATCCCTAAGGGGGCGTATAGCAAAGCTATAGTTAAAGAATGGAGAGGGGAAAAACCGGCATAGACACCATAAAAACCCTCTCGACAGGAAAGAAGTTCAAACTTATCATGCATTAAAAAATGCTAAAGGAGACAGCAGGTTAAGGGTAGCATGCTTTTTAATATTTGGTATTGAGCTCTAGAAGAGAAAGTGGCTGTGGGCGCAAGCGCCCTTGGGATATATAACTGCTGTCAATATTTCTGCGCATCTGCCTGCACAACAATATTAACAGCAGCTACAATTGCAGGACCATCCTGCTTCTCGTCATGTGCATCGGGACCTGGACAGCTCAATTCTGGCATTTGTGTACGGCGATGCTTCGGAATTAATAAATAGTACGATGTCTGGCTATTAAGCAAGCTGCCGGGGGTGAAATTCTCAGATGGCTAGTTTCACCTTGGCGTGACTGAAATCGATATTGAAATCGATATTCTCGGACTCCAGAAACACGGGTAGGCGTGAACACGTCTGTCGCCTGCTTGTCGTAGCCTCCCGGCGCTGACAACTGCTCTAGGCGGGACGCCTAGTGGTGAATGCTGGGACAAAAACACCCACTCACGGATTCGCGCCATATTGTTTTGGTGCTGATTATCGTCGATATTTATTTATTGCTGATAAAGAAGACGGCTTGGGTGTAGCCTCTGTTTCTGTGCTAATCTTTGATGTAAGTATTATAATTATATTTTATTTGTTTGTTTTAAAGATTTCAGATAAAATAATGCGCAGTGTTATATAAAAAGTTAGCTTTTGTTGTAGATGGCATAACCTCATTTCTCACTATTCTGAGTTAAATCAAATACTTACGACAAAGAGACTATGTTTTAGAACACAGTGAACGTTTTGGAAAAAATGACATGCTTCACAATTGAAAGTGCGCGTACATGCATATGCTAAGTGCATTTCTGTCCTGTTTACATGCACTGCAGCATTAGGCTCCACGATAGTTTTCCGTCGTATCACGAGTCCCAAAAAGCATTAACTATTTGCATTACATATAATCCTTACATTATAGGCAGTTAACACACAGTAAGAAAAATGTCGAATATTTCAGTTCATTCAATAAATTATCCCTCGGGCTTGCCTACAAATGGATTAAAATTCTAGGAACGTTAAATGTAACTTATTAGTTAAATTCTATAATTTTTCAATTTTTATAATAAGACCTAATATTGGGAATCGAACTATGATTGCATTAGTTCAGCAAGAAACGTAGTATGCTCTGCAATTATTACAAGTTTATGTGGGCAATAGTATTGTGTAGGCCGCTTTAATTGAAGTAAATATGACCTATTGTAGGTTAAAACGTTAAGTTACGAATGTATGTTAGTTAAGGTTATGATTGCAGGTCCGTTTTAAAATATTATATTATTTTAGGTTAGTTTTAAAATATCAGGTTACGATTTTAGATTAGTTTTAAACTAGTGTTAGGATATTATTATTAAGTAGTTTTAAAATGTTAGGTTATGATGTTTAAGTTTAGTACTAATTTCACAGTGTGAGATGTGGATGTGTTAGCCCGAGTTCATTCCACCGAATTTCGTAATTTTAATATTTTTATACAGTACACTGTAGTGAAACGATATAAAGTGTTCAGTCAGTATTTGACATTTACCGTGCTTGCATTACACCATTTTCTCTTATTTTAGGGTTCTACAAAACATGGCAGACAACGTTCCGATCTCTTGCAACAATCAAATAGCTTCCCCCACGTGGTCGTCAACACCGCCTGATTTCCGATGATTGTTTGTTAAAGTCACGTGTCCAAAATTGCTTTCTGATTGGTTAGCGAACATACCCTTCCGTCTGGGGTGCCTAGAAATTGACTATTTTTAGGAGTGATCGGCGAACTCCCGCCTGTGGCTTTTCATTAGTATCTTACGGGCATGCTCACTATCCCCGCTTACCGCCTACTCAAGGCATGCATCTGAGAATTGTACCCCAGGTCACCCCTGGAGCTGTACACTTGATAAGAAACGAAGCTATCCTAGGGTGGGTGTCCTCAATGCCTTCGGAATAAACAATCCCCCGTCTGTCTTTTCATTTTAGCTCGCTTTTGGGCTTTGGTGAAAGATGAAGCTGTTTGATCACCTTGTTGGTGTCACAGTTAGCGAAAAAAATTGAGCATTTTGTGTACCTGAAAATTTTTATGAGAACGTATGTAGAAGAAAACACAGAATCTTTGGACGGACAACTCATGGGATCTGCAACAGGACAATCCGCTCGCTAACAACCCCCCTTTCAGTGATGAAGATGTTAGTGGACACATGCGTACCAGTGCCCGAGTATCTCCCGCATTCAAATCTTCACAGTTTGACGTCTACCTGTTCCCCAAAGGAAAAAAAGGTAATTGAAAGGAACACATTTCCATTCCTTTGAAGAGGTAAAAAGAGAAACTGTAGTTCTGTTTGAAAGGGCGATAGTAGATTAGCTGCAGCACCACTTTGGATAGTGTAAGACACGTGTGCAGCTGTATATCGAAAACGGAAGGGAGTATGTTGAAGGAAATTAAATGTGAATTGTACTTGGACACAAAACCACGCTTTCCCCACCGTTCCCATTACTTAATGGCCACACCTCGTATGAAGGTGGAACTCTTTTCCCCTCCCTGTCATCAAAACCGACCCATCCTGTGGACTGCATCGCCATCCAAACTTGCGAAAACCTGATATATTATTTTCTACTCGGCACATGCACTGTAGTTGTTTCACGGCACTGACCGAGCAGCTCGTTGAAGTAGAGCCTCTGCACGCCCTTGAAGAAGAAGGGCAGCTGGTTCTCCAGGACCTCCAGTGTGGAGTTGAGGTCCTCCAGCACCCCCACCACGGGGAAGTAGCGCTCCACGTTCGCCTTGGCCACGCCCAGGGCGCGCTCGTTGTTCAGCTCCCTGTGGACAAACGTGCCGTGCGTCCAGTGGCGGGGAGTTCACTTGCCAATCTTACGCAACTTAAAGGAATCATCATCCCTGATCTCGGAGAAAAGAGAGACACGATCCGATCTTTGGTTACTTGAGCAGATTTGAAACTTATTCTCAAAATCATTTCCTGTCTTAGTCATTGCATGTATTTAAATGTAAATTCCGTCTTGAATGATGAAAGCGAAGAGCTGTAACGTAATGTGTTAAAAAAAAACACATTCAAGTTACAGTGTAAAATATTCAGGAATATTTATATAATTATTTTGTATAAATATATTTTCTATTATAGTATTTTTACCTAATTATGTCACAGCACTGATAATTATTATTTACCAGAGGCTACAGTGATATACTCAGATGCCTGAAAGATGGAAAAAAGTAGAAGTAGATGATTGGGAAAACAAAAATCTTTGCATGCGGTAGCCCTCGTGTCCACAGGATTAGGGCATTTAGAGGTCAAGTGACTCACATGCCATCCTCGTAATCACAGGATCAAGGAATGAAGAGGTCAAAATGCTCATACGCAGTAGTCCTGAGCTCCAAGGAAGTAGGAGATTGAGAGGGCAAGAGAATCATTTGGAGAAGTCCTCGTGTCTGCAGCAGCAGAGTACGTATGGAGAGGTCAAGAGATTCAGGCACAGAAGTCCTCTTATCTGTAGAAGATGGGGATGAAAAGGCGCAATAATCTTCGTGCCCACAAAGGCAAGGAATGGAGTGGTCGAAAGACTCATGTGCAGTAGTTCTTGTGTTCGCAGAAATAGGGGATTGAGAGGTGACGAGATCTACGTTCAGAAGTCTTCATGTCACAGAAATAGTGTTTGGAAATGTCAAGAAACCCATGTGCAGAAGTTCTCACGTCCGCAGAAATAGGGGTAGGAAAGGTCAAGAGAACCAGACGTACACAAGTGCTCACGTTCACAGAAGTAGGGGATGGAGAGGTCAATAGATTAATGTGTAGATGTTCTCGTGTCCGTAGAAGTATGGCAAGGCGAGTTCAAGAGACTGACGTGAAGAAGTCCTCGTGTACTCAGAATTAGGGGATGGACAGGCCATGAGACTCCAAGTCCTCGTGTACTCAGAATTAGGGGATGGACAGGTCATGAGACTCCAACTCCTCATACACTCAGAATTAGGGAATGGACAGGTCATGAGACTCCAAGTCCTCGTGTACTCAGAATTAAGGGATGGACAGATCATGGGACTCCAAGTCCTCGTGTACTCAGAATTAGGGGATGGACAGGTCATGAGACTCCAAGTCCTCGTGTACTCAGAATTAGGGGATGGGCAGGTCATGAGACTCCAACTCCTCATACACTCAGAATTAGGGAATGGACAGGTCATGAGACTCCAAGTCCTCGTGTACTCAGAATTAAGGGATGGACAGATCATGGGACTCCAAGTCCTCGTGTACTCAGAATTAGGGGATGGACAGGTCATGAGACTCCAAGTCCTCGTGTACTCAGAATTAGGGGATGGGCAGGTCAAGAGACTCACGTGCAGAAGTCCTCGTGCCCACAGAAGTAGGGGATGGAGAGGTCGTAGTGGCGGCCCGTGATGAAGCTGCACTCGGGGTGTTCCTCCATCACGCACTTCTCGAATGTGGTGTCGGAGTTCTGGCGAGGTCGGCGCGTTGGCACGTTCCTCAGGTCAGGGTTCCTGGGGTTGGAGGTCACCCGCGCGTAGTAGAACCTGCCACCCACAAGCAACGCTGCTACAATTGGAGGTACAACAGTCGCATAATCAAACAGTATTTTCCTAGACTTCACATAAAGGGGGCACCTCGAGAAAAATTCAACGAATTGAATCCCAAAGCTATTTTTGAGAGAAAGCTGCTCACATTCATGGTTGTAAAATAGCAGAAAATTCATTCCTCTACATTCGTTCCAATCAGCTTGTACTTACATGTTATTGCAAATTATTTAATTTAAAAAAATGCATTACATTCATGATTTTATATATTAAAAAAAAATGTTTCTAGGATAATTATTTTACTGTTTGTTTTAACTTACTAAATAATGTAACAAGACGATTTACATTAAACGAGGCAAGGAAAGTTAAAAGTCATTGCATTAATTAATCTCAAGGTGTGATATGCAGAATTTGTTTTACAAAGGTTATGGACAGCAACAAATAAAAAAGGTGCAAAATTGTTCTAGAAATAAGCATTATATGTTGTTCACGTTTAAATGAGCCCTTTTGAAAAACCCTGCTTAAGATCTACATATCCACACTCATTTACGTATCCTTCCACAATGTCTAAAATTAGCATCGCCACTTACCCACTTACTCTATTCATGCGCAAATCAATTATAACTGTGAAATTGTTAAGAATGTAGATATATAAAAAATGTGTCAACTATAACTTTAATCTGCGTAAAACCGCAGCATAGAATTTTTTAAATAAATTCAGTGGCCACAAATGTAAAAGTTACACTTTGAGTACAACTTTAAAATACAAGTCTACTTTTCGTACTTCGTTGCTAACTTAACTAAACCCTTTCGGTCACAAATTAAACCGTTCAGTCGCCATGTTCCCGGTTGTGGACACGTTGCAAATGAATGGAACTTATGAGCGGAACTGTACACAACAATGCGTACGTGCCCAGTCGTTTGAGAGTCCACCGTGTGGCTAATCTGGTTTGTGGAATTTTCTATACATCTTTGACATTAATGGTTAATGCCGATATCATCGGGTACACAGCACGTTGTTCGCTGGCCTAGAGAAAAGTGCTTTACACAAGTACAGCACATTCCAAAAAAAAAGTGATTGCAACACTTTATACCCAAAAAATTATGCGTGACCGAACTGGTTAATTTCTGAGTTCAAGTATTGCAATCACGTAATTTGTTTTGGTAAAGTTTGTACTCGTGTTCAGAACTTGTCTTGCGACTAGTGAACTACTTGCAACTTGCTCGACGATGTTGTCATTCAAAGAAGCGTAGGAAATTCCACAAATCGGAACAACCACGAGGAAGACTTGGGCGCTGATGTTTTGCAGTGGACGGAACCTTTCAAAAACATCGTCAATGTGCAATGTTTCTACGACATTGGACGCGTTGACTGAACAAGTTAAAACACCCTAGGGTAGTAGGTTGTTATTAAGTCAGCCGTTCGCAGCAGCGCATGCGCAGCAGATAAGGCCACACCTGTTACGACCGTGAAGTTGCTTGGCTTAAGGTCAGTTCACTATACGTGAGAGACGTCTGCAAATAACTTTTACAAAAACGTGTGGTTCTTGGTTAACGTACTCGTCTTATACAACCAATCACACACCACTATAAATGAACTTTATTTTGGTGAAATAGTTATTTATTAGCAAATAACATTTCATTTTATTTTCATCCTTAATCTATCAGTATTTACTGCATGGGATTTGTCAATAATATAACACAAAACATCAAAATACAATAGAGAATTAGAATACAATGAATTATTCATTCAATTCAGAAGTAAGTTATAAATGAGTAAATCAATATGAAAACGTAAGTTTTCTATTAGAAATATTCTGTTATATTAAACGATTTTGGCTGAAGGCCTCATATACGCGCCACCGAAATAAAATATCGCCATACCCTACACGTCTACAGTCGAAGATGTTCCTACACGATAGGAACCGCGATGGTGCAGTGGTCAGACCACTCGCCTCCCACCTAGGCGAACCCAGGTTCGATTCCGGTAGGGGCCGCTGCTGCATTATCGCACGTGGGTCGGTGTGTTTTATCCGGGATCTCCCACTTTCCCCCGACCCCCTCATTCCGGCCGCTGCTCCATACTCACCTCACTCCACCGTCATCTCTACACGCCACGCCTACATGACAAGTAAGGAGTCTATTCGCGGATTTTTCACAATTTTTGAATCAAACCTTTGAAAAATCACCTCGTGTATGACGTGTGTTTTTGTTTCCTGACGCAAGCGTTTCGTACTGTTGTCAACAAAAAAAAAACTACCGTATTTTTTTTTTTGTTAAATTGAAATTTTATTTTTATTCTGCCTATGAATTAAAACGATTCACTTATAACTAATATGGATATGATTGCATTGAGAGGGGACGAATGCGGTGCGTTGCTCCTTCGGTGTACGTTTTCTAGACTTGGTCGAGGGTCTGTCTGCCTGAGGTTGGGGGGACAGACTGGAAGTAGCAGTTGAGCAGGTGTTTCAGGGAAAGTTGTGAGCAACCCTGCATGGATTATATATAACACGTTTCCTCTACATCGCGGACCGAGCTATCATAATAAAGAGCATGATTCCTATACTCTGTCTCCTGTAGCATTTTCTGTTAGAAACATGATAATGCATGAAACAATTTTTAATTCTTTCCTGTCGAAAGGGTTTTTTACGGTGACTATGCCGGTTTTCCCCTTTCTCTTCTAACTATAGTTTAGCTATAAGTACACTTGGGGAGGTTGTCATGGCCACAATCTGGCCAAGGCAGCCCAATCCCTCTTTGCCGTGATGCACGTCTCCTTGCATGATACTCCCTTCCTTGTAGGCGTATGGGGGCCTAGCTCTGAGACGCACTTAAACTCCTGTCCCTACCGCGGGCTCATATAACACTTAAGTTTTAGAGAAGTTAGTAAAAAAAATCGCGGACCGACCTTCGCACGGCGCAGGGTGGGTGGCTGGCTGGCCTCACCTGGACAGGGCCTTCTCGACGGGGTCGCGCACCAGGTTGATGAACGTGGGCGACTGGCGGTCGAGCCGGGTGAAGTTGAGGAAATACACGTGCCGGTCGAAGCTGACGGGCACCGCCTGCCTGCGCACGGCCATCGTCACCTCCTCCACCAGGTCCTCCTGCAAGAACAAGCACCGCCCTCGTGATCTCCGCGACGTACCTTTCAAGTACAACGTCGCTTTCGAAATATACAGAATACCGAGTTACGGCAAGAAAGACACGTGAACGGCCCGAAGAGACCAAGAGGAGAAAGTGCCGTGCACTGCCTTACACACCAGAGTACAGATGCAGTGTGGGAGGATGGAGGGTGTGTTGGCCTTCGGTCCTTAAAAACCTGCCTTCGAAATATGATCTGAACGTACTGAAATTATTTCAATCCTCTCGAGGCGCTGGGGGCGGGTCTTGAGTATGATTGACTACTGCACGCGGCGAAATGTTTACCTATTGGCTGGGCTTCTGGCTGGCGAGTAGGATGCAGGACGCTCATTGGTGGACGGCGTTTCAAGATTTTTCTGGCTGTTGAAGCCATTTTGTTGGCGTGTATAATTTTATTTCCCAGAATAAGAGACCGTTTCACCTCTGCATTCTTAAGCACTCTGTGATGATGTTGCCTTAAAATCTTAAAAGAGTTATTATGTTTAAAACTGAGAAATTTTATCATTTTAAAATTAGTGATCTGAGTTAAGTGACTATATATACTTAATTCGTATTTTAAAATAAAGTTATTATTAAAGTTTAAAAATCATAAATTGAATATTTATAAAACCGATGATTTGAGCAGAGTATTTACAATAACTTAACTCAGATTTAAATCAACATTATTTTTATGTTTAAAAATAATCTTCTTTAATTAAAAATCTGTGGTCTGGGTTAAGTAACTTTAACTACATAAATAAGATTTTAAGAGACGAAAATGAGTAGGTAGGTAATTTCAAAAATTTTATCGGAGTTTTGTATTATAATAATTTAACTCACAATTTAAAGCAACATCATTTTAAATTATGTATAATTTCTCATTTTTAATTACAATAAATTTTTCCAATTTTTATGGCAACGTAATTCTTAAATTTATAAAAAAAAAAAAATATTTTTTCCGTAAGCGGTAAATTTCGCAACGCCGTAATTTCAATTAAAGTATCTGATATACTAAAATCATGGAAGTTTGCGTGGCCTCCCGTAGCACTATTCGTATTGCAAATTAGGGGGGGGNTGTAAAAAATATTTTTGTGTAGTATTTCACAAACTGTCAGTCATAAGATGATGATAATTATCGCCTTTATTACTTGCAGTAGACGCTGCTGAAATACTAATTTCTGTTCAAATAGGTTTAAGATTTTGTTACACATTGGAATATTAATATTAACTACATATGTCAAAAAAAGTCATTTTGAAAACATTCGACTCAGATATTAATATGCTATATATATATATATATATATAGGTTTAGGTAGTCACTATATATATTCAAGTGGCGCTATTTTCCTAATTTGTGAACCATCGTAGACACGAGTATCTTAAATTAATTCTGGTTCATGTGAGCTGTCAACAAACCAATATTTGTCCCGATTTTTCGATTATTCCTGAGTCACGACATAGCAAATAGAAAAGTTAAAATGACCACCAATTTGAAACTAAGTACCTGGCATCGTCTAAAACCACACAAGTAGAGCATCCTTAGTAATCACTGTACGTTTGTTTACTGAAGTGGAATACGGTGGGTGGTTAGAAATTTTTTTCGCGAAGACATACTCGCACCCAATTGCAGAGAGGTGATCTCGTGAGCCCATCCTTGCTTTCGAAAGTAGGCTTATGCCGTGGAACTGCCTTCATCACGTCGTTTGTGGTCTGTTCGTGGTTACTCCCAGTCCTGCTAAAGTTCCAATTTAGGGCTGTTTGAAACATATTTTCCAGCCACGTGTAAACAAAACGTAAATAACGTCTGGTAGAAAACTCCAAAAAAAGAAACTAATACGCATTATTTGTGAGACGGGCAAAAAATCAATAATAAATACTTTTATTAAGGACAAATGCATGTTTTTCTTACAATGCTTTCCTGGAGACTAAAATAAGAAATGTTAATTTGAAGTAACGTAAAAAAATAACTCAATTCTGTAATAATATCTTTTACAAGCCATTTAGAACACTGTTTTTATTTCCTACTGAATATAAAATACCTGTTATAATTAATTTACAAAATATAAATTAAAGTATTGTTTAACGAGATATCAACGCAGGTTAATGTTAACGTTAAGTATGAAACGTTTGTGATATATTACGTATTTACGAAGCAACCAAGTTTGCCATACATGGGATGATACATCAGATATTTTATTCAGAATGTGTAAAGATAGAAGATAACATGAACAGGCTATAGTTAAAACGTCGTCGGCAAGGGGAGGTGGGATAGTTTTATACTCTTGGGAAGTGGTGACGCCCACCAGGCAGCAGGCTTTAGAGATGCGATATGGAGGTACTAGTCATCCCTGGAGTGTGGTGTGCATCGGTATTCTAGCACGGAGCAGGGACAGAATGCAAGGGTAGCATCGAACGGGACTACACCAAGAAAACCCACCGACCAACGGCAACGTTCGCCATGTTTCCCCCTCCTTCCGGCTCGCCATGGTAACGCATAGAGCTGACTCCCTTAGACTGCGTCGTTACATTTCCTGCCGCACAATGGCGCCACGAGCATACGGAAGATACACCTTGTTTTTTTGCCAGTAAACTAGCTCCCAGAAACGCAGAGGGAATTGGTAATCACTACGCACCGTCTGTAGTCTTAAAGGCCGTTCACGGTTATTTGAGCACTTAAAAAATCAAACTTAGGAAAAATGTCACTGGCTCTACCTGCATATATTTCAACGGGTACACTGACTGGCATACGCCCAGAAAATTTGGTAACAACTGAGGGAAAGTAGTT
The DNA here is from genome assembly GCA_002778355.1 of Clitarchus hookeri. Classification (NCBI taxonomy): domain Eukaryota; kingdom Metazoa; phylum Arthropoda; class Insecta; order Phasmatodea; family Phasmatidae; genus Clitarchus; species Clitarchus hookeri. The sequence goes on from NQII01002130.1 coordinate 247,417, forward strand.
CCTTTTATTAACTCCTAATTAAAAGTATTAGGCAAATATTTGTAAATAGTCATATTGTTTTTTTTTCTGTTTTTTTAACGCATTTAAGTGTTACAATTATTCTATTAAAAATATTTACTTTAATTTCTACGTTTCACTTGACCGAAGCATGAATAAAGTGATCAGGCCCATGACAACGTTAATTTTACATATTGCGTAAGAATACACATTGTGCATGCAAATAGATCTTGAGCAGCGCTTTCAAAAGTGCCCAGTTGGCCGAGAAGATCCTGTACTAGCCAGTGATGGGATAACACATCTATAGTCTATTAGCAGTTTCTTCACACTTATTGAATCAAACATTTGAAAAATCACCCCATGTATAAAGTTTTTGGTTCTTTTATAAATATGTCACGTATCCTAATCGCCTACTACTTATGTTAATATAACATAATCTTATTTTCGGTTAAATTGAACGTTAATTTATATTTTAGCTATACATTATAATACTTATTTTATATTTAAGATGAATATAAACCGGGAGAAATCACATGTGTTGGTAATACGTAGTAAGGGATTGTTCTTATGTAAAATATTATTAAAGTGACTGAAAACGAATGCGGTGCGCTGCCATTTTGGTGTTAATATTCTAGACTCAGTTAAGCTTTGTTTGCACGAGGCGGAGGAATCTCCTGAAAATAGAACTTAACCAAGGGCTGCAGAGAAATGTTGGAAGTAACCGTGACTTGACTATACACATCTCGTCCTGTTATTTGTGGTCCAGGGACAAGCGTCGCGCAAGGCGATGGTCAACGTGTTTGACCTCCCCGGGTCGTGGGAACGAAGTCGCAGATGCGGCTCGGCGAGAGAATCTCCCCTCGCGCCGATACAGACCGGTTCCCTCTCGTCGAGAAAGGTCGTGCGGTGTTGCGGCGACGGTAGATGGCGTGTAAAGAACAGCCTGGACCCAACCACCCGCTACAGTGTCTCGGGATAGCAGAGGTTTACGGTCTTCCCCCCCCCCCC
>NQII01002130.1:248463-278244 GCA_002778355.1 Clitarchus hookeri
ATATCTCAAACTCCCTTGCGCTATCGTTATGGTTCATTTCATATAAGAATGCCACATTCTGACAGTCAGTGAGTGGCAATTTGATGTATTCAAAACAAACAACGCGCCATTTACAAAATCCTGTATCATCTGATGCACGAACGAACAAAAGTAAATATTACGTTGGCTATTCTGAGAGCAGTGTCGACGCACATCAGACAAGCTGAAAATACGCGTATAAGAANAACTTTTCGTACACATCTATATTCAAAGAGCAACTAATTAAGAGTGGAGTGGAGAAATTTGGCGTGCCTTAACATTGAGGTCTTGAGAGGCGATCAGGGGTGGAGTGAGGTGAGTATGTAGCAGCGCCGGAAAGCAAGGGCGTAGGGAAACGGGAGATCCCCGAGAAAATCCGCCGACCAGCGGCATCGTCCGGCGCGATTCCCACAAGCGAGAATCCAGTGTTGACCCCGCCGGGAATAGAACCCGATTCGCCTGGATGAGTGAGTGTGGAGATTTGGTGCGGCTCTTAACATCGAAGTTTTCNCCGCCGGGAATAGAACCCGATTCGCCTGGATGAGTGAGTGTGGAGATTTGGTGCGGCTCTTAACATCGAAGTTTTCAGAGTCGACCAGGGTGAAGTGAGGTGAGTATGGAGCAGCGCCGGAATGAAAGGTCGCCGCCACGTGTTGATTGGCCGTCACCTTTATGACAAGCATTTCAGCATGTCACTAAATTGTACGTGATTCGCTCGCGCTCTTTCTACACGTTTATCGTTTATTCGCAATTCTGTAGGGCGCGCCAGGGAACGAGTGGCCCAATCACAAAAGTAATAAGAGAGTAAAAGTGTTTGAAATCTACCCTGGCACCGAAACACATCGCGAAATTCCTGGGTCGCTAGCCATACATCAAAACTTAAGTGTAGATGTGTCAGTAAGTGTTTAGATTGAAGTATATGCAGGTGTCCAATTCGTTGAGTTAGTTGTAAACCAAACATTTAGTGGCAGCGAATATATTTTTTAAATTTTAATAAACAAGTATGCTAGTGAGTATGTGAGTATGATATAGTTTAGGATTTTGTACTTAGAAATCTACGTGTTATTGTGCACCACAGTCTTATTTTTTTTCTTCCAGAAACAAAGTTTCGCCTTGGAAAGCATTAACCAAACAATTATTATAACTAGTAAGAAAACTTTTCTTTCAACGTACTATAATTTGATTCCTATAAATACAGGAATAGGCCAGACGTCTTTATCCGTCTTTCCTCTCTCATTTGCATACGCGCCGAAAGAATACGGACGAAAAAGTAAAAGTAAGAAATAACATTGCAGCAATCCGCACAGCCCAAGAACCTGACCTTTATCTCTGATCAGCCTTGGAGTTGGCAAGGCTGAATGACGGTACTGGGATCTTTTTTCACGTCCTGGTTATGCACCGAAAGACTAAAGGTAAGAGGACTTTCACTATTTTTACTTTCTGGAAGCCACCTGGAGATGGAATCGATTCCCAAACTCTGGTGAGTTTCGAACCATCAGAATTCTGTCTTCCTCAAATCATGCTAGTTCTCTATTATATATCAGTCACCGCCACTGAGGAATCCTCCTGTTTGAATAAAATTATTTGTAAGTTAATAAGAAATAAGCAGTTTTAAAACCCTTTCAGAGCAACTTTAATTTACGGTTTCAAGTGTTGCGAACAAAAAAAAAATTATGACGCGAGCTGTAAGTCGACACAACACTTGTTTCGTTGTTACAGCCAATGAGTTGTAGACTACATGTTCGCTTACAGTAATATGAGCCAATCATGACCTAGGCCAGAAAAACGGTTTCTAATCAATAAGAACAAGTAAAATCATTGGCCATAGAGCTTCGCAGTGTTCAGTGCAGGCCAAAAATTATCTACCCATGCGTAATTTACACAATAATTGTGTACACCGTGTCTTCATGGGTTTAACTACAAGTCCCACCACATTAGCAGACAAATTTCAGTTTTCGTATCACACATGTTTTTCTAGGGCACGTATTAACATTTCTCACGGTAGCTAGATTACATTTTAACGAAATTTTTCTTAATTCTTACACTTTGTGTTATTTGGTGGCTGTATGACATTGGTGACTTAGTTCTGTTTTAAGTTACATTAAAATTTTGTTTATTGTAATACAACTATATTTTACAGTTTGAGTATTATGTCTGTTCTGCGGTATAAGGGGAAAAAAACATAATTCTACTGTCACATATTCAAAATGTTGCTCTTCAAAACTTAGCACGAATTAAAAGAATCCAGTTTTGCAAGTAATAACGAAACTCCATGATCTGGTGCACGTTCGCAGTAGCCAATGTATTATAAGATAATCTGTACGTAAAACTAAACTATCATCGATCCGCGAATGACAACAAAACAACGTTACAAGAGCAAATATACTAAATTTTTATTTTTATTCGAGGTATTTTTTTTATTCCACTCTAATTTGAGTTAGTAGTGTTTTAAGGTTATGCATCCCACAACCTTAAAAGCCATAAGCAGTAATTTATCCAGACATTATTGTTAGGTAGGTAGAAAAGTAATTAATGCTCAGTGTAAGTAAAAAGGTCGCCGCTATAAATGGCGTAGGCCATGCGATATCCGTGGAATTTCCAATAGAAATGCGATATTGTCGTTTACACGGTTAGGTATTCCTAGTCAAAACCTAAGACTAAAGGTTTTTTCTTTTGTAGAAAATAAAAAGCAGGCACCCCAGATAAAAACAGTTGACGTATCAAGGTTGAACAGCTAAAATCAAACTGAATTTTGGAGTTTCACGCTTTGTTGTTACGCACTGTCTATGTCCCTTGTCGGCTGGGTGGGTTGTGGCTATACAGGTTGATTCTAAAATCACGGGACAAACATTGAGGGGTGGTAGAGCTCACTAAAAACAACAATAATTGTATGGGAATATATGGGTGGAAGTGACGAGTTGAGGCACAAACACAAAAACATAACACATTAACGGAAACATAAAATGTTCATTAGCGGCATACTTAACGAGTGATTCCGTACAGAAAATGTTAAAACATTTGCTGAAAATGCAACCATCAACAGTCACGCATGCTTGGCGACCTCTACATATGGCGTGATTGGTTGACAATGGTGGCGTGCGTAAAATACACGGCGTATTTGAATCTGCTCGCCAATCACTCCACCGACGCTACCAAGCTTGCATTACTGTCGGTGGTAGAAATTTTGAGCAATTATTATAAACATTGCTGTAAAAAGGCATTTAGCGGCGACGTTGTAAATAAACAATGTGTTGCATTTCATGTGTTATTTTTGTGTTTGTGCCTCAACGCGTCACTTCCGCCCATATATTCCTATACAATAATTGTTTGTTTTAGTGAGCTCTACCACCCTCAATGTTTGTCGCATGATTTTAGAATCATTCTGTATAACGTCGCGAACACTAGAGCATTCTTTACTCTCTGGCCTCGTCTCAGAGGCTTGCTTTCACCTGTTTGATTTCCACCTAGTCACGGTGATTTCATTTCCCACGTAACAAGTAATTTCCGGGTGTGGGATTCCGACAACCTTCTCGACAACCTCCACGCCACTTCCCCAGATTCCGTCCGTCGCTCGCGTAAGGAACTCGCGTGTTTCAATATTTTGAAATTCGTTCTTGTACAAGCTCGAAATAAGTTTTGAGTCCGACAGTCATCGTGCAGACGCGAGTTCTTGACTACAATATCATGAAGAGTCTCGAACGTGGCGAAATAAATTGCGCGTGTTTTGAAATTAGCGTGTGAGCGAGTGTGCGAGTGAAGAGATTTAGGTGGCTCTTAACATCGAGGTCTGGAGAGCCGATGAAATAAGCGTGTGATGATGATGTTTATGTTTTAAAAAAAAACTTAGCCTTGCGACTTAGCCTTGCGAGCTGTTAAAGACGTTTGCACGTGACGTCCTCCCATTCTGTTGCAGGCAACCGTCACTTCAAAGCCCTCGGGAAGTTTTGTGTGATAATGAATGTGCTTCACCACCATGATCATCTCATTTTAAAGTTGTAAAATATAGCATTTTTCAGCTCACGCAGGGAAGCATTTATTAATAACAGTGATGAGTGGAATATGAATAGATTTTTGACAGGAGTACAAGGTATGAGATANGCAGGGAAGCATTTATTAATAACAGTGATGAGTGGAATATGAATAGATTTTTGACAGGAGTACAAGGTATGAGATAATGATGATGATGGTGATTACACATACTGGGAGCGGGTTCACTGCTGTAAAGTGACGATATAGACATATTTAACATACTTGAAACCGGAAACATTTCAAATGAAAGGTAGGGTCCTCACGGTTTGCTAAATGCTGTTTTTTCCTTCAGAACCATGACATTTCACAAGTACACCTTCGTCTTTGGGAATGTAATGGTTTATTGCTGAATGTTGGTGTGTTGATACTGTTGGCATCCCGTACGACGCCACAGATGTCGTCAGGATTTTCCTTCAGACACCATGACATTTCACAAGTACACCTTCGTCTTTGGGAATGTAATGGTTTATTGCTGAATGTTGGTGTGTTGATACTGTTGGCATCCCGTACAACGCCACAGAAGTCGTCAGGATTTTCCTTCGGACACCATGATATTTCACAAGTACACCTTAGTCTTTGGGAATGTAATAGTTTATTGCTGAATGTTTGAGTGTTGATAATGTGGACATCCCGTACGATGCCACAGAAGTTGTCAGGATTTTCCTTCAGACACCATGACATTTCACAAGTACACCTTCGTCTTTGGGAATGTAATGGTTTATTGCTGAATGTTTGTGTGTTGATACTGTTGGCATCCCGTACGACGCCACAGATGTCGTCAGGATTTTCCTTCAGACACCATGACATTTCAAAAGTACACCTTCGTCTTTGGGAATGTAATGGTTTATTGCTGAATGTTGGTGTGTTGATACTGTTGGCATCCCGTACGACGCCACAGAAGTCGTCAGGATTTTCCTTCAGACACCATGATATTTCACAAGTACACCTTCGTCTTTGGGAATGTAATGGTTTATTGCTGAATGTTGGTGTGTTGATACTGTTGGCATCCCGTACGACGCCACAGAAGTCGTCAGGATTTTCCTTCAGACACCATGATATTTCACAAGTACACCTTCGTCTTTGGGAATGTAATGGTTTATTGCTGAATGTTGGTGTGTTGATACTGTTGGCATCCCGTACGACGCCACAGAAGTCGCCAGGATTTTCCTTCAGACACCATGATATTTCACAAGCACACCTTCGTCTTTGGGAATGTAATGGTTTATTGCTGAATGTTGGTGTGTTGATACTGTTGACATCCCGTACGACGCCACAGAAGTCGTCAGGATTTTCCTTCAGACACCATGATATTTCACAAGTACACCTTCGTCTTTGGGAATGTAATGGTTTATTGCTGAATGTTTGTGTGTTGATACTGTTGACATCCCGTACGACGCCACAGAAGTCGTCAGGATTTTCCTTCAGACACCATGACATTTCACAAGTACACCTTCGTCTTTGGGAATGTAATGGTTTATTGCTGAATGTTTGTGTGTTGATACTGTTGACTTCTCGTACGACGCCACAGAAGTCGTCAGGATTTTCCTTCAGACACCATGACATTTCACAAGTTCACCTTTGTATTTGGGAATGTAATGGTTTATAGCTGAATGTTTGTGTGTTTATACTGTAGACATCCCGTACGACGCCATATAAGTCGTCAGGATTTTCCTTCAGATACCATGATATTTCACAAGTACACCTTCGTCTTTGGGAATGTAATGGTTTATAGCTGACGGTTTTTGTGTTGATACTGTTGACATCCCGTACGACGCCACAGAAGTCGCCAGGATTTTCCTTCAGACACCATGACATTTCACAAGTACACCTTCGTCTNTTGTGTGTTGATACTGTTGGCATCCCGTACGACGCCACAGAAGTCGTCAGGATTTTCCTTCAGACACCATGACATATCACAAGCACACCTTCGTATTTGGTAATGTAATGGTTTATTGCTGAATGTTTGTGTGTTGATGCTGTTGACATCTCGTACGACGCCACACAAGTGATCAGGATTTTCCTTCAGACACCATGATATTTCACAAGTACACCTTCGTCTTTGGGAATGTAATGGTTTATTGCTGAATGTTTGTGTGTTGATACTGTTGACATCCCGTACGACGCCACAGAAGTCGTCAGGATTTTCCTTCAGACACCATGACATTTCACACGCACACCTTCGTCTTTGGTAATGTAATGGTTTATTGCTGACGGTTTGTGTGTTGATACTGTTGACATCCCGTACGACGCCACAGAAGTCGTCAGGATTTTCCTTCAGACACCATGACATTTCACACGCACACCTTCGTCTTTGGGAATGTAATGGTTTATTGCTGAATGTTTGTGTGTTGATGCTGTTGACATCTCGTACGACGCCACACAAGTCATCAGGATTTTCCTTCAGACACCATGATATTTCACAAGTACACCTTCGTCTTTGGAAATGTAATGGTTTATTGCTGAATGTTTGTGTGTTGATGATGTTGACATCCCGTACGATGCCACAGAAGTCGTCAGGATTTTCCTTCAGACACCATGACATTTCACAAGCACACCTTCGTTTTTGGTAATGTAATGATTTTTTGCTGACGGTTTGTGTGTTGATACTGTTTGCATCCCGTACAACGCCACATAAGTCGTCAGGATTTTGGGCCGGAAACTTCGTTACGTAGCGTGAACTTCCTTCTGATGCCAAGCAAAGTAGATACGTCAGAATTGTTTACTGCCGTTTGCTGTAATAGCCTCAGTAGATGCCCGCACAAAACAAGCACAGCCTATAAAAGTTATGAGTTATAAAATAATAATAAAAAATAATTTAACAAATTATTTAAGAAAATTTATAAGCTGCCAGTTGCTCTCTGTTATGATTAATTTTACTTTACGCTTTTATTACAAATAACTCGTAAAGATGCATTAGGAATCGTTGTCCTTTAAAAATGTAAGTTATGAAACGATNTACGCTTTTATTACAAATAACTCGTAAAGATGCATTAGGAATCGTTGTCCTTTAAAAATGTAAGTTATGAAACGATACGTAAATTGGATTGCCTTTTATTTCGTTACACCTTTCTTGTCTAGGTTTTCAGCTATTTGCAACACATTTTTTTTAATGAGCAATACGATCGAGGTTATCAAGCAGTGTGTTTCGTAACGGGAGTTTTCATGTTTTATTTACGGAAAACCTCTCCATCGTTGTCGTTTTGAATGTTTGTAACGGGTAAGTCTGTAAAAACGCCTCTTCTTCCTACCAAAAATGTGTTGACCTCCCGGCGTATACTGACTACTGACACACCACTTTATTCTGGTAGTCCTGGGAAATATACACAAAATAGCACCTAAAACAGTTATACTGATCTTCTCGAACCCAGATCCTCTCGCACAGTTAAAATGACTGACAACACGTTGCGTCACGCATGTCGGCGAGAAAAAAAAGTTGTAGTTTTAAGTGCAGGCGCGTAACAGATGTCAAGTCCACCGTGGAACACGATCCGGGACTTTCGTAAGACAGTTGATATTCAAGGCCATCGGAGAGAGGTGAAAAAAAATAAACGAAACAAGCTGAAGGCGTGTCGAAGTGAGTCACCAGCCTCTCATTGGAATTATAAGCAAGTAGACAGCACAGTGCCCCGGAAGTTCCACTCTCCTTTCACCTGTAATTACAGTCTGTTCACGGAAAAATGATCACTTTTAAGGCCCTAGTTACTATGTTACTATCAGCCATTTTTTATGCTTCCACCATTTTTAAAATAAATATTGCCATGTAAGTAATACTCACAGTGTATATATTTCACCGGACTCGAAAGTTAACGTCTAAGGCTACAATAATATATATATAATTATTATTCCAAATGGGAGGGCTTCAAAAAGTGCCCACTCTACGTATAGCCTATAGCTGACGTGATGAAACGTTTCCAAAAGGCAAAAACGGCGTGAGCTTATCTGCGCCCTTGTCCATTGTGTCGCACAGCACGGCAGTCAAAGGCTTACCACGGTAAGTTGAGGTCTTCTGAAAGTCCCGCTTAGGATCTACTTGCAGACACATTGTGTATTATTCCGCCATACGTAACATTAACACTGCCGTGGGCCTGATCACTCTATTCCTGCGCCAGCTAAGTTAAACTGTAAAATTATTAGAAATGCAAGTATGTTACAAATTTGCCCATTCTGGTACACATGCGCATTAAACACAGACAGAAAGCAAAATAAACAATTTCATTATTCACATATTATTACCTTACACCTTTAATTCGATGTTAAAACACGGAACTACTTTACCTCCGCCGTTATCAACTTAACTAGGAGCTTGCCAGTTAGTGTGCCTGTTAAAATGTATGAGGTAGGAGCAGTGACATTTTTCAAAGGTTGATTTCAAAAGTGCTCATATAATCGTGAGTAGCATATAACTGTAATAGTATGTACTTACATCTTTCTTTATCGGAAACCACGCACAAGAGACAATATGCTGCTCTACTTCAGGAAAGCATAAATCCCGTACAACATGTTTGTGCATCGCTCCCGCGTAACTTAATTGTTCCATCGCAAATTTATTTGTCGTAGGAACCCGTCAATGCCACTACAGCGAATAATTTCGTGAACTGGCGGGTCCCTTGAGTGTAGGCAACCCCGCACGACGAAATTCCTGGAGGTTTTTGACTGTACTGCATTGTTCTTCAGCCGTTCCTTAGCTCTGGGGGTCACCAACCCTAAAATAAATATGGTTGATGACTTTAGGGCTGGTGACTTCAGGACTGCTGAAGTTGGGACTGGTGATCAGTAATATTAACACCACTAGTTTAGTACGTTTTTTTATCACGAGGTAATACAACGAGCCTTCGTACTGAGCTCTTCCAATAATAGTATTAAATTACTACTGCGTTTGGTTATTAAAATTTCTACTTTAATTAAATATACGGCTGAGTGTCGTGTTACGACTAACGGCAACAGGGGCACCTTGCGGCGCGAATCCTGACTCACATCGCAGGTTGGCCTCGATGTGCGGACAGTTCGACCTCCCTTCCAAACGAGAGTGACTCACTAACTATCATGGTCATCGCGGGTACATTTGCAGAGGTGACAGGACAGGCTTTGTTTTGAGGGAAGAAAAAGAAAATAAATGTCGTTAACCACGTCGCCTGCCTGTATTATATCTTCCACCTTTCCGAGTTGCTCGAANAAGAAAATAAATGTCGTTAACCACGTCGCCTGCCTGTATTATATCTTCCACCTTTCCGAGTTGCTCGAAGAACCACGTGAACGCCTCGTGCATTGTTTTGCCTGTGTCGGAATCTATTAGCCGAGGATCCTTAACCTGGGGAAGTGCATCGAGGCTGTGACGTCACATTGACTGTTCCCTTCAGCAAAGGGCACGAGCTGTGTACCCGTCACACGCCCTACGCCCTGAGTTCTGTTTGCCGGAGACTGTTGTTCGTAAATAAATCGAGGCACCATAAAAATGATTACAGTTAATTGATTTTTTTTTTCGTNGGAAGTGCATCGAGGCTGTGACGTCACATTGACTGTTCCCTTCAGCAAAGGGCACGAGCTGTGTACCCGTCACACTCCCTACGCCCTGAGTTCTGTTTCTTAAATTGTTGATAACAGTTCCGCAGATTCTTCCTGCAATNGTTTCTTAAATTGTTGATAACAGTTCCGCAGATTCTTCCTGCAATTTGCCGGAGACTGTTGTTCGTAAATAAATCGAGGCACCATAAAAATGATTACAGTTAATTGATTTTTTTTTTCGTATATGCGTTGCAAATTGCGAAACGAAGACGGGTGTTCGAAATGGTACCCACCTCGACACGAAAGGATCAAGAGAATGTGGAGGAATTGTGGGTACTGAAGCGAAAAAAGGCAACTGAACATGGGTATGTGTGCAGTGAATTCAAACACAGCTTTTATTTTCAGGTGTTCTGACCACACTCAGGTTACTTCTCGCCTAAATCGACACATCCTGTATCCTTTTGCAACGTGTTCAATCGCGACTTGTTTCATAAGTGTACATCGAGTGACTATGGAACAGTTGGAAATTTAACTATTTTAGNAACGTGTTCAATCGCGACTTGTTTCATAAGTGTACATCGAGTGACTATGGAACAGTTGGAAATTTAACTATTTTAGCATTACTATTATTATTATAGTAAAAGAGGAAGATTGGAACAAACTTCAATCGCCAGCAAGTTCAGAAATACGCTAATTCATGCACTCTAAGAAATAATTATTAATGTGACTATATCGTTGTATAAGAATAGTGAGAAAGTGTAAATAGTAAACTATTCTCCCGTACATTCTTGGTACCGTTCCTACATTCGCTCACGAAGCAGACAAATGCGTAGGGAAGTCCCCCAGCCTTGTATAGTAACGACGCTCAACATTACTGTATTTGCAGTCTGACATGTGGTATTATTTCCATGCAGTGTATAGGATAAAAACTTCCATTACAGTATAGAAAGTTTATCGGATTTTTTTTNCATGTGGTATTATTTCCATGCAGTGTATAGGATAAAAACTTCCATTACAGTATAGAAAGTTTATCGGATTTTTTTTTACAGTGTAGCACTACTTTTTATGAGACTCCGCCAATATTACTGAGTACATGTACCAAGCGAAGAGGAGNTTTTTTTTACAGTGTAGCACTACTTTTTATGAGACTCCGCCAATATTACTGAGTACATGTACCAAGCGAAGAAGAGCAATAGTATAACACTGAACCCGCAGTTGGGACGGATTATGGTTCTATTCACGGTGGTTCGACCATCCTGATCTCGGTTCTCCATGGTTTTACCGAACTCACTCCAGGCAGATGCCAAGACGGATACTTTCTTCAGCCCTCGTCCGCTTCTTTCCCCGTTCATGATTGCTCAGGCGGCTGATTCTATGTGGCATGTCAATGCGAGAGTATGCTGGGGGCGTAACTCAATAATGACTCATGATTCGGTAGAGCACAACAGTATCTGATGAGGTTTTATTACATGAAGATTATACAGTTGCTATTTAAATGACTATTGATCGGGGGAGCTTTAAATTGAATACCAAGATGATTATTTAATTACATTATGATTCACGCCATTTTAATTAAACCTATCTGGAAAGTCATTACCTTGTTGCAGCCGGAGGCTGATTCTACGAGACGGTTAACGACGGCCGGACACACCCATCTTCCTGGTCTGCTTCGCTGGTCGGGTCGCCCAAAGGACTAAAGACGAAAGGACCACATTCCGGGTGTTACGCCGGCCTATATCAAGCGCGTGGTTCTGCGGCCCCGCTCAGTGACCGGTGGAGGGGATTTCTGCATCTGTCTTCTTTCGCAAGGATCGACGACCAAATTGTGGCGTTGCAATCCCGCTCGTTTCCAGGTTTAATGTTTGAAGGTGTGATCAGGCAAGCCGTTCAACTAAGGCCTTATCACACCATAACACCCTGCTCTCGTGCTCTTGACGAGACTCCAAGCCATAATTAGAGACCTGGGAATTTCGAGAGTTCATTCGATAGAGTCGATAATTCTGTGTACGAACTAGGCACTGTCACCTTTNTTAGAGACCTGGGAATTTCGAGAGTTCATTCGATAGAGTCGATAATTCTGTGTACGAACTAGGCACTGTCACCTTTACGACAAGCAACTTCAGCATCACGTTAGGTTGTACGTTATCCGCTCGTTCTTTTTTCTACGCCTTTATCGTTTGTTCGCGATCCTGCAGCGTGTGACAGGGAACGAGTAGCCCGATCAGAAAAGCAACGAGCAATTAAAAAGTGTTTGAAATCCACCCTGGCGCCGAAAGACCTCGCGAAATTCTTGGGTCCCTGCCCATACATAACAACTTAAGTGCAGACGTGTCAGTTAGTGTTACGATTGGAGTACATGCAGATGTCCAATTCGTTGAGCGAGTTGTGAACTTCGCACTTCCAACGAGAATAAGTAACTTAATCCAACTACTGAAATTTATCGCGGAAGCTCGCGCACATACTTATCGCTCGATACTTGGCCCTTGTGGATCGTCACGCCACTTATGTGATCGANTATCGCGGAAGCTCGCGCACATACTTATCGCTCGATACTTGGCCCTTGTGGATCGTCACGCCACTTATGTGATCGGTAGTAGAGAAGTGTGAAAGATGAAGGAAATTCCGCTGAGATTTGTGGCCTTTAACAGTCATATACAGGTTGATTCTAAAATCATGGGACAAATATTGAGGGGTGGTAGAGCTCACTAAAACAAACTATTATTGTATAGGAATATATGGGCGGAAGTGACGCGTTGAGGCACAAACACAAAAACATAACGCATTAACGGAAACATAAAATGTTCATTAGCAGCATACTTAACGAGTGATTCCGTACAAAAAATGTTAAAACAGTTGCGGGAAATGCATCCACCAACAGTCACGCATGCTTGGCGACCTCTACATATGGCGTGATTGGCTGACAATGGTGGCGATAGTTGAGGGCAGTCAAACGGTGCGCCAGTGACCTGCTGCATCAGCNGAGCAATTATTATAAACATTGCTGTAAAAAGGCATTTAGCGGCGACGTTGTAAATAAACAATGTGTTGCATTTCATGTGTTATTTTTGTGTTTGTGCCTCAACGCGTCACTTCCGCCCATATATTCCTATACAATAATTGTTTGTTTTAGTGAGCTCTACCACCCCTCAGTGTTTGTCCCATGATTTTAGAATCATCCTGTATACAGCGTCCTGGCCTTTGGCTGCGGCAACAATCTAACTCCACATAATTTTTTTTTAGTTCTTGACTGGCAGAAACATATTGGGAACTGTGTTTTACACCGCGCTGCTTCGCAAACGAAGAGCAGGAAAATCATGGTGTTAAAATAATTTTCAATGAGGTTACGGGAAATGCGTGCTATTAAATAGCCTACGTTTCATAGAAAAAAATTACCTAATAAATATAGCGTGTAGGAATTTTTTTTTCTCTCTTTTTAAATATCTACCGCGTGGAAGTCGTTTGTGAAAAACGTTTCTTTGTTTCAACCCGAAGTCATATAACAAGAAATAGCTTAGCGCTTCACTGTGCACTATTCACATTTTTTTATCTGTGATCTACTGTAAAATACAACATTTTGTAAACTGCTGCATACCTTTCCGAAGGTCTCGCGTTAGTTAGGGCACTAACAAATATTTTCAACCACAAATCTTTAAATTATCTCGCAGTTGCGTCAACGTGAAACATATGATTTAAATGTGTCTTGGTGCTGACCAAAACATGACCACTTGCCACTGACAAACCATCATCACNACGTGAAACATATGATTTAAATGTGTCTTGGTGCTGACCAAAACATGACCACTTGCCACTGACAAACCATCATCACGGAAGAAGAAAAACTACAGCCTTGGAAACCCGCATGATGAAAATGGCACGCGGTGAACCGCACACTACGTGTGGGCATCTTGCCATTGCGGAAACCGAACTTTCGCTGTCATGCCGCCATGCCAATGCCACGTCGTCAGAGGGGACTCGACTTTCTGCGGCAGTCTCCGCCATATTGAATTTATGATACCTTCGCGACAACCTGCATTACAGGTATTGGATCGTGTTTTGCCAATCGACAGGGCATAGAGCATTGGTTTAAATATGTTCTAAAGTTGGCATTGCTGGACTACTGATGCTAGTATCTTTTATGTACCAGTCCGCAAGGGATTTTTTTTCCGTCAGTTCCCAGTTAAAAATTAATATTATACAAGGTCGCGGNCTTTTATGTACCAGTCCGCAAGGGATTTTTTTTCCGTCAGTTCCCAGTTAAAAATTAATATTATACAAGGTCGCGGAGCTGTAATAATTTCGATAAATCCTGAAAAACTTTAATTATGGCTGTGTTGTGGGGAAAATTTCTTTAAACTTCTTAAAATCCAACATGTGGCGGAAAATGGATGAATCCAAATTGGTAAAGACTGATCTCCCTTAAAACTGTTCGAAATCCAAATATATTATTTTAAAAATAGATATTGAGGTTATTTTATGGTTTTATGACATGGTATCGACGATGACTTGATTAAAATACTAAAATCATTTAAAAGATAATGTTCGTGTTTTTATTTTCATTGTCACGAGAATTTTAACTTAAAACCTAGATTCTCGCAAACAAAAAAAAAAGTCATTATATCACAAAGTTTTGTTTCGGTTAACGTGTTTATTATAGTTGCTGAAGTGGCATTTTGCAATTTATTTTAATTTCAACTCTTGGTTCAACTGCGGTAACGGTTCCACTTCTAACTATTTTGAATTTAAATTTTGTACCAGATTTTGTAATTGAAGCTTNGGTTCAACTGCGGTAACGGTTCCACTTCTAACTATTTTGAATTTAAATTTTGTACCAGATTTTGTAATTGAAGCTAAATCGAACCGTAAATAAATTTTCCAATAAATATTCTCCATGACAAAGTGATTACATGAACAGTCATTATGAGTTGTATACTAACGTATTAATTTTAATCAATTTCTAAAATTTGTACTAAAAATATATTTTTTTTTTCAAATCCCTATAGCTGTTTTAACTCATTTTCGAAAAATTATTAACCCGATCACTATACATTTTTAGACAAATTAGGCTATTATTTCACATTACAAAGAAAAATGTTGTAATATGCTTAAAATGAAGAGAATGGCTTTAAACTTTTGAACGACGGATAGGGATCATTCAGGTANCGTGAAACATATGATTTAAATGTGTCTTGGTGCTGACCAAAACATGACCACTTGCCACTGACAAACCATCATCACCGAAGAAGAAAAAGTACAGCCTTGGAAACCCGCATGATGAAAATGACNGTCTTGGTGCTGACCAAAACATGACCACTTGCCACTGACAAACCATCATCACCGAAGAAGAAAAAGTACAGCCTTGGAAACCCGCATGATGAAAATGACACGCGGTGAACCGCACACTACGTGTGGGCATCTTGCCATTGCGGAAACCGAACTTTCGCTGTCATGCCGCCATGCCAATGCCACGTCGTCAGAGGGGACTCGACTTTCTGCGGCAGTCTCCGCCATATTGAATTTATGATACCTTCGCGACAACCTGCATTACAGGTATTGGATCGTGTTTTGCCAATCGACAGGGCATAGAGCATTGGTTTAAATATGTTCTAAAGTTGGCATTGCTGGACTACTGATGCTAGTATCTTTTATGTACCAGTCCGCAAGGGATTTTTTTTCCGTCAGTTCCCAGTTAAAAATTAATATTATACAAGGTCGCGGAGCTGTAATAATTTCGATAAATCCTGAAAAACTTTAATTATGGCTGTGTTGTGGGGAAAATTTCTTTAAACTTCTTAAAATCCAACATGTGGCGGAAAATGGATGAATCCAAATTGGTAAAGACTGATCTCCCTTAAAACTGTTCGAAATCCATATATATTATTTTAAAAATAGATATTGAGGTTATTTTATGGTTTTATGACATGGTATCGACGATGACTTGATTAAAATACTAAAATCATTTAAAAGATAATGTTCGTGTTTTTATTTTCATTGTCACGAGAATTTTAACTTAAAACCTAGATTCTCGCAAACAAAAAAAAAAATGTCATTATATCACAAAGTTTTGTTTCGGTTAACGTGTTTATTATAGTTGCTGAAGTGGCATTTTGCAATTTATTTTAATTTCAACTCTTGGTTCAACTGCGGTAACGGTTCCACTTCTAACTATTTTGAATTTAAATTTTGTACCAGATTTTGTAATTGAAGCTTAATCGAACCGTAAATAAATTTTCCAAGAAATATTCTCCATGACAAAGTGATTACATGAACAGTCATTATGAGTTGTATACTAACGTATTAATTTTAATCAATTTCTAAAATTTGTACTAAAAATATATTTTTTTTTTCAAATCCCTATAGCTGTTTTAACTCATTTTCGAAAAATTATTATCCCGATCACTATACATTTTTAGACAAATTAGGCTATTATTTCACATTACAACGAAAAATGTTGTAATATGCTTAAAATGAAGAGAATGGCTTTAAACTTTTGAACGACGGATAGGGATCATTCAGGTANGAAAAATGTTGTAATATGCTTAAAATGAAGAGAATGGCTTTAAACTTTTGAACGACGGATAGGGATCATTCAGGTATATCAGTCGCTCTTTCAATAACAGTGACGACGCAAAAGAAAGCATTCATTCGACTTTGAATGTAAACAATACTTCAGAAGAACGAAACCATAAGAGATTTTCTCCACGTCCTTATAGTTAGTTTCGTAAATCGATACACGGAAGCTTTACAATCGCTTTCATCTGCGCGTGGCGCCTTCGTGCAGAGAGCCAAGAAAACTTACGATATAGTCCATTCATGGTTGATTCCAAGTTTACAGAAACACTGTTGGAATTCTACTTTCAGGGCACACATTACGTAACCTTCCGCCACACAAACATAAGATNATTCTACTTTCAGGGCACACATTACGTAACCTTCCGCCACACAAACATAAGATGTAAACAAGTCTGAAAATCAATACCGGTTAGAAAACAATGCACTGTAATTTTGCACAGAAAAAACAGTCAAAAATAAATATTTTCTATACATAACGACACGTGTTTCCGATAGTGTTGCCTGAAAACTGAAATATGCCAGTGAAAATATTTTCTTTACAAATCGTGTAATTACTCTATTTAATAATACTTAATGCAGGAACTATTTCTCAGATAGCCATTACCAACACACCTCTTTTCAACCAACTGTCATAGGTTTTAGAACTGAAATATAATCAGCGGGCTTGTGGGGATATCGTTGCCTGTCATCGTAAAAAAAGTAGCAAAAAAGTTTACTGGTCACGTATTTTTCTTGCTTATTTTCATCACAGCAGAGTAAATTCATCTACAGGTCTGAGTTACACTTCAGGAAGTCTATCTGCATGTTAGAAAGTTAATGAACCACTTCAAATTGTGAGAGAGAAAAAGTGTAATTTCTGGTTGTCTGATAAAAACGAANTACTGGTCACGTATTTTTCTTGCTTATTTTCATCACAGCAGAGTAAATTCATCTACAGGTCTGAGTTACACTTCAGTAAGTCTATCTGCATGTTAGAAAGTTAATGAACCACTTCAAATTGTGAGAGAGAAAAAGTGTAATTTCTGGTTGTCTGATAAAAACGCATTTAAATTAGATCCTTTCACTCAAGCATAAAGGCCACTCGGGATTTGATTGCAGAGTACGGTTGTTCAAGTGACTNATTTAAATTAGATCCTTTCACTCAAGCATAAAGGCCACTCGGGATTTGATTGCAGAGTACGGTTGTTCAAGTGACTCCAGAGAGTTAAATTAATTTAGATCTTCATTAATGATACCTTGAAATAACTTCATTATCCCAGGGAAAATTACCACAGCAATTTAATTTCACTCACTAACAATGTTGAAGCAGGTGAAAGCAGGTCTTAAAGATGATGTTGATGTTTTGCTTATTACATTTTTGGAAATGAATTATTTAGAAAGTAGGTTTGTTGAGCATTACCTATCTCTGTTATCATGTGGTGCAAAGCAAAATTACTTTACTCATCTATGACAACAAGAAATAAAATCCAAGTATATAAAATATTTAATTTTCGCAGTGCTATCAAAAACCCTTTTTGCCAAAACTGTGCTTCGCTTTGAAGTCTCATTACCATAAAACCGTTACACGTCCGTCTGCAAAAGGGATTACTTCACGTCTATGGGAATAACGGTTTAACATATTTCATTACCACTACCTCTACCGTGATGGATCGGAAAAATATTAGCCTTGAAGCTATATTTTTCCTGCCCAACAATAAAACTCACGATTTTCGCTCAAGACCAAGCGGAATTAATACTTAGTTACAAAGTAAATGTGGAACTTTGGTGGCATACACACAAGGTCTGAGAAATGCTTACACAATATTTCGCTAACGAAGAAAGGTTAGGAACATCAGTCCATAAAGTGTTCTAATGCACTATTTTTTCTGTATTAGAAAACAGTTTACCACTTCCGTTTGTTAAGACTAAACACGATAATAACCGGGTGTTTGCACTCTTTGAACATGAATAACAGAGAAACTATTAATGACAGTCTGGTGGGACTGCTTGTTTTTTGACCTTAGTAACAGTAAAATGGTCAACATTTCCACCATCAGCAGCGAGACATCGTCTGCAACGGTGTAGAACCGAACGACAAACAATAGCGATGATTTTCACGGAACGGATTCACAAACTGTCACAATCGCGTATCTCATGGCGTCCGGTGTCCGTGGCTTCGTGCCGTGCACAGTGTTCTTCAGTGTTTACCTCGGTGGAAAATCAAAAGTGATTACATCTGGAGATCTGGCTGAATACTCAACACTTCCTTGTCGGCCCATCCACCTCCCAGCAAATGTTTCATCCAGAAACAATCGTACGTACTGATGGCGTAATGTGACGGTGCACCGTCCTTCTGGAAAAAAGAAATCGCCAACTGAGTAGAATTGGTGAGCAGCTGGCGAAATGTTTTCCTGCAAAACGGTACAGTTACTTTCATCTGGAACTGTTCCGTCAGAGAAGTGTGGCCCCACAAGTACTCTGGCAGACATATCGCACCACACTGTTTACCCATGAAGATTAACTGCTTCCTCTACAACAACGGGGGAATTTTCACCGCCGCAGTACTCACAGTTGTGGCGGCCGACAGTTCCATTAGATTTAAAAGTTGCCTCATTGGACCAAAAAACATGCCAGAAAAATGCCATTTTCCATTGCGCATGTTCATGACCCACTCTACTCGCAAAATTCGACACACCTATCAAGTCGTCTTCATTCATAACGTGAAGTGACAAGGGAAGAAAGCCTTCAATTTACTTGCCTTATAATGCGATAAACACTTAATTTACCAACACCTGACTTGCGCCAAGCTTGCTGTACGGATTTAGACTTCCCAGGGGTAACGTGCGATTGTGTGCAAAACGGCCCCCATACTGCCTTCGTCCGTTGTAGTTGTCTTCCTGCCGCACCGTCCTTTCTTCACATCACACACATTTCCGCCCCTCTCAAACTTATCACGTGAGGGTGGCGCAGTATCGAATTCTGCCTTCTGTCTTTTCATGTTCTCACATTTTCAATAACACTTTCAAATCCACTTACGTTTCTTGAATGAAAACGTTGGCTCCACCATTTCCTCTGCAATTCTATTGCTGCCGCTCGTGGCTGCAAACAGAACTGACAACAGCAGAATGGCTACACGTGCTCGCACACACCCAGAGTTGTCCATATAGCATCAAATATACGCAGGCTCATCAGACTGTCTTTAATAGTCTCTTTGTTATTGTATTCATATTATGTTGATACAACGCAGAATTATTATAATATGGTTTTACCATTAACTTCAGCAATATATATGTGAATTGTACAAAGAACACTCAATTCTGATCTTAGAAATAAATGTTGAAATTCTTCATTTCTTAATATTTGCTACTGTGCAGAGACTTGAGACTGAAACATTTGATTTATCAGTCAGAAATTCTATCCACCAAGTCAATGGTTCACATGCGTTCTGAAATATATAAATTATGGGGAAAAAACATTTATGCTCTCTGAATTCAAGTAGCTTGTGCTCCTCGGCAATAGTTTGTATTGCTGCTCCACATTCACCTCCATCACCCTCATCGGCTCTCAAGATCTCGATGTAAAGAGCCACCCAATTCTCTTCACTCGCCGATTCATCACCTTTGTGGAAGCTATACATACACCAAGTGGGTGCCTAGTAACATCAGTTTAAAGATAAGGCACTGTTAAAAGACGACAGACATGTAATGTCTGCCGTCTTTTAACCGTGCCTCTGCTTTCACAACGGTCTCAACGTTCAGAGATATTATCGGGAGCCCACTTATCGACCGACTCTGTACACTGTTTTCGCTTTCTTTAAAATGCTTCCACCACTTGAATTCTGTTGATATGCCCATTTCTTCTTCGCCGTACAATTATTTGACGTTTCCTGTCTATTTATAGGTAACTTTACGCAAAATACAAGAGAAATCCTTTGTCTGGTTATTAACTATAAGTTCTTCTCATTCACCATTGTAATACAAACTGCAGATCAATTTTAGAACGAGCAGAATAACAACGACAAACTGGGCGTTGACTTAGTGTACATAAACAAAAGCACGCTAAAGGCCGTCTTCACGGACGATACTCAAGAAATGGCTTCCGTAGAATAGGCGCAGTGCTGCCACGGACTTTCATAACAGCCCTAATACGTGTATATATATATATATATACATATATATATATATATAAGTATAACATGGCTTATATTTGCAGATATTAATGTGGTAATCCTATCTTTCCCAACCCCTTAACATAACAGAGGTCTTCACGAACTTCCCAAGACGATGAGCGAGTGAGTGCAGAGATTTAGGTGGTTCTTAATATCGAGGTCCTTGAGAGCTGACGAGGGTGAAACGAGTAAGTATGGAGCGACGCCGGAATGAAGGGGCGGAGGAAACGGGAGATCTCCGAGAAAACCGGCCCGACCGTATGCATCGCCCGGCACGATTCCCACACGCGGGAATCCAGGGGCGACCCCACCGGGAATCGAAACCAAGTTCGCCTTGGTGGGAGGCGAGTAGTCTAACCACTATACCACCGCGGCCCCCCTTACGTCGAGGTTTCGAGAGACGACGAGGGGCGGCATACACGCACTGAAAGGCGATGGACAACGTGTGGATGTCACCTACGACTCGTGTTTACCGCGCTGCATACGTGGGAGAAACTCCGTTAAGAAACCGGTGTACGCCGAGGGCAGATGAGCACNCCAGCCTGAGAACCGGTTTCCCCCCACTCCTCCGCCCATCCCCTTACGAACGAGCGATCACTTCAACCCGACGCGCCGGCGAAGTTCAAGTACGACTAGCTGTTCGCTAATGGCTCTCAGCCACCACACGTCGCTCGTTACCTGCGACAGCTTCGAGGACTAACTGTGCGCGGAGCACACGTAATTTGCTGAATCTCGACACACACCGTATAATCTTTTCGCGTTTTCTTCACGCCTTTTATTTAAACCTTTGGTTGTTTCCTAAATAATTATCCTGGGGCGTATTTTCTCACGTTTGTTNTTTCTTCACGCCTTTTATTTAAACCTTTGGTTGTTTCCTAAATAATTATCCTGGGGCGTATTTTCTCACGTTTGTTGCGAATAAATGCGCGGAGGACTGGTTGCATCTGGTCGCTGAAATGTTCTGTAACCGGTAAACCAGGTGACTGGGTAAGTCAAGGTCACGATTGCACTTCTGAGAAACCAGCGCCGTGTGCAGGTTGAGTATTATCTTGCCGGAACCCGGTTCCTGGCCACTCAGTCAGAAGAGGAAAGCAGGATGTCTTCAGCGTACTGCTGTGCATCCGGTGAGCTTCGCATAGCTACCAGTGACAGACGGCGATCACACGCNGCAGGATGTCTTCAGCGTACTGCTGTGCATCCGGTGAGCTTCGCATAGCTACCAGTGACAGACGGCGATCACACGGGATGGCTGCCCTAGAACACCACGCCAGTGGTAGTGGAGGTAATGTGAGGTAGGGGTTGCAGCGCCAACTGCGGCTATCGTCCAGAGCTAGTGGGCAGTGTATGGGTACCATCGCGTGTCTCTCAACACAATATTACGTATGTAGTCGAACGAACGGCTGAATGACGGGGAAATCCGGCGTGCCGTCCAACTTCCCTTTGTCAGAGATATTATTCGCCCTTTCTCAGTGATATTTCACGAAAAGATTTCGAGACAAGATACAGTCCAAAGCACTGTAGGGTCGTCCAGTTTCTTTGATTGGCTAAAAAATGTTCTGGCCTATGTTAAAAGTTTGCACACGAACCACGAAAGTTCAGTGTCAGAGTTACTTAGTCCTGAGTGGCTTGGTCAAAGACGGACACGGCACCAGCAGCCAATGTAGGTATAACAACATCTGAGGTGTGTATATAGTATTGAAATCTACTGTGTGCTCCGATTTTTACGCGAAAAGTCACTGGCCCTAACCATTAGTCATCCGTACGCCTGTCTCGTGAATAAAGCATTGTAGGCAAGTATCGTTCGTCCCACATGTTACGCCGTGTTCGAAGGACTGTTTGTATACTCCACGCGGAGAGTAATGGCAGCATACTCGAACACTGTTAGAAAAAATGCCCGTAAAATTACAGAAAATACCGGTTTAAATTATCCAGAGATCTGCGCTAAATTACGGCCTCTTAGTTTTTTTCCAATAGCGTTCTCTCGGTAAATTTCACATAAATCTTCGTGAATTCACGGAAAGTGTCCACAAAATCGCAAGTTCGTTTTTTTGTAATCTCCTCTTTATAAAAAGTAATAACAAAATAAAAAGTTTACTTTTGTTATATGGGTGAATCACTGTGTATAAATATGACTATAAAAAATAATACATTTGGTCCGGGAGCGTGATTTGAACTCGGAAAAATGTTTCAACACACCAGCACACTATTCACTAAGCTACCACGCTTTCGCAATAACCAATTTTTTTAAATATGAGGTAGTATTGTACATCTCAGTTTCTAGTTATGTAAGTAGTTTGCGGTTTTTTTTTCAAGTTTACAAATAGGGTTAAGAAAAAGAGTTTTATTTTCGTAATGTATTTCAATTCAGTCCACTACAATTAAAAACTATAATTTTACTCTAGTTGGGGCACACCTCATCATAATCTAGGTTTATGGAGGTGAGGCAGAAACGGATAACCTGCACTAACGAACGTCAAGGTCCTATTTCAAACACAACTGTGGAGGTGATCTTGGACGTAAAATAAAATCGCAGTAAAAGATTAAAATTAAACATTTTTCGCATTTATTTCTTAAATTATGATGATAGCAAATGAAAGAGAAGCATCTTGTATTACAGTGATTAATTTTTAATTGCAAATGTTGCAATTCCGTGGAGTCTGATTTGGTTTTAATCTTCTGGAACATAGGTGCACGATTCCATGTGTTATGAAATAGGTATTAAATTACCGGCGTACTTGAGTAAGAGTTGTCTAATTTTGCTGTTGCATAAAATTGTAATTGCTCGTAAATGATGATTTGCACACATAAAAATAGCTTTCCAGCTAATGTGAAGCATTTACGCGGTCTATTAGCGGTGCAATTTTCTCCGTGGAATCTGAAAATGGTTTATCTTTAGACATAAAACTTTTTCACTTGCAGAGAACCGACGTTAACACGGTTAAAAAATACTATTTTTAATGAGATATTTTGAGCTAGAATGGTTAGATATGTTGCATGGAATTTGAGAATACTTTTTTTTTTTTAGTATACCGCCGTGGGCATTAGTATAATACTGGTACAAACCATAATCTTTAAATAAATTGTTTTTCATGTTGGTGTGTTGCCAATTAAATGCGTGTTAAAATATCGTGGGTAATGAAATTTAATAAGCATATCAACGTTTCAATACCTTCGATTATTACGTTTGTGATGAGAGTTTAATTTGATCATCATTAACAGCTTAGCTTCGCGTGTTGGAATCGTGTGTGACTATGCCGCTGGTCGGCGGGTTTTCATTGGGATCTCCTGTTTCCCCCGCTTTTGCATTTCTGCGCTGCTCCATCCTCACCTCACTTCACCTTCATCGGCTCTCAAGACCTCGCTGTTAAGAGCTGCTCAAATATCTCTACTCCACGTCACTTCATCAATAGTTTCGCAGGCAGTTCGATATTGTCAAAATTCATATTAAAATCCGTTCGCGGTTACTTCACACTATTCTGAAGCCCTGCTAAAGTTCAACTTTCAAGATATTCCTCCGCCTTGTGCAAACTAAGCTTAACTAAGTCTAGAAAATTACACCAAAGAACAACGCACCTAATTCGTGCGCACTCAATTGTAATAATATTTCGCATGAGAGCTATTTCTTACTAGGCGCTACCAATACAGATTTGTTGCCACTGTTTTTATTCATGTTTATTACAAATTAAATATTATAATTTTTAAATAAAATGTAGTTAAAACTTCAATTTAACGACAAATAAGATACTTCTATGTCAACAGAAGTATTAAACGTTGTGATACATTGCATATTTAGGAAATAACTAAATACGTCATGCATAGGGTGATTTTTCAAAGGTTTGATTAAAAAAAGACTGAAGAAACCGCGAATAGACTATAATTACTTTCGTGAAGAATTATTTATAATACCGGAATCCTGAATATTATCTTGACACCTTATTCCACGACTAAAGTATTCTTCGCGCAGGACTCCTTCAAACTTACGATTGGCAAAGAAAATTTCTATATAATTAAGTTGTTGGAGGGAAAATTTCCTATTACATTAAGATAACTCACGGAAAATCAAATGTGCTCTCTATGCTGTTTCAAAAATGAGGTTTAATATCTCGCATAGGAAGAGATTTTGCAGCTACTGTAAATATATGTACCCGCAAAGTGAAAAATTATTTACATTAATGCAACACATTTGTTCTAGAATTACCTTGCAAACATTAATAATTTCTTGAATGAGAATTTTTGTCTAAAATTTGCTGGTCTTAAAAAAGTGTTTTTATGTTATTTTATGCGTTGAAAGTGTTAACAAAACTAAAATATGTTATTTCAGTTTAGTACCAAGCCAATTCAGTCGTGTTTCTTTTTAAAATGCCGCGCTATGTGAATTTGAGCAGCTATGTCAAAAAATCCGTTCAAAATTTAAATAATTGTGAATTTAAAAAAAAATATGGCGTAGTACCCTCCTTTGAAACCGTTTCCTAAAAGAAATACGTGACTGTAATTTTTTTTTTGTTTTGTTATGGTTTAAACTGATTCAAAACGCACAAATACAGCAGGTCGGTAAATTTTCTATTCGAAAACCTGTGATCGTGGACCGACCTCAAGGACGAGCTTGGGAATTGACCTTAGTGGTGTCGCCACTCACTTAAGTGAGGAGTTACCGCTGACCCTGATTGCCAATGCGTCACGCGCTGGTGACGAAATTTTAGCACTGATAGGGTATAATCCATTCACGGTTACTTCACACTTTTCTGAAGCCCTGCTAAAGTTCTACTTCCAGGATATTCTTCCGCCTCTTGCAAACTAAGTCTAGAAGAAAATTACACCAAATTACATGACACCAAATTCGTGCGCAGTGAGATGCAAAAATATTTTGCATGAGAACTATTTTTTACTAGGCACTACCAACACTCATCTTTTATCACTGTTTTTGTACATATTTATTATAAAGGAAATATTATAATTTATAAATAAAATATAGGTAAAATTTTAATTTAACTAAAAATAAGATACTTCTGTGTNATAAAGGAAATATTATAATTTATAAATAAAATATAGGTAAAATTTTAATTTAACTAAAAATAAGATACTTCTGTGTTAACAGAAGTATAAAACGGCTGTGATACATGGCGTATTTAAGAAATTACTAAACACATCATACTTGGGGTGATTTTTCAAAGGTTTGGTTCAAAAAGTGTGAAGAAACCGCGAATAGACCATGTTCGAGTGAATCAGTCTGCCAGTCGCGTGGAGTCGTGAGGCGCCGAAACGACTGGCGTTCACTATGCAACGCAGTTCAAGCGCGAGTTAGTNTGCGCAGCATTCCAAGCATTCCAATACGCCCATCATCCGGCGGTTGAGTGCCGCCTCTTCCGCCCACTTTCCAGGGAAATGATCTAGGCGGCTAGAAAGTTCCGTGCTCCGCGCGTCGAAGTTCGCTTTCTCTTGTCGGGCTAGGGGCGTGAGTTTGTTAATAGACGCTTGCGCGCTGATGTAACCCTTCGCGCACTAGTGGCGTAGGAAATCGCCCGTTCCGGCACGAATGCCCCTGAACAGAAGCAGCCAGCCGGGGCGGAATTCTGTATTTTGTTAGATGTGGAATACCGATTATTAAATACTCTTGACGAGAACTATGCTGAACGCTGTACAACATTTAATCCGTTATGCTAGTGCATTATTTATTTTAATAATACATTAATAATAAATATATTGTTACAGCATTCCAAAGTTAAGAGAACTTGATTAGATTTAACACAGCTATTATTTACAAAACTCTTGCTATTCCTGGCGAGCGCAATATTTAACGCCTATCTCAATTATAATTAAAAGTCCTTTCCGAAGTCTCTATATTGGTTGTAGACACTTAATTCACACTAATTTCTCACACATGTTCTGTCTGTCTAGTGCCATTATTCCAAAAGTCTTACACTCACGCAACCCAGTTCAGTAGTCCCGCTCGCCAGTCTCACTCTTCAGTGTACCGATGCTCGCAGTCCGCAGACTTCACTCCTGCTGGTCACTCTCGCCGCCACTCGACGCTCTGCTGGCTCGTCGTCTTCGCACACCTGTTGTTTGATGTCACGCAATATTCTAAACTTTCAACTCTCGAAAACTGTCGGCCTCGGAGGCCCGTCCCTGCATAAGTAGTCTTTTCGACCCGATATGGATGATACCCACCCCTCAAGTCACTCTGAGAGAGGCTAGGGCATTGACCAGAACATTCTTTCACAGATCACCGCAGATATTAAATCCGCTGAAGGTTCTAGAGCGTGCGGGTAGCGATAGGCTTATCGCGGCGGAACGCTGCGGCTTGCCTTTGTTCCTATGTTAGTAGCACGGCAATCGCGCACAGCTTCACTCGCACGACCGGGACGGGCAAGGGAAGCGATGCAGACCAGCAGGCATGTACCAATATATATACTTTTATGTAACTTTTCCTTACCACTCTGCCTTTAGTTGCATCTATCTGATTCAGTAGATCTCTTGTTCACGTTCCATAAACAGTAACTGGCCTGTAGATTGTGTTATATGTGTCGTCAAGCTGAAACGATGGATATCGACAAATATAACAAGCATTTTCGGATGGTCGTTTTCCTTTGGGTTTACCGAATCGCGCCTTCTGTACACAGCAATCAATAATTCCTACAAATTTTGTTAGCAATATATATTTTTTAATGTAGTATATATATTCAATAAATTTGTTCACTTAAATTTTAGCATATTCACTGCCGAATATATATTTATGCAGTAGTGTTGCTTTGTGATGAGGGCCTACCTATTGTGATTCCGATTTATTCCCGAAATTGCTCAGAATTTGAGCACTTATCCCGTTAACGTGTGGTTTTGTAACCGGCTTTAATTAAATGTGTCGTTGCCGTTAGAATTCCATAACGTAATCGTTTGCTGTGAAACTATGAAATGTGCAATTGCTTTAAAAAATGGCCCAGATTTTGGCAGCAGCTTCCTTCTTCCCAGATACTAGCACAGAAATGTCTTTCAAATTAAGTCAGGGCAGTGGAAAGGGAAGTCAATGATAAAATTTAAGGCTCCCGCCTGTCTAACGAGTGAACTACGTAGGAAATATATTCATGGAAGCGTTTAAGAAACTGCTGAACTTATGCGTGGTTTGTTTTCAGACGAGAAAAATACCAAACTTCAGAACAAGGAGTAGGGTCTACAACTTCCAAAATATCCCGCCTATTGCTAGCATTATGCCGAAGCACTTCAACTTACGCATAAGCGGAATTTTCTGAGAGCTCAACGTGAGTATTAGTTAAGTGAATATCTGAGAAATCTGTATATAGAGGACTACACTGGGTTCCACTAAGAATTCCCCACCTTGACTGTAGGCTCACACATCAAGGATCCATAGTCACAACACAGAGTACTAGAGAATACAGATGTGGAATAGCGGCTTATTCCGCGAACTCAAGCCGTTCGCCAATCAGCGCCTGGTAAGTCGCCAGCCAACCAGCAGCTCAGCCAGCAGGGAACCTCCCGCAACACACAGCAGCCAGTCAGACACAAGACCCGTCCCCAGAGCTTCGCGCCGCCAATCAGAGAATGGGTACGCCCACATCAAAGGGACCGCCACGCAATTTTCGTCTCTGTGTACTTTTTTTTACTTTGTGGTCACACGCAGCGCGAAAGAAAGACTGCACACCAGTCCAGTGGCTTTGCGCGTGGAGTCGAATGGGGCGTTTAATGCACCTGCATCTTTCGCCCTTATACGTTGTACTATTCAAATGCACAAAGTTGCTCCAGGAAGGCGGGCCACGTACAGTGTATTATTTCACACATCAGAATGTTTAGTGTAGATGTCTGCCAAATGAAAAGATTGTCGGAAATTCTGTCAACAGGAAATTCTGAGTAACGCTATTTCATACTTTCTAGTTGTAATCTCTCTTTAATGAGACACATTACTTCCTAATATATTATTTCGTTGCAATAAGAACTGAAATTATGCTGTATGAAAATTTCACCAGACTGTAAAAATTATTTATGAAAACAATATATATATTTGTACCGTTTATAGTTTCTTTCACTTATACTTCCAGCTGCCTGTAAAATGCAATGTATGTGACTTGAGCATTTTTTTTTTTCATTATCAGGGTGATGATCCCCGTCACAGTGAGTTTATATAACTTTTATCCACAGCTGGAATTACTGATTTTGTATTATGATTTACTGATCGGTATTGCTTTGTGCAGTTTGTGAAGTCCGTAGTGCTACGGCTTATATACTGTCGCTACTGCCATTTCTGTCAAAATGCTTAACTTTGAACTCCCATGTTTATTTCCTTTAGACACAAAATGCAGTATTCTCTTGATCCTCTGGGCCCACCTCGAACTGCCACTGCCCATTCTTCATGTCCAAAGTATAAAAACATTGCGAACCTGCTAGGCTGTTCAGTGTGTCGTCTATCCTGGAAAGTGTATAACAGTCTGCTAGCTAAAAAAATTTAGAAACAAAACTGATTAAACACGTGTACGAGATAAACACATGCTGAACAACAGAAAAAATACAATAAAGAACTTTAACGCAGAGAACATCAACAATTTTCTTATTGGTAGGATTCTTGCATTGATCATACTTATTCCATTTTAGATCCAAGCGTATGAGGTTTTACAGTATTTTCGATATCTTGCTTTTTCGATTCAAATACCTTCCTTTCGTTGTATGGGGTCTGTTTTGCAAAGCTGCGTTCGATAAATACGTTAAATTTTATTCGTGGCGTGTTTACCTCAAGAAATCATATCTTGTTTCCTCCCGGCAGTCGCCAGTCAGAAACTATAATAAAGTTAGTGAATGTATGAAAACTTGATTAAGCTCGGGAAGTTATAATTTATGTTGTATGGTGCGAAAAATTTTGGTTGTAGGACATTTACGATGACTTCAAACTTTTCTGAAGCCCTGCGCTAACGTCCTACTTTCAGACTATTCCTCCGCCTCGTGCAAACAAAACTTATCCAAGTATAGAAAATCACACCTAAGGGAAAACTCACCGTATTTGTGTCCACTTAGTTCAATATCATTTCCCAAGAGAACTATTTATTACTAGGCATCACCAACACACACGTTTTTTCTCCATTTTTATTCACATTAATTGTAAATTAAATATTACAACTTACAGATAAAATAAGGTAAAAACTTTATTTCGACCAAAAATAAAATACTTTTATTTCAACAAAGTGTAAAAATCTAAATACGTCATACATGGGGTGATTTTTCAAACATTTGATTCTAAAAGTGTTAAGAAATGTAGAATGGACTTGAATCTTTATAAATAGAACTTATGGCAAGAAAACTTATGAATACAAGTTGGCTGGGACTGATCCGCCCAGGGCAAGGCACTTCGCAAGCGTTAAAGAAGCGCGAGCGAGGTCTTTAGATCCGACGAGGGTCGGGTGAGGTGAGTATGGAGTGGCGCCGGGATGCAAGGGCTTGGGAAACGGGAGATCCCCGAGAAAACCCCCGCCAATCAGCGGCATCGTCGGGCACGATTCCCGCACGTGAAAAAAAAC
>NQII01002130.1:278269-336681 GCA_002778355.1 Clitarchus hookeri
GCGGGAGGCGAGTGGTCTAACCACTACACCACCGCGGCCCCGTTGAAGAAGCAGCTGGCGACCTACATTCTGGAGTCGGGGAGGTCGTGGCCTTCACTTGGCGATGATTGCAGACTTGGTCGTGGACGAGACCTGGTTGCTTCTGCTCTTTACAGTCGTGTTGCAATTCTCGTTTCGTAACAATCTCTTGGCAGAAAGTAAGCTCCGAGAAATAAATTAAGTAATTTTATAGGAGGGTAAAATTCTCAAGCGAAAAATGCTGGGTGGCAAAGATTTTGAAATTAATTTTTTTTATCAAATCTATTCTACTTTACACGGTATAAAAAGTTACCTGGAATATGATTTTACGTTTTGCATTTCATGGAACATGGGTCTTAGAAAATAATGTGACAAAGGATTATTTCACTAGCGTTACAAAACGTAACTAATAATAATAATAGTCATTTTCAGAGATTATATAATTCACGATAATCGAAAGTCGCTACTTACTTAAAGATATCTACATATTCAGAAAGATTTTCACCTGTTTAATTGTTGGATAATTATTTTTATATTCTTTCATATGTGTTACATTTTTAACTGTCCCAAGATTTTGTATAATAACTTACTAGGTAAGTCTTAAAGAGAATTTACTTTCGTTCTATGAGCCTTGAAAACTTGCATATTCTGTGTCTGGAATCTAAGCTATTTGCATTTTTATTAGTTCTAAATAATATCAAAGTTAATGTCTAAATGTAATTATACAAAAATAGGGCGAAATTTGGGTTAGTCATTGCCTTGAAGGGCGACGGCGATTACGTAGTATTTTTTAGTAAAAACAATCTTAATTTATATAGATCACCTTGTCTTCCCATTTTCATTAGCGCAAACACAATTTGAAAGCCAAAATAATATTCCCATGGACCTGATCATTTTATTCTTACGTCGGTCAAGAGAAACTATGCAATTATTAGAAATTTTATATTCTCATATTTATATATGAATGGAAAACGGAAAGTAAAAGAAAATGTTTCAGCATTCACAAATGTTTACTGAATACTTCTAATTGAACGTTAAAACATGGAACTAATTTCCCTACGTCGTAGCCACCTTTACTGGACAGTGGCATTTTTCAAAGGTTAATTTCAAAAGTGCTCACTTTACCGCGGAAAACCTTCAAACCAAGTGTCGTATTTCAAAGGAATTGACAATATAACACCCCAGTGACAAAAAAAAAAAATTATCTGAAACCAAACAATGTGACAAAACAACTTTTTGAAAATTATACGCATCAAAATTTTAAGTCTCATATTTCAGTTTTAAAAAAAATTATGAATATAATTTTTTTAATGATTATGTATTTTTATTTAAGTCATGATTGACATTATGTTACGTAACCATAAAGCATCCTCGAAATCTAGGAATAACCTTGGTTCTTGAACGACCTTAGGAAACATTTTTAATTTGTGATATTTCAAAGGTTGTATTACCGTTATGATACGAACCTCACATACAAGGGCTAGACGAATGTACGGTAATGCATGTAACAAGAGGTAGGCAGAGTTTAACGTCTCGTCGACAGTGAGATCATTACAGACGGAGCAAGTTGCTCAGAGAAGTAGCACTCGGCCATGGCTAAGGCTTATTGTACTCAGGTTGGGAAGCTCAATGCTTTAAATTAGGCAACTAAAAATTTTCGCCGCTAGGGTGCTCTGGTGTCGCATGTGTACTGAACTTTTTCCGTTTTTGTATGTAAGTAAATGGGATAACTGTAATTTTCATTGTGTAAAATATTCCAAGTTGTAATGTGTTACATCTTACGTAAAAAAATAAACTTTGCTCCTCGCATTAGAGTGGAGATTGGATTTAGCAAAACGTAAGCTTGCACAATTACTTAATTTAAATGTCACAACTCAAGCGAAAAATATAATAGTGAAATGGTTTAAAATATCATTTTCAGGGTCTTCGTGCGCTTTTTCCTCAAGCGAAAAGAGAAAAGTACAAAATTACTTTTAATAACAGCTGTATTTTTTCCAACTTAAATTTTTAACGTTTTACAACTTAATTAAGCTTGCTTATGAACGTCTTATGCCAACACAGTTGCATTTTTACTGTTGGTTCTTGTAAACAGCGTTGGAGGCCGTTAATAACATTGTTACATGCTTGCTGCTCTTCATCGCTCCCCTTACCCCATCCTGCTCGCAAGAGCGAAGGAATGTTTGAAGGTCAGGTGAGCGATAATCCAAGAACCGCTTCAAGATACAGAGGCATGCCGCCACGCATATCGCCGCGATAAGCCTATCGCAAGTCGCGCGCCCCTGTCCTTCAGCGGATTTAATTTCTGCGGTTATCTACGAAATAGTGTTCTGGTAAATGCTCTAGCCTCTCTCAGCGTGACTCGGGGTGCAGGGAACCTTCCAGAACGGGCTAGTGGGACTACTTAAGCTGTTCCGGGCCTCCGAGCCGAGAGTTTTGAGTGTTGAGAGCTTGGAGGGTTGTGCGACCTTTAGCGACAGGTGTGCGAAGACGACGAGCCAGCAGAGCGTCGAGTGGCGGCTAGAGTGACAAGCGGGAGTGAAGTATGAGGACTGCGAGCATCGGCACAGTGAAGAGTGAGACTGGACTGGATGCCTGAGTGTAAGACATTTGGAACGATGGCAATATACAGAATGAATATGTGTAAGTAATGCATGTGAGTTAAGTGGTTACAAGCAATTTAGATACATTGAGAAGGACTTTAGTTAGAATTGAGATAGACATTAAATATTGCGCCCACTGAGAATAACAAGAGTAATAGTGAAGATGGATAGTTTTTATGTTGTTAATAAAAGCTGTGTAAATAATTTTAAAATCAAATTTAGTTATTTTATTGTAATTAAGATTTCTATCCCTTACGAATTCAAATACGCTCCTCCGGCATCTGGTAACATTAGTCACAGAATAAAGTTAATACTTAACATTTTTGGCTTGGGGGGGGGGGGAATATACATATATAACAATTCGAGCCAAACACTAACTTTTACACAAAAATATATACAATTTCTCAATTTACCGCCATATCAAAAGCAACCTCTTTGGAACACTAGCGCACCTTGCGGCGGGAATTTTTCCTATGCCAAACTATCCCATGAGCAATGTCGTTTTGTTCCTAACATGAGTAGAATTAACATTAGCCGTAGCCTATTGCAAGGAACCACCCAAGCATTCGCCCGGGGTGCTTTCAGGAAACCTTGTCAAACCGAAATCAGAGTGGCCATACCGGGATTGGAACCCAGGTTCTCCCGAATGCGATTCTGAAAGCACTGCACGACCTCGCTCGGTTCAGGATGAGAGAAATTTTTTAATTAGAACAACAGCACGGGCTTTGCTCAGGCGTATCGTACAAAATTTTAAACGCTTTCCTACCAACCACCAGCCCACGAAATCATAAAAATACTCCCGTGTTGTTCTCTTTTCCCCTCGCACTCTTGTTGAAGGTCACGAGCTACAAATCAGGCGCGTTGCGTATACTCAACCAAGTCATCGCTGTTTTTTTTTTTATATTCTATCTGTGACCTTCGCATGTGTTGTTTGGTTTCCGTCCACTCTGCAACTTCCGCTAAACTAACGTTACTTGTTTTGACACCTTTGGCATTTCGTTACAACGCACTAGCGAACTAAGGGATTTATAAAATTGCACATGTTCAGAAGTTTGAATATGTAAAAATATGTCCTTGAATACAAAAAAAAAATGGCTGAAATTCGCGTCGCGTAACAATATTTATTTAGCCTGAAAGTTAAGATTTATTTCAAAAATGAACATCTCAGATTCCGAAGGTTTTAACAAGAAAAAAGTGCGTATCTGTGTTAGCTATAAGACTATATTATAATGCCTGTTAACGAAGTCGAAATGTTTAATTTTTCATGGTGTTCCTAGATAAAGAATTGTTTCATTTTATTATAAAATTATAGTATATTCTTTTTAATTCGAACTTACAATTATATTTTATCTATAAATTATAACATTTCATTTATGATTAGTATTAATAAAACAGGGAGAAAATAGGCGTTTTGGTAATACCTAGTAATATATGTATAGTTCGCATGGAAAGTATTATTAAAGTGAGTGCACACGAATACAGCGCGCTGTCCATTGCGTGTAATTTTCTCAACTTTGTTGAGCTTTTTTTGCAATAGGAGGAATATCCTGAGAGTAGAAATTTAGCAGGGCTTCAGAAAAGTTGGAAGTAACCGTGAATGGACTATATCGAGACACTCGGTGTCCCATCTCAAGTAGTTGTAATAAACTGGTGCTTCTGCTCCAACTACAAAGATATGTACCGCCCGTAGGATTCACTTTAAACCACAGGTGGAATATATGTTTCTACCTTCTTTTTTTTTTTTTTTTTTTTTTTTNTTTGTTGGTCTAATTCAGAAACATCGTGTAACAACTAAACGTGAACCAGTCCGGAAAAAGACGGCAAGGAAGAAACAACGCTATGTATTTATGCGCTGTGTCACAGTAAGAAATAATAATTTTTATACATAATTACGTAAAGTTTTACGTTACGGCAGTAAGAAACTTGTTTCTTTAAAAGTTATATGACCAACATAGTTCTTTTCTCTGTGTTTAATTAACTTTGACTATGGAGTAAATATTACTAAGACAAAACTGAAATTGAAGCATACATTTCACCAAAAAAGCTAGTCTGTAGAAAACTTCAGTTCAGGTTCCTATTGCAGTTTTGCACGGAGTTGTAGTCGCAGCAGTCTGTTTTCAGCCGTTAAATATGTTGGAAGGCTTCAGAATAACATTTATAAGATGCGTGATATCTTGAATATACCAAGTCGTTATCGTCTGGGGTGTTATTTTATCATAGGTAAACATTTTAGGAATATTGTATTTTTCATATAAGTGGAGTAAATTTTAACATTTCTAAAACACACGCGCGGTTACAATGTATCCTTCCGTCACAGCTGTTCTGTCAGTGAAGAGAAAAAAAAAACGCTTGTAAACATATGTCATGAGTCTTACTTGAGTTTCCTGTCATGACAGGCACTGAGAGAGTGACGTTAGCTAACTTCCGTCCAGTAAAAAATGCAGGATATTATAACTAGGTTGGCATTCCAACCGGTTTTATTTTTGTAATGACCGAGTATCTTTCCGGGGCTTTGTTTATTTTATTTCGAGGAGGAGAGACTTTGGTTCAACGTCTTTCGTGAGACGTCATTGACTCTTCTTGCGACACAGTGTCAGTTTGAATTACATATTGTTTTAAAGGGAATCACATTCAAATTATTATAACTTCGAAAGTTTTAACTTCAATGAAAGAACCGAACCCCATATATATGCCGCTATTCGTACAAATGCAGCGATAAATAAAAATACACTTTTACTGAAGTTAACATTGCACTCGTTGCATTAACAATATAGGCCTAGTAAACACATTTTTTTTACACTACTAGAGTAGAAAATGCTGCTTTTTTTTTTTTTTTTTTTTTGCCACGTGCTTTTAAATTTTCTAATAACTGTTTAGAAATACGTCATCTACAAAACACGCTAACTTACTGTTTGTAATTCGCAACCTTTCGAACACGTACACGATTACTTAATTAAAATCAGGTTTGTCTTGTGACTGATGTAAAATAATTTATTTGCAGAATGATTTAGTAAAATGAACACTTCCAAACTTACGGAACGTAAATTATTGGCTATTCGTAACGCTTCATAGCGGACAGCGGCTAAGAAAAAATGGCGGAACAAGCCGTTATACGAAGCGGTAATCACGTGCCGATATTACATTTGACTTAAGAAAACGCATTGAAAAGCACCTACAACCAGCTATACTTAATGAAAACAAATATAAAAATAATTAACAGCCAATAAAATATTCCAACAACATCAGAAAGGTACTCGCATTAACACGATGGAAAATAGCACAAGCACAATGGCGTTCACCGGGCTGGAAACGTTTCACCGATCGTTCGGTGTTCCTATGCTCAGTTACAATTGCTAAACATGTTTATAAAGCCAATTCACTAAAATCCAAAAACATCGTGTATTAGATTAAAAGTATAATTTAAACTATAAATGCGGAAAGTACATATATTTAAAGTTTTAAATTTAAACTTTTACTTCTAAGTACTATTTTCTTCCATAGTCATCATTTATATCGCCAACATAAAAACATGCATCCCGAAGAAATTCATTAACTGATACGATACTTTGCAAACGAGAGTATTTGCTGTTTACGTTACTGTGTACATCGGTCACATTGACTTTCAAAATTTTCCCCACTTACATGAAAAGGACAATAAATTTAATAGTTTCGTCAAAAAGTCCATCTCACAAGCATGTTGCAACGCAATTCACACGCCAAGATACATTTTTGTTTAATTTGATGTAGGCGTCCCGAAATTTATCTATATCCGCCATCGATCTGGCTGGACATGACCTGAGTCGGTTTTGGATGTAGTTGCTTCAGATGAGTAATCCGAGTCGAATTTAAATGAGGCGAGCGGGCGAGACTTGAATTTGAGCGGATCCGAAACGATCAGCGGTATTAACTGCTGGCCTGACGTTATCCGATCTTCCTTGCGATGATGTAGTGTTAAACGAGTTCAGCGAAGACGAGGAGAAATGAGCCATGTGAGCGGAATGAGAATGTGAGATGAACTGGACTAGGCAAGAAGAGTAAATGTTCGAGCATAAAACAGTCGAGCTGGATTGGCGTCAGCCCGAAGATATGTAGTTTCAACCGTAAGTATGGTGCTGATATAATATCTAGCGTCAACAAAAGCTTTTTCTCTGGATTTTACCAACAATTATAGCTAGCAAAGATTTAAATCTTTGGCAGAAGAAAAACGCAACCATTTCCGCACTTCACAAGTAGCACAGAAGAAGCCCGAATTTGTATTTATCTATTTTTTAACAAAAACAAAGTCATTAATGGTTCCTTTTAAATGAAAACAGCTAAGCACTTGGTTCTCACTTATTACAACTACACTGAATAGCAAAAAAAAAAAAAAAAAAAAAAAAACCTGGTATAGGCGTGTGTATGCAAATAACAGAGGTATGGAACCAATCAGAGTAACGCGATGCGGTCGGCAGCTAGATCGGTTACTGCTGCTACAATGGCAGGTTATCAATATTTAAGTGAGTTTTAACGTGGTGTTACAGTCGGCGCACGAGAGATGGGACATAGCATCTCCGAGGTAGCGCTAACATTTGGATGTTCGCGTACGACCATTTCACGAGTGTACCGTGAATATCGGGAATCCGGTAAAACATCACATCTTCGACATCGCTGCGGCCGGAAAAAGATCGTGAACGAACGGGACAAACGACGACTGACGAGAATCATTAAACGTGACAGACGTGCAACCCTTTCTCAAATTGGCGCAGATTGGATTTGTGGACTGCCCTGCAGGATTCATGGTGTGAATTGCCTCCTGCATACCTGCATACATTATTCGAGTCCATGCCACGTCGTCTTGCGGCACTTCTGCGTGCTCGGGGGGGCTACACTATATTAGGCAGGTGTACCAGTTTTTTTGGCTCTTCAGTGTATTTTTATTTAAGGTTTCTCGGACATTTTAAAATCAGCCAATCTTGTAAAAGCTCCCTGAGAGAAAATACACATATTTCAACGTAAATATTGACTGACATACCTACAGTGATATTGACAGTGGGCATTGCTAAAAGGTTCTATGTCTTGATGTGTCATTTAAGGGTACAACGTTTAAACCGGGGATCAATGAAACAACTGCATTTGATGTTTAGCCGCATTAAAGTAATTGCTTAAGAACATACTCATGTTTCTAATAATTTCAGTTGCTTGTTCTACGGCGAGGTTCTTCAGTACCACTACCACGGTAGTGTTAACTTTTGAATGTGGTAGAAAGGGCACACATGAGTTGAAATATGAACATAACCAAGAATGAAGTGTGTGATGTAAAAAATTAATGTCAGTTATTTGCAAAACAATAATTTTTGTTCTTATAGTGTTAATTGTTACGTTTCCGTGTACTGTTGGGTGTTTCAAATTCGTCCAATGGCTCGTTTGCTTGTTATGCTTACGTGTTCCGCGTCCGGTTTCTTACGCACCCGTACACTGCGCCTTGGCGATGAAGGTCACCGGAAACCCTCCAGCGACAAGTGCGCGTTACAGTTGGCTTGCGGTCGACTGGAAAATTACTTAAAAGCCATGTTTAACTGCTTTTTATATTTTTACCCGTAGAATTTCTTCCGGCACAAGCACAACACAATCACTGCCATGAAAGTGAAAAAAAGGTTCACTGCTGATTAAGCACACATGGAAAACAACCTTCGAAATAAAAAATACCTGCTACTAACTGCCCACAGTTAAAAGAAAACTCATATTAATGGTAATTATGGCAGATAATGCAGGTCTACGTTTTAAGGTATTATTAACAGTGCAGTTTTAAATATCAGCGCTAACTTAAGTAGACCGGTTTTTATTTAACTGTAACTAGACTAAGGACTGGCAATTCCGTAAAAAATAAAATGGGATAGAGTGCCCGCGCGAGTGGGCCAGTAGTCCCTCTCCGTGTTCCAAAAATTGGGCTGTTTTTTTTTTCCTCCCAACAGTACTATCAAAGACAATGTGGATAGGATTTGAGTTTTCAGACATGTGTACACTGTCTTTAACGCTCGAGGTGCCAGTCAGGGAACTGTGTTGCGTTGCTTCCTACACTCGGAGCCCCTGTCA
Source organism: Clitarchus hookeri (assembly GCA_002778355.1). Lineage (NCBI taxonomy): Eukaryota > Metazoa > Arthropoda > Insecta > Phasmatodea > Phasmatidae > Clitarchus > Clitarchus hookeri. Next base: position 286,960 of record NQII01002130.1, read on the forward strand.
GTCCTCCAACTAATTTACTCTGGCAGTATTAGTTTAGTTAGTCAAATTATTTTATTAATTTAAAAGGGCAGCGTCTTTCGAAAATGAAACAAACACGTTCGTCATTTTTGACCATGTGACTTTAAAAGTTTTACTGGCGATGTGCCAGTCAATGTTAAAGACATGCACAACAAATGAAAATCAGTCTACCTCATGCACGCTTGTATTACGTATAGTTTGCTCGTGGCGCGTGGGACCTACTTTTCTTCTCATTTTGTAGCTTTCCACTATGTGTAAAATTAACATTGTCATGAACTCTATCGCTACATTAATGCATCGATCTACAGTGACCGGCAGTTAGTTATCTGGGCGGGTGAGTTCCCTAATACCGTATTGAGGGGTGTCCAATACAGACAATGCTACAAACCGTCATATATCTGTTATTCACCAGTCTGAGAATAATAAGAGTTAATAGGTCATTAACTCTTATTATTCTTATTGAGCGCAATCATTAATTACTCTCTCCATTTCAATTAAAGTCTATCACAGTCTTTACTCTTGCTAATGTCCCTTAAACTGCTCCAATTATCTCCGCACGTTAAGTTAAAACTGGTTATTTCCATCGTCCCGAATGTCTTTCCACTCGCGCATCCAGTCCACAGTCCCGCAGATCAGCCCCACCCTTCACTGCACACAAGCTCGCCGACGCACTCTGGCAGATCGCTGCAGTCGTCCCTCGCCACTCCGGAATCGCCCAACTGTCTCTCAAGGTCGCACGAGACGCCAAACTCTTGGCTCTTAATCACTTTCTCCTCAGAGACCCGCATGTGGTATTTATACTTGAGGTAGGTGCCGTCTACAACGTTCTCGGAAATCCAAGTTGTTATGGCAAAGTAAATGGTGATGACAATGACTTTCCTGCGTGATCAATGGAAAAAATAAGAGCTTTTCAGGGTCAGCGAGGCGCAATATGCGATAAGTTTATCGGCGTGTGCAGCGGCGTCCTTTATGATAGGCCACTCACTTAGTCTAAAGTCACAAACTTGACCTCCAGTTCTCGGCGCCTTACCACGCGAAGGAAACACCGGGCCGCAAAAATAATTATCGTGTCGGCTCGCTTTCTGTAACAGATACGCGGCCACCTTCCTATCGCGCGCCTGTTCATCCAAAACAATCCTTTGACTTGCTGCCGCCGCTATCATATAACTGCTGTCCTTCACTTCCACTCGCTCGCGCGGGAGGCGAAGCAGCGAGCGCGTAAACAGTACACACTAGTGTGTTATGTTGGCAGCGAATTAATACAAAAAATATTTTTAAGACTTGGTGTTGTATCGAAATTGCAATACATATATTTATGGTAATTGAAGTCAGTGTTTCTTGGTTTATGTACACAACAGCACACATGTGCATATTATTAACAGTTTTGCTTTCCTAAAAATCTTTCGTCTCCACGTCGACGACGCATGAATAAAGTGAGATGGTCATTTGCAACGTTTTATTTCATTTGGGTAGCGGAAATATTCCAAATGAGAAGAAAAATGTATTTTAAGTCAGGCTTTGAAAAGTGTTCGGTTAGCTGTGAAAAGCCTTTAGAAGAGAGTTGGCGTGGTGGACTCCGATCGTAGAAGTAAAATGGGGAAGAATGCTCACCCGAGGTGCCCAGTAACCACTTTCGATGTTCCGAAATGGGACTACTTTTCCCCCAACACGATTAACAAGAACGACGTGGATACGATTTGAGGTCTTATAACCAACTTTTAATTCAATTAGTAGAAACTTCCTGGAGAATGCTGGTCAAATCATCGCCTTCCACTGTGACAGCAGGCAACCAATGTGAAGTTGATGTCGGCATATTTGTACATATGACTGTAGGGTCTAGCCTGCAGTTCATTGAACTCGCGAATTTTTTCTGGTCTCTATAAATTAGATTTAATTAAAATAGGTAACAAGGGTTTGTATTTTCAGAATCAATATGTAAACAAACACGTTTATCTCTGTTGGCCATGGGACTTTCGACAGTTGTGTTGTTTTGGGGTAGGTCAATTTTGGGCACATGCGCAGAAGATGAAAAAATCGGTCGAAAAGATGTTCGGGGTAAAGTGAGCATTACTGAAATCACACTGACATGCACTTTCCCAGTTAAGTTGGCAACGAAATAATAAAAAAAAATGAGTTCTAAGAATTAACGTTTTATTACGAGTGTAGTATTTAGATTTATGATGGATGAGTTTAACGTTTCTTGTTTATTTGCATATTAGCAACACATTTGCATTGTTAAAAACCATCACGGTTTCACCTGACTGGAGCATGAATAAAGTGCGCAGGCCCTCGGCAATGTTAATTTTGCAATTGGCGGAAGGATACCCAATCTTAAGCAGGGCTTTGAAAAGTGCTGGATTAGCCGTGAACGGCGTGTACCTGATGCTTAGTCCCCGGCACCCACCTGCTGCAGCTTGGTCAGCCTCCGGACGTGGCCCCCGGGCAGGCGGACGTGCCGGAAGCCGTTGGCGCCCTGCAGCCACTGCATCAGTAGCACGAGCATCTCCCCGCCGGCCTTGGGTACGCGGTTGAAGAACACCACGTGGTCGCTGAGCCGGCTGCTGGGGTCGAGCCCCAGCCCCAGCTGCGTCATGGACCTGGTGGCGGCTCGCTGGAGAGGCGGCACCTCGCCCGACGACGCCGCCGTCGACGCCTGCTGCTCCCCGCCCCAGCGGCCCCTCCGCGTCTCCGAGATCTTGAGGTGCAGCACGACGAGCGACCAGGCGCACGTCGCCAACACCACGCACGTCAGCAGCCACGACTGGTTGGGCCGCCGGCCAAGCAGCACCGACGTCATCGCCGACCTGGAGCACGCCGGGCCATCCTGCGAGACCGGAAACAACGATCACTTTGCACGAATTACCCATGTCTCTCACACCCGGAAAGAAAAAAAAATCTTACTTTTAGCATACTCTCATTAAGGCGAACCGGGTTCCATCCGTGCCGGACGATGTAGCTGACCAACGGGTTCTCTCGGGGATATCCCATTTCCCCCGCGCTTGCATTCCGGTGCAGCTCCGTACTCATCTCGCTTGACCCTCGTTGGCTCTCAAGACCTCGATTTTAAGAGCCACTCAAATCTCTCCACTCCACTTTTTGCATACTATACAAGTGCTTAAGTTTTCGCGGACAGAAGGTTCATTAAAGACTGAAACGTGTAGTTGAAACTAGCAAGAACGGTGAAAGAATCAACCAAGTCCTGTGACATGGAATCATCTGAGTATCCACCTGGAGTGGTTCAAGTAAACCACGGAAACCGGAAGTCAGGATGGCTGAACAGGGAATTAACACATTCGTACTCAGTGTACACAGCTGTTTACATAGCGCACAAGAAGGTTACTTTTGAATGGTACTGTACGCTGCGAGGTTCAATGGCCAATGATCTGCCACGCGAGTAAGTGATTCGTACACCGTGTTGCTGGTTTAGGTTCGTTTTTTATTTTACATAACTCTATATCCGAACACAAAGCCTACAACGAATTAGTTGCGAGAGCAAAACGTGTTGTTGCGTTGGTCTAAGTACAGAGCGCATCATAAAATGTTTTATTCGCAACACGTGAAATAGTAAGTGAAAATTTGCCGGAAAGTGTTTAATTTGGGTTCTACCGCTTGCCAGTACTCTGGTCCTGCAGGGGCAATAGCGAACCACCCAAACTATTGGTTTTATCGCCAATTAATGAAATAAATAGTCAATTTGCACTGTAAAAATAATTTGAGTTGTGCAATGTTACCCCTGCATGTGCAGAGTTAATGGAAAACGTAAATGAAGTAAACTAAACTACAAAAAACAATTAGAAAAATAATTTTCTATAATTTCGGACAAAGTCACAAATGTGAAAAACGTAAAACATTTCTGTACAATCCAAAATTAAAAATTAAATAAACAATCTGACAAAACGCATGCAAAAATCGTGCGTGTTTTCACAGATTTATTTAATTGATTCTTGGAAATTTTTCCAGCATTAATAATTTCGTTTCTGCAAGTGCGTTAGTTTATAACAATTTTGTATTCCAATCACGATCAAAATTCCACATTTTCTCCGCAAGGGAAACTCACAATTAAACATTGAAGAGACAGCCAAGGAACTGTTGAATATTCTGCTGTATTCTGCATCTTTTTTTTTGTACGAAACGTTTACTATGATGGCTGTTTTCATACATCCACAAATTTTTCATACTTACAGCAGTAAGGGCTCGTATAAATGATTTCATTTCTTATCAAAAATCGAAATTCTAAGAGCGTGCATTGAAGTAACTCAAATATGCACGTGTTAGAATTCTATCTTGTGTTCTAAACAACTCGCAAAATGTTCCTGTCCCTTGGGTATTTTCTAGACCAGCTGGCATACTGATGGATAGATGCATACATTACCAGGAGGGCAAGTACTTAAAGAGAAACATTGGTATTAAAAATTTTGACTTTTATACATTCGAGAACTATGGAATTTAAAAGGTTTCACTTGAGAAATTTTCTTCACGTGTAATGTAAACGAGTTGAACGACGTTTCGCACGACAGTAAAACAAAGTAATTTTGCTAGTGTGTAAAATATTTTGTACATTTTCCCAGCCCGTTTCCAGCATTTCTTATGCCGACAGATTTGGAGGGCGCTGCCACAAAAACCAAGTCTTAAGCGCCCGCGTGGGAGAATTGAAATTGAGATGCATCGGTGATGGAATGCACGGACGAAGTAAACTAGAGAATCCGGAGAAAACCCCGCCGGACAGTTGTGAATCTCGAGTGTGACACGGACAGCAGTCGGAAATCAGCGAGAGTCCGTTAGCACAAGCCATGTGACTTCCGTGCCCTTGACTGGAATGTTTTGCAAATCGTTGTCCGATATAAAAAAAAGACTAACATAAATATGAAACAAGCGATTATAAATTTTTAAAATATTAACAAAATCTTAGTAATTTAAAACAGCCTACAGTTACGCCAAAAAATGACACACGGGCCAAAGTATTACATTTTAAAATACATCTCAGCACAAATAACTCTATTAGGAAATTCAATGTTTAGTTAAAATTTGAGTTTCTAAATCAATTTAGAATTTAAATAGCCAGAGTTAAAACTCTTACTACGCTATATTATAGAAATAATTTAACACAGTTCTACTGCTTAAAAAAATGTGTCACTTAAATTTTTTTGTCACCCTTGTTTCCTACAAAATTTAAGAGTTAAAATATTCAGACTGATGATTTAAAGATTTTTTATATATATTTTTTTGTTCCCACTGATATAATATTACTGAATATCTTACTTATCGCAAAAGCAAACTTTGATTTTAATTTTTACTCAGCCTTATCTCGCATAAAACTAAGAGTTAAAACATTTGTACTTACGCTTTTAAAAAAGTGTAAATACTTTTTGGTGTACACTGATTTGATATTTTCGTCAAAATGATGTCGATGACATGTCACAAAAGTACAAAAAAAATTTTAAAAATTTAACACGAAAAAATGAATTGAGACACTTGAGCGCCCACGACGGGGACGAACGCACGACCGCTCGCGAGTCCGGCCGCGGACAAACTGACTGCCCGCCGCGGAGATACTATTTTTTTGTGGGTCAGTGAGCTCCGCCTTCCCCTTCCTACGTCGCCACACGGCACAGCCTCGCGGATGAAAGTGTCGTTTGTTCGGGCCGAGTGGTTTTCTCCTAGGAGATGCGGCGCGTGACGTAGTCGTCGNCTCCAAGGCTGATCGGCCGTGCATTCAAGTCTCTCCCTCCCGTCTTGGCCGTGTGGCATTTTCTCCCGCCAGGGGTCGCCTCCGTCTATGCGGTCGCCCGCCCGTCTGGAGTCTAGACCAGGGATGCTCAAACGGTCGATCGCTATCGACCGGTCGATCGCGAGAGCTTCAAAAGTCGATCGCGGACACATGTCCACATTCCCTCAAGAAATTAGAAATAAGCGCCTTCCGTCGGTCACTCGTACGGCGACACTGCGGTACGTAATAATAAAATGTAAAGTCACGCCGAAAAGAACGCTGCGCACCGCCGGAGTTGTCGGCGCGGCTTAGTATTGTTTGCTCCCATTGTTCGTGAAGAATGGCTTTCTGGATTAAGAAACCGCCTTGTGAGTTTTATTCCGTTTTGGCAAGTTTGCAAGTTTGGTAAAATCGTACAACAATTTTATCCGTCGCCTGGAGCGCTAATCGTTATGAGAGTACACCTTCGCGCTCTCTTCGAAAAATGGTGGCAACGATTTACAAAATGTAAACATAACCTGATCAAAGTGTACTCGGTATAGTAACACGCGCGTGTGGCCGGGGCTTAAAAAAAAAAAAAAAAACATGTATAGGTCGTAACAGCGACAGGCTTACCATCTGTCATGTTAGAGCTCAGTTCTACCCCCTTACTATTTTTGTCGATCGCTTGTCCCCCACGTTTTTTGCGGTCGATCGCTGATGGTACAAGTCTCAGCACCCCTGGTCTAGACAATAAAATAAAGAAGAGGTAGACCGACATCGCTGGCTGCGCATAACCAATCTCCGCGTGTCCCGACAATGAACTGCTTTTCTGCCAACACGACCAGCAAAATCGGCGTGGATTGGATTTTAGGGTAGAAAACTATTTAGTAAACAAGTGTGTTGAGATGTTTGTATACTTCCTCTAACCAATTTAAATGCAATTCCATCAATTTCAATTTGGTAAATGTATTCGGTTCACATAAAAAGTGCATGCGTCATGCATCAGGATTCAGGATTCGTCCGCCATATTGGTTGACGTCACAGGCGCGGCCGGCGGCCATGTTGGTTGGAGCCATCCGCCATCTTGATAGGCGACATGGTGAACATCTTTGTTATCCTTTGCCGCAAAACTGGCTATTTATATCTACTGGCTTTCTATGTAAGTGACACTTTATTAAAAATTGCGGGAATAAATTCGGTATAAATGTATGGTGTATGAAACATAAAAAGTAAGCTGTTAGACAAATTTTGGACGAAGAATAAAGATGATATAGAGTGATATAGGGGCCCCAATTCGAATACCGACCTGGGCATTGAATTATATTTAACGACTTTGTACGTGATTTTCTGTCTGTTTACATGCTTATACGCACCTAATATGTACATCTAAGCAATATCCATCGTGTAGGCATGCCGCGGGGCCTCCAGTTCGAGACCCGAAACCATGAATATATTAATTTTCTATTGGACTTAAAAAAAAAAACCGGCTGTTTTACCCAGTGATGGGAGAACGTTTTCAGGAATATACTATAATTAAGGCGAAATGAGAGTTTTAGGAAAATAATTAAGGGGTCGGAATGAAATACGTGGTTCGCTATTCGATTATTGACGCGAGTTTTCGAAGCTTACCAGTGAGGTTCGTGCGCGAACTTCTGACCGATTACGTACACCCGACATAAATGTTTAAGCGATATCCACCGGTTAGTCATGGTGTAGGGACCCGAGTTCGTTACCCGGAACTATTAAAAAAAAATAATTTTCTATTGGACTTAGAAAAAAAAATTGATAATTTTGCTTGGTGTTTCGGATAATGCTTTAGGAATGAATAATAAGTGGGAAATGCGAGTTTTAGGCATTGGATATAGGAATCAGGGCAAGATAAGAGGTTCGCAATTCGATTGGTTACCCGAATTTTAAAAACATTTTTAGCAATGTTATTACATTAATTTTTCACAGTTTAGTATTCATCCATAATTTATGCAGAGTTTTAAGCAATATCCAAAGGAGATGCATGGTGTAGGTACCTGAGTTCGAGACCTGAAACTATTAAAAAATAATTTCTTTCGGACTTAGAAAATATCGGACGGCGTTTACCGCCGAACCCTCATTCACCACCGGATGGCATTTAGTGTTGTGAGACCGGAAGCCGAAACTCCCATAACTAACTAGGTGATTGTAAAAAACAAATGCACCCTGACACTTTCTCAAATCATTGGGTCGGCGGCAGGGGCTGTGTACTGTGGGGCTTTGGGCACCGGGCCCTTATTTAGGCGAGTAATTTGATGTTGCCTATTTAAAATTCAATTAAGTTTACGTGTTTTCGGCGGGGGAGTGAAGCTCCCCTCCAGCCTCCCGGCTGGAGTGAATGTTGTGTCGTGTGGGTATGTCTAACAGTTGTAAGTTGTTTGCAAGTGTGCTATTAGTGTATTTTGTGTGAGTAGCCCTAGTCTCCCGATGTGTCCTATACAGGTCTCCATCGGGGTACGATTTATAGATTCCAAGTGTATCACATAAAGTAAAAAACTCTTATAAATATATTGGCGTTTACCGAGTGATGGGAGAAAGTTTATATAGAGCTGCGATGCATGCTGATACCTTGTTGTTGTTCACACGTTGGGAAGTTAACATCGATTCGGAAGCATTCTCTCACTATACAGTGAGGATGAATTGCGACTACGAAGGCCTGTCCTTGACCTCAACGATCATTGAGCCGCGATCGGCATCATCGCTACCTGTTTGTCGTCAGAGCCGATTATGCGACAGAGTTTTCACCTTCCGTCAAAATGCTCGGCGACATGAGAGGACCGCCTGTACGAAGAGTCCTTTTCGCATGAGAAAACATTACGATGTTGGTCCCGTGCAGTTCATGCAAGACGATACATTGAAGGAACACGTAAATTAACTGCAAGGATTCGTATTTTTGAGAGCCAGTAAGTGATGTCGTCAACACCCCCTGCTGCATCGGTGGATACTGATTCCACAGACGATTATGACGAGACAGTTAACGCTAAAGACGGAATGAGTGGAGTAGAGTCGGTTTGTGTGGAATGTACACTTGCAAGACTTTCGCGGCGAAGTCGCCGTACTTCAAGATAAACTGCCGTCTGCTCTAAATACTGATGCCCACACAACTCCTGCTGCAAAGAAAAGTAAACTTGATATTGAGGATGAAACAGGAGATGAAGACGGTCATGAAGACAGCACTGATGATGACTATGACGTCAGTGATGGAGCTGAAGTTGATGGCGAATTTCTCGATGCACTGGCACACCCCTCTACCACATTTGCAGCAGCAAGCAGAAGGCGGAAGATGCTGAGAATACTGACTACCCATTTCCTGAAGACCCGAACGAACTTGTTGATAGACTCGGACATTTGATTGACCTGCGAAAACGCGGGTACCTCTCACACATAGTTGATAAATCTTCAATCATTAGACAACTGAAGGAGTGGGGCTATATCGCATGATGTGATGAACTGAGTTCATCTGAAATTGTAATATGTAAAATAATAATAATACATTCTTATAAAATAATTGTGTTTTAATTTTTCTTGTGTAATGTCCTTTCATCCCTCACAACTTTAAAGTAGTGTTATGAGCACTCAACTATTAAGGAATGATCCGCATACAGAATATTAATGAAGAATTTAAGTGCAAAAATGCACTTGTGGACTGCATACAAAACATTAATTCAGTCAACAATACAAATTTTGGAGATGGTGATTGAATGTAATTTCTATATGTATTATGTTTGTGGGTAGGCAGGGGAAAAAATCTAAGGATTGATTGAAGGAACGGACGAGGAATTGGGATTGATCGAAGGATTGGTAAGGATTGGTGAGTATTGATGCGGAAGATCGTTGAGGATTGGTGCAGATTGGTGCGGAGGATTGTTCAGGATTGATGCGGATTGGTGCGGAGGATGGTTGAGGATTGGTGTAGATTGGTACAGGTGAATGGTTGAGGATTATTGAGGATTGGTGCAGATTGGTGCGGGGGATTGTTGAGGATTGGTGCGGATTGGTGAAGATTGCAGATGATTGGGATTGCGGAGGAGGATTGATATCTAAAAAGATAAAATGAAGTGCACAAAAAATGAGAGCGGATTGATATTGTTATACATTCTCATCAGGTTGGACATAACTGACTTGGAGCGAGGAGGACGAAGGTCGAGCCAGACCTGACCCACAAGAGTAGTGTGAGAAGAGGTATTGGGCAGCGGGAAAAGGGGTGGTCGACGCTTTTCGAGACGGTTAGGATACTTTAAGTGAGAAGGGGGGAGGGGGAGGTGGATGGGTCAGCAAGAGAAGGGGGTGTAATGAGATCTCGATGTTAGGAGTCGTCCAAATTCTTCACTCACAATCACGGTCTAAGAAGAGGAGGTCTTGACACTCGCGTTAAAAACTTCACTCCTTCGTGTCGCCGATAGTTCTGAAAGCTGCCGCAGCACCACCAGTAATTTGGTGAGAAAGATGCCTTGTGTTATATGCCAACAACTTATGATTTTTGTCAGAACAACTGCACACCGCATCAGATTTGTCAGTGCATTACCGAAATAAGTAACCTATAAAGCTGGCAATTTTAATACAAATATCATTATATACACAGGACAATTTTTATATAATAAATTGCTTATTATAAAAGGAGTGTTCCAGACAAACTAAGTATTTGCGGACGATACTATTCTATAAAAAAAAGTATCTAAAGTTTCTGTTTTACTTTGTTTTTAACAAGAACATATTATTTTGCGTTGCTTCTATTGAATTATGCATGTTTTAATTAATTCGGCAGTTCAGTTTGATTCCCATTAATATAAATTGAACTAAACATATCTTTGTTTGATTTTGCATGTGGCTTATTTCAAAGCAGCTCTTCTTTTTTTTTTTTTTCGTTAATATACATATGACTTTGTTTTAAATTTGTTAAAAATGCACAGAAACCGTTTTAGGTTTACCGGCTTCGAAAAGAAAATAAGCTCTTAAATATTGACTCTGATTTTGCCATTTATCTAAATGTAAATGAGAATAAAGAATTGTATTCCCTCGTCAGTGACTTATATAGAATTTTGCCATATGTAAGATAGCTTGCACATTTTTTAAAACAGTGTAATTTTTTAATTAATGTTTTTCTTAGTATGGGGGTTTATTTTATTGTTCCATTTGGCTACCTATTAGTACAAATTAATTATAGTATTGGAAGTGGTCAGCAAGTATTTTGTCACAATTTAAATACAATACATTTAACACAATCATTACTATTTCATATAAATTATTAACAACCTTAACAATATTTAATGCATTGAACGAAGAATTTAAATATATCTGTGATTTGCATTATATTAAAGGAATGTATTATAGAAAATAGTTCTATTCTCTGCAATATATATAGGCACTTTAGTTTTGCAAACCAACTACATCGTTCCACTTGTAACATTTATATTGCTTTGTGCCCAAAAAATGTAATTGGAATTTCGCTGTATCCATATCATTTGCTGTACATAAAAGCACGCAAAACCCACCATTTTATAATTAATTGGCGTTAAAAACTTGTATATAACATGTTAATGACTGTTCAAAGGAAAAATATGCACTCTCATAATTTGCTTATAAGAATGACATAGGTGTTATTATAATAATTATAAATATACTAACACTGCCACACTTATACACTACTTATATTCCACCAAATGACAAGTGGCTCTGCGGTAACTAGCGTAACTATCGGCGACAACAAGGATCCATACTTCCTTGCTGGCGAGTATATCGAGTGCAAGACCTCCTCTCTTGACCGTGCTCACAATATGTGGCCAAGTGCGATATCGATCTCTCGCCACTTATTTAATGTCGACGCACTTTAACTTGAATGGCTCCCTCTAAAAGCTAAAAGCGTAGCGAAATCAGCTTCGTACATTAACTCAGAATGTTGCAGGTCTAGGTAATTTAATTGAACCCACTTGATTACACTAACGAACCAATCTGATGATATTTATCGAGATATGTAATTTTGAGGTCGCGCGGTGTGATGGCGTTATGGTAAATTACTTGGTGAGCGACGCAGTCCCATTCGTACGACATCAGTTCTCATGAGAAACAATGAAACAATTTAATAAACGGTAATACCACTGCGAAATCTGAGAATTATTTTTAAAGCCTTTCTTTATTATTCTATCTTTGTAAGTATTAAACTTTCGATGTTGTTAATCTGAATAGTTTTTTTTATTATTGTGGGTACTAAAAATAGTATTCTTTTAACTTGTTAGACGTTAAATAATTCAGTTATATTTTACCGTGCGTAACCGGTTTACGGACTAGGTAAAAACCAAGGTCGGGTGACGGCTGTAATTCAGCATACACTGTACGAAAATCTGCTTAGTGCAAGAAGGAATTATAAGTTACTAGTTTAGTCTTTGATCTGTACTTAAACACAGGGTTTCTTGACAAGAGAAATTTACGCCTTAAAAGGTTATGAATTAAAATTTACGTATTAACCGCCTATAGTGCACACGGCACAACGTCTTCTGACTTAATATACGATTAAGAGCTAACACGATGATTCTTATTCCAGACAATAAACACTTGCAATAAGCCTTCATTATTTAAATTTTGTTGATAACTGACTACATAATCTAAACTGGCATAACTGGGTTTAAATTTTGTTGATAACTAACTACATAATCTAAACTCACGTAACTGGGTTCGATTCCAAGATGGGAACTATCTTCGCACATGGAAATCGTGCCGGACGATGCCGCTGGTCGGCGGGTTTTCTCACGGACCTCCCGTTTATCCCGCCCTTGCATTCCGACGCTGCTACACACTCACCTCATTTCACCCTAATCGGCTCTCAAGACCTCGATGCTAAAAGCCGCTCAACTCTATGTACTAAACTCACATAACCTAGCCAGTTTTAGTGACACGTAATTTTATAAGGCTGACATTTTATGCCCCTCTCGTGTTATTATGAACGAAATTCACCAAAGAACTGCAGGGCAGAAATAACGAAACAGTTCACGATAGTATCGAATACAACCAACCTTTCTGTATGCCGAGCAGGCTGATTATCAACCGCTGAATAATTTGAAACATGTCGCATGGTGGAACTGCATTAGGCCGTATGGGCACCGTACGACGTTGTATTGGGGCTCGGAAACACGAAAGACCAAGGTTCTGACTTGACACGTCGAACAACAGAACGTGAGATAAGGTGTATCCGAAGACATTAAGTAGTTTGCATTTAGTTATTTAACGTCAGAACGTGGCAAGTGACCATCTCNTGCTGCGAAAGGGTATTGAAATAATGCCGTACGTTGATGGGGAATATTTATGTTCTTGGTGTATTAGAGAACATGCACTAACCATCTGTAAAAACAGACACAACAAATATTTGCGACTAAAAAAAAAAATGTTTTATTGCCAAAATTACATTGTGTTATTTTAGACCGTGGTCATCGGTGTCTATGTGTGGACATCAGGTTGCGTGAATGTGGCATTTCATCGGAAAGACGACGGGGGAGCGTTTGACGATGGACGTCTTCTTCCAGTTTGATCAGGAGTGGGAATTCCTCTGTCCGGTGCAGAAACACGTCTTTCAGAGGACGTGCACTAAGAGGTGACCAGGCAGTAGATAGAGGTCAAGGGCTGCCACCGGCGTTGAAGACACAGACGACGGCGTAGTCTGACACCTGGTGATGTTAAGAGGTGCGATATGAGCGGCGTCTTCAGGGAGGTGGAAACTCCGGGCTCTCGGTGCACCGGGAGCAGAGATCAAGGTCTGCCGTCGGCGTCGAAGCCGTAGACGATGGGGTAGTCTTGACACCGGGCGACGTGAAGAGGTGCGAGATGAGCGGTATCTTCAGGGAGGTGGGAATTCCGGGTTCTCGGTGCACCGGGACGGATGAACAGGGAGCAGAGATCAAGGTATGCCGTCGGCGTCGAAGCCGTAGACGACGGGGTAGTCGGCGATTGGCGGCATGAAGGACGGCGGTATGAACATGATGACGTACCGTTCCTCCCAGACCTCGCGGGGGAGGACGTTGTAGAACTCCGGGTCGAAGGGCGCCCGGAACTCGACCATCGCCAGGTCCGGGCGCTCTTCCCTGATGGCGTCCAGCAGGTCCGCCGCCTCCGCCATCTCCTCCTCCAGCGTGGCCAGCCCCAGAGCCCGCGGGACCGGCACGAAGAAGAACGCGCCTTCTTCCACCCAGTCCACCAGTTCGTCTCTTTCCATGGGGTTGCGGTCCATGCTGGTCCAGGAATCCTACGTCCACTGCGCACGAGAATAGTTCCCTATAGTCCATTCACACTTACTACATACTTTTCTGAAGCCCTACTAAAGTTCTACTTTCAACATATCCCTCCGCCTCACGCAAACAACGCTCGCTCTGCCGAGTCTAGAAAATCTCACCAAAGGGACAACGCACCGAATTCGTGCGCACTAACTATAATAATATTTTTGTATACGAACTATTTATAACTGGGCATTACCAACACACTTTTTTTCTCCCTGCTTTTATTAGTATTAATTATAAATGAAATATAATAATTTATAGATAAAAAAAATTAAGTAAAAGTTTAATTTAACCAAAAATAAGGTACTTTTATGTTAACACGAATATAAACGACTGTGGCACTAGACTTATTTAGGAGACAACCAAGTACGTAATACACACAAAGGTTGGATCAAAAAAGTTTGAAGAAACCGCAAAAATATATTCCTGTCTATTCGCAGTATCTTCACAGTATTTAAATAAATCCTTTGAACCCCATATATGAAGTGTTTGGTTGTTTCCTAAACATTTCACGTATCTCAAGCGTTCTATACTTGTGTCAACATAAATATATCCTTTGTTTTTTTTTTTCAATTGAACACTTACTTGTATAAAAAAAAGAGAGCAAATAGGTGTGTTGGTAACACCTAGTAAGATATAGTTATCATGCGAAATATTATTAAAGGAAGTGCGCATGAATGCAGTGCTTTGTCCCTTTGGTGAAATTTTCTAGACGTGGTTGAGGTTTATTCTACTCAGGTTGGGAAGCTCGACTCTTTCAGTTTGGCAACTACACATTTTTATCACCAGGATGCACTCTTGTCGCACGTGTACCGGATTTTTCCGTTTTGTAAGGAAGTAAATGGGATATTTGCAATTTTCATAAAATATATATAATTGTGTAAGGTCTTTCTATTTCTATTGTTTAGAACCTACTGTACGCAACGTATAAAATTTTTTCTTAGCACTAGAATGGAAATATAACGAAATATATTGTTTACTATTCTGTCACTAAACTGGGTTTAGCAAAACGTTTACTAGCACAATTAATTTATTTAAATATGACACCTGATTTTAAAAAAAAGTAAAAAATTGTTAAAAAATATAATTTTTAGAGCTTTCCTGACCAGAGTCCATTATGGAAAAGGAGAAAAGTACAAAGATTCTCTTAAAAGCAGCTATATTTATTTCGCACTTAAATTCGAAAGATTTTTCCATTGAAATAAGATTGTTTATGAACACTCAAAGCCAAACACAGTTGTATTTTTACTGCTTGTTCTTGTGAACGCCATTGGAGGGGGTGAATAATAGTTTCGAAATATAGCTAATGCTTAAAATGAGCCTGGGGTAAGCACATATCACAATTCCAGCCAAACATGAACTTTTACACACAAATGAACATAATTTCTCCATTTACCGCCAGCTTAAAAGTGGCCTCTTTAGAACGCCGGCGCACATTTGAAAGGAAATTTTCCGTATGCCAAACTCTCCCATAAGAAATCTCGTTTTGCTCCTAACCTGAGTAGAATAAACCGTAACGTGGTTAAGCTTTGTTTTCATGTGGTGGAGGAATGTCATGAAAGTAGAATTTTAGCAGGGCTTCAGAAAAGTCGGAAGAAACTGTGATTGGACGAGATTGCCCAATAAAGCTGGCAGCGACGGAGTGCAAGTAGTTCCACGACTTAACGTTCAATTAATAGTGTTAGGCAAACATTTGTGAATACTTAAATTATTTATTTTATTTTATGTTTATTTTTTTTAAACGACACCAGTGTAAGAATAATCACAGAATTAGCAAATTTTGTAAAATATTTACTTTTCTAATAATTTCATAGTTTCTCTTGACCAACACATGAAAAAGTGACGAGGCACATGTTAATTATACATATGGCGGAAGAATACAATATGACCATACAAGTAGATCTTAAGCAGGGTTTTCAAAATTAATAATAATAATAATAATGGCATGTGAGGAGTGCACCCAGGGCAAGGCAACATCCTCCGAGCGACGGTATTTCCAGCTGGGATCCGTAGGTGACCGTCATCCCCAGGCATGACAGAAGTGAGACCCTAGAATGGAGCGGCGCTGGAATGCAAGGGCGGGGGAGGCGTGAGTGCCCCGAGAAGGCCCGCCGGCAAGCGGCATCGTCCAGCACGATTCCCACATGCGAAGATCCGGGAGTGAGCCCGCCGGGGATCGAGCCCGGTTCGCCGTGGTGGGAGGCGAGCGCCCTGGGCAATACGCCACCGCTGCCCCAAAAGTGCTCAGATGGGCTTGATTACATATACAGGTACGTGAATTTCGCATATTCTTTCGTAGGCATGATAAGACTTCAAGAGCGTATACTCACGTCTGTCTTTTCTTTGGCCACTATTGTTTGTTCACGGCCCCTGAACGACTCTTTCGGTTGGTAGTAAACAGGAAGAAATTCCATGACTGTATCACGTGCAACCAATTCAAATAAAAAAAAATAAAAAAAAGGAAACCTCTAACTAGATTAGCTCACTTGTGGCCCATGCATGTAAAGAACTGAAAAATATTTAGGCTGCTATCAAAAGAATTCGTAAAATTCACATACCTCTAAATATATGCAATCTAGAGTGTACTGAAAAGCTTAAATGACAAATATCGTTGCGCGGTTACCTGAAATTTAGAATGCAGCAAATTTTGTTCCGTGTAAGAAATTACTGAAGTTGCCTTGGCGACAAATGTACTATTCCAACAATTATAAAATTCAGACAACGGTTTTCCTAAAGTAAACAAACAATAAGGCAAGGCAAAACTGTTACACCAAATAAACAAACAACGAAACTTTCTTATAGGTTATTCACGATTAACTGACAACTTTCGAAAGCCCTGCTTAGCACCTGCTTTTACTTCTCATTTTGTATCCTTCCTTCGTATGTAGAATTAACATTGCCATGCGCCTGATCACTTCATTTGTGCGCCATTCAAATGAAAACCGTGAAATTATTAGGAATGCAATGTGTTACCAATATGCCAATTGATACTCAGATGTATATAAAATAATAAACTATAACTCCTGTGGCCATAAAGTAAAACATTGAACTCATAATACAACGTCAAGCGTTAAAAACTTTTTTTTTGTATTTCGCTGCTAACTTAACTAGGAGGCAGGTTGGCAGTGGTTACTGCACCATACAGTTACAAGATGCCAGAGAGAAGTATCCGAGGTTGTGAGGGATAAAGGTATTACTAAAAACAATTTGATTTTTTTTAAATTTATTTATACTACTGGTATTACTTACACAGCTATTATTTACAGCAGAAATCTATAAATCTCGACTATGCTCTTATTATTCTTAGTGAGCGCAATATTTTATGCATATCTATATTTTTATTTAAGTCCTTGTCGCTGTGTCTATATTCGTTACCGTCAATTAACACTCATTATTTACACATATTTAATCTGTCTATTGCCATCATTCTAAATGTGGGGTGCAAAACTAGTTCGCCTCCTCGTGGTGCACTATGGGTAACGCTAAATGAACTACTACTTACTGGCTGTCAGATAATCCTAGGATCTCCTGACTACAAGACACTTCGAAATAGACATGATACCAGACAAAGAAAATGGCCCTTCTCAGGACCTTCTGACTAGAAAACTCGGACCTTTGGTTCGAATTTGTCACATAAATATAGAAAACATAAGCTATAATAAGAGTCAGTATTTATCAAAACTTTTAAAAGATGACAACATCGATCTAGTTGCCATACAGGAAACCCATTGCGAGACAGAAGAGCAACTGCAGAAAAGGGGTAAAATACCAGGTTATGAACTACTAGGTGCAACATACCACCGATCATACGGCGTAGCCACATATGTCAGGCAAGATATCGAGAACGCCTTTTGCATTTCCATTTCCACTGACGATGATATTCATAACGTTGTTACGAAAATCGGAAGCATTACCGTCTCCAACATTTATAAGCCACCTGCTACATCCTGGCCAGCTCAAGTCATCAAAACACAACTCCACCCAGCTGTATACGTAGGTGATTACAATAGCCATCATGAGCAATGGAAGTACAGAGACTGCGACTCGAACGGGGACGCACTAGTAAAATGGGCAGAAGCCGAACACCTACACCTCTCGTTCGATGCTAAGGACCGATTTACGTTTAAATCAGCAGCCTGGAGACAGGAATATAATCCCGATCTATGTTTCGTCTCGTCTGACAACAGAGAGCAGCCCCTAGCAGTTTCACGAAAAGTCCTTACCGGCTTCCCACACAGTCAACACCGCCCATTCATAATAGAAGTAGGGACGCAAATCCCCCTAATCGCTTCTGTCCCTCGCCCAAGATGGAACTTCAAAAAGGCCAACTGGACTAAGTTCGCTACAGATCTAGATAAGTGCTTAGGCTGGATACCACCCACCAGCGGAAATTACTACCGATTTGTTGGCGCCGTAATAAGCACTGCCAAGAAACATGTACCAAGAGGGTACCGTAAAGAATATATTCCTGGCTGGTCCCAAAACAGTCTCCTGGACATAGTCTCGAAGGAGCAAACAGACGATCAAGAAATAGTGGATGAGTTGCTCCATAGTCTGGATGCTTACGATACAGTATGGAGAGAAGGCATGATATACAAATTTCTTCGTGCAATCCCCTGAAAACCAACAGCACGCCTGATAGACAACATGCTCAACAATCGAATCTTTCAAGTGACTATGGGTACCGACATCAGTTCTCCCAAGAAACTTAAGAACAGCTTACCGCAGGGATCAGTGCTCGCTCCACTTCTCTTCAGTCTGTATATCGCAGATATGCCGGAAACATCATCAAAGAAGTTCGGTTATGCCGACGATTGGGCCCTTACCACGAGTTGTAAATCAATCGAACTTTCTGAGGAGATCCTAACGAAAGACCTGGAAAAAGTGGGAAAATATTTCCGCAAATGGAGACTCCAACCTAATGCCTCCAAAACAGAGGTCACTTGCTTCCATCTGAATAACAAACTCGCTAGAAGGGAACTCAATATACGGTTTGAAGAAACCATCCTTACCCACAACAAAACACCAAAGTACCTCGGCATAACCCTTGATAGAACATTATCGTTTAAAGAGCATCTAACAAAAACTGCTGAGAAACTGAAAACAAGAAACAACATCATCCAAAACGGTGTGGCACAACTTGGGGTGCATCGGCCGCCACTCTTCGATCTTCTGCCCTGGGTCTTGTTTTCTCGACTGCTGAGTACTGTGCCCCCATCTGGCTAAACAGCCCGCACGTATATAAAGTGGACATTCAGTTAAACAACACGATGAGAATGATTGCCGGCGTAATAAAATCAACTCCTTCACAATGGCTCCCAATACTAAGTCACATTCCACCACCTCATCTGCGACGAACAAATGCTCTTATACGCGAGTATAAAAAGATAATGGACAACAGAGACCTACCGATCCACCAAGATATTGAGGACGCCAATAATAATCGACTTCGCTCCAGAAAACCACCCACAAAATCGGCAAGGATTGCTGTCCATGAAGACTTCAATATAAGAGATGTATGGATGCAATCATGGACTCCACACCAAAATAATAACATGCCATGCATTACTCAGGAACCACCAGGTTTTGATTTACCGCGCAAAACCTGGTCCACACTCAACAGAATTAGAACCCAACATGGCAGATGCGCATACTTTCTGCACAAGTGGGGCAGGCAACCATCCCCTCAATGTGACTGCGGAGAAGATCAAACCATCAGACACATTATTGAAGAATGTCCTATAAGGTCCTATAACGGTAGTCCTGACGACTTCCTGTTGGCAACTCAAGAATCGATAGATTATATCAATAGACTTGATGTTTGTTTGTAACTCTTAAAGTTTGTAATATTTTTAATGTCTATGTATTATTCCTTTTATAAGTGTCTAAATTTCCATACGATAAATAAATAAAATTCTAAATGTTTGTCACTCACGCATCCAGTTCAGTAGTCCCACCCGTCAGTCTCACCCTTCACTGTGCCGATGCTGGCAGTCCGCAGACTTAATTCCCGCTGGTCACTCTCGCCGCCACTCGCCGCTCTGCTGGCTCGTCGTCTTCGCTGTCTTCGCACTCATGGCTCATAAGGCCGTACAGTCCTCCAAAACTCTAGACTTTTGGCTCGGCGGTACGTCACGGCTTAAAAAGTTTTGCTGGCCCTGTCTAGAACGTTCCCCGCACCCCGAGTCTCACCGAGAGAAGCTTAGGGCGACGACCACAACTTTCTTGCAAAGATAAACCCAGAAATTCAATCCGCCCAAGGACGCGAGCGCACGAGTCCCGATAGGCTTATCGTGGCGGCACGCCTTTGTAAATCTCTGAGCATTCCTTGGGTTACTACTGTTCCCTTGGTACACCGATTCGTTCACTCGAGCCGGAAGGGGTAAGGGAAGCGATGCAGAGCAGCATGAATGAAAAAGTCGTTATGGGCAGTGAATTTCTTTCAAATATTCGTTTCAAAAGTGCTTACTTTACCGTGAACGGCCTATAATAAAACGGATTTAATTTAACCCATTCATCCGAAGTGTGCAAATTCGTGTACGTAATGCACAGGAACGTTGTACTCGGTTGGCACTGTACCCCGATCAGATTCTCAGTTTCCAATGATTCTCCTTGAGGGTAATTGATTTTTAAACCGTGCTACTAGACCAACTCATATCACTATCGCCGAACTCAAAGCTTACGTATAATTGGTTCTGATACCTAACGAAAAAGCAGCGTGTCAGCTTAAGTACAGCACTGATAAAAAACGTTTAATTTGCAACATCTGAAACCATGAATTACAGCAGGTCATATATTACACATAATAGTTACCGTACTTGAAGTTACGTTTTGTATGCCACCACTGGATTACATTATATGTTTCCGATTATTTTATTTATAGTTCCTGCAGCAAATCAAAAGCATACTATAAAGGCATTTTTCCGTCATATTTGCAACCTCCATGGTCTTTCACAGTCGAACCTCGCACAATATTCACTCGTTCGTGTATCCGATATCCTGTACGCAGAGAAATAAATATCCGCGGGTTCGTTTCGGGACAAGCTAAAATCCAAAAACTCGTACGTTCGCGTTACAATTGAAATTGGTCCACGCACTATTCTGACATCTTCTGTTGAACCCCGATGCAATAACAAACGCAACAAAATGCGTGCCGAGTCATCGCTTCCCTCAGTGGAAGGAAATGTGCCGCTGATATCTATAGACTGTTCACGGTAAAGTAGGCACTTTTGAAATTAATCTTTGAAAAATGTCGCTGTCCCTACCTGCATATAGCATTATGGGCACACTAACTGACATGCGCCCGGTAAAGTTGGTAACGATGGAGGAAAAATAGTTCATTACTTTAACGTTAGATTTAGAGTTCTAGGTAAACATTTGTAAATTCTGACATTATTAAGTTTGCTTTCTGTTTTTTAAATGCACATAAGTACAAGAATGAGCAAACTTGTAAAATATTTACCGATAATTCCACAGTTTCACTTGACCGGCGCATGGATAATGTAGTACAGGTGGGAGCAGCGTCGATTCAACATACTTAAGTTTTGTTTTTAACTTGTAAAGACTCTATTGTTGTAATTGTACAGTGATAAGTGATATTTCAAAATGAAGCGGTCGTGTGTTAGCGAAGTTTGGACTTATTTTACAATATGTGATGCTGAAAATGTGAAATGCAAAATATGTAATAAACAATACTCGCGCAAAGGAAGAACAACAAGTGCTATGAGAAATCACCTGGAAGCTTTGCATAAAAACGAGTATAATGCTTTAAAGAATAGGGAAAATGAAAAGCGAAATGCTTCTACAACAAGTGTTGTGGCCTCCACTTCGCGACAATGTACGAAAACCGACCTGAAACAAATGTCTTTGACTGATTGCGTCGAAAAAACAAAAAAGTGGGATAACAACAATGCCAAGTCTTTGGAAATTGATAATTTAATAAGCGAAATGATTGCTTTAGAGGACTTACCCTTTAGTTTTGTCGAAAGCGTTGGATTTGTCAGACTATTGAACCATCTTTGTCCGTCGTATAATATAAAAAGCCGACAGCATTTTTCTTCGTTTATATGTGAGAATTTCTACGACAAAGTTAAAGATAAAATTTTGGGATTAATTAAGTCATTTGAAAAATTGGCGTTTACGACTGATATTTGGTCTGATTCTTGTTCAGGAATATCTTTGCTGAGTCTTACATGTCATGGTATAACAAAAAACTTTGAGAGAAAAATGATTGTGTTAAACGCAGAGGTATTTAACGATGGCCGACATACTGGTGAAAATATAGCTATAAAACTTGAAACAATGTTGTCGCATTGGGAAATACCTAAAGAAAAAGTGCAATGCATTGTTAGAGATGGTGGCACAAACATGAAAAAAGGTATTTCCTTGTTATTAATTAGAGACATTGATTGTTCGTCACACCAAATTCAGCGGGTTGTCAAGGAGGGACTTGAGGCACAAGATTCCGTTATAACAGTGATTGCAAAATATAAAAAGATGGCAACACATTTTCATCACTCAAATGTAGCTCAAGATGAACTGGCTGCTCTACAAGAAAGACTCGATCAGCCAAAGCTGAAAATCATACAAGAGTGTGCTACAAGATGGAATAGCAGCTTGTATATGTTAGAGCGTATTTTGAAAAACAAAGATTCGTTATGTCTTTATGCTTCCCAGAATAACAAGATTTCACAACTAACTTCCGAAGAGTGGATTCTTGTGGAAAAAATAATAACTTTACTCAGACCTTTTGAAGAAATTACAAAAGAACTAAGTGCAGCCAATATTTCTGTATCCTCAGTAATTCCATTATTGTCCACTTTGGAAAAAATTATTGGTGAATTTGATGTGACCGACGAATGCGTTGGGAATACGATTTTAGTTCTTAAACGAGAACTATGTGGCAGATTTCCCCATTTGTAAAATTACGTATTGTTTGCAACGGCAACTTTTATTGACCCAAGATACAAATTAAAATTTTTCAAAAATTCTTCAACCAGATATCAAGTTGTGAAAAATATTTTAGAGTCAATTGGAAACGATGAATCAAGCCTATCGTCTTGTTCAAATCCTAAGCGTGCCAGAATGACTACTCATCGGATTGAAACATCTGGTTCCAGTGCCAGTCTGACAGAGAAATCTATATCTTTAAGAGACACCATGAAATTGCTGATGGATTCCAGCGAAAGTGAAGAAGAAGAAAATGAATGTACGAACCCTATAGAAGTTTTGATAAAAAAAACCATCAATGAATATTTATTAGATAAACGTGTGGAAAATGATGTAGATCCACTTACATGGTGGGCGGTAAATAATAAGAAGTATGGTATTATTTCTCCCATAGCCAGGCAATATTTAGTAACACCACCCACTAGTGTGCCTAGCGAAAGGGTCTTTAGTGGGGCTGGTCTTCTTTACACACCCCACCGAAATAGGCTGCAAGGAGAAAAGCATCAAAATTTCTATTTCTGAAGTTTAATATTCATCTACTCTTATTTAATTACTAAGTGTTTCACTTAATTGTGCTTAGATATAAACAATTTTTCATAGCTTTATTTTTAGATTTCAAGAAGTAATGTTTAATGGATATCTTAAAAATTACATAATTAGTGAGTTAGTATTAGTACCAAAGTTAAAATTAACAAAATGTTAAGAACATATTTGTTTTAATTGAAAAGAAGGTTATGATATTGTTTGATTTTCTTCACAATATATTTGTAACTTTATTCATAAGAAGTCAATTTGATTTACAATTAAACATGATTACTAGTTCATTAAAATATCTCACATATTTTAATAAGATAACCTTTAAGTTGCATAAATGCATATTTTTAAGTGTTGTTAAAGTTCATTTGTATAATTAAAAAGGTTGGGTTATATCTTATTCCATTGTTTTGTGTTAAAGCAGTTCAATGGTATTTGATCATACAGTTGTGTTATAATATAGTTTAGAAGTTTTAAGAAATTACCTGCCTTAATTTGATTTTGCTTAGGTAAATAAGAATAAAAGAATATCAAGAGTGTGTTTCTGTTTAATAATCTAGTGAATAACTACAAGGCTGTTTCCCAAATATCATTAAAATACACTCTTATACATAAAAGATATGCTAATAAATAAAAATGTCTTAATCATAGCAGTTGCATTATTATTTAATAAACATTTTCATTTTTCATTGCCAAATACATTCGCAAAATATTGGCATCATTTTTGCGAATGCGAATGCGAATATTCGTTGCACCACTACTCTGTACTGTATCATGTTGCGTGTTAGTTTACACTTCCACCAACAAAACGAATGCGAATATTCGTTGCACCACTACTCTGTACTGTATCATGTTGCGTGTTAGTATACACTTCCACCAACAAAACGTAGCTCGACAGCTGACGCCACAGGACGCGTGTGATGGGACCCTTGCTGCCCGCTTGTGAGAGGTCGGAATGCATGCATTCAGTTTCTCCTTGGGCTGCACCGTGGTTACTGGCTCCTGCTGCGTGCACCCCAGAGAATGTACAGTAATGACCAAGCACCAGCTTTTTTTGCAACATAATAAACTCTTATTCCACGAACTCCAGCCGCAGACGCCAGCAAAATGATGTCACCGGCCAGCAACGTGTCGGAATACCATTCGCCAAACAACGCCTGGTAGTTTAGGCGTGCGCACACAGGGTTGGTTAGGTGGGGAATCCCCCCCCCCCACACCTACACCCTCCGTAATGTTGGCATTTCATATGGCAATTTCGCCAACTTAATTTGTCATCGCCGGAGTGCTGCTGTCATAAACAAGTGTAATCAACCCATGAACAAGGGTGCTTTGTGCGGGAGTTCGTGCCCATTTAAAATTTGTTTTGAAATTACTTGTGTATTTTTCGGTCTACATTATAGCTCACTCACGGTTACTTCCAACGTTTCTGAAGCCCAGGATATCCATCCGCCTCATGCAAACTAAGCTTTACTAAGTCTAGAAAATTACGCCAGCTGGACAACGCACAGTATCCTTGCGCACTCAGTTACGTAATATTTTGCGTAAGAACTATTTCTTACTCGGCATTACCACACACATGTATTTTATACTTGTTTTATTCACATCAATCATAAATCAAGTACTACTATTTAGAGATAGAATACGAGAAAAAAAAATCAATTTAACCAAAAATCGGGTGCTTTAACATTGATTGAAGTATACAACGCTTGTGATACATAGCTAGAGACCTGAAAAATTCGCGATTTCATTTCGGGACAAGCTAGAATTCAAAACCTCGCACGTTTGTATTGCTTATTCTATTGGCCCACCCGTTAGTTCACACCTCCTGGACAACTCTGAGCCAGTAACAGACACACAATAAAATGCAGACCGAATCACCGTCTTCCACTAATACAACAAGAGACCAATGGAACAGTGATATTTGCATGATTTTACATACGACAATGGAGAATAGTCTACAGGTCATTGAACTCGCGAAATTTTTCATGTCTCTATACATAGCATATTCGGCAAACAACCAAACGCGTCGTACATGGGGTGATTTTTCGTAGGTTTGTTTCATAAAAGTGCAAAGAAACCGCGAATATACTATACGTAGGGGCAGTGATATATCGCGAAAATATTTCGAGAGAAGATACAGTCCAAAGCACTGTAGGGTCGTCCAGCTTCTTTGATTGGTTGAAAAATGTTCTGGCCCGTGTTAACCGTTTGCGCACGAATCACGAAGGTTCAGTGTCGGAGTCCTGAGTGGCTTGGTCAAAGACGGACACGGCACCAGCAGCCGATGGAGGTATAACAACAGCTGAGGTGTGTATATAGTATTGAAGTCTGCTGTGTGCTCCGATTTTTACGGGAAAAGTCACTGGCCCTAGCTATATGTGATATTCAGTGGACCTCCCCCTCTCCTCCGGTGGAAATGTCTAGGCACGCTTATGTAACTCGGTGGCCCAGCCAATAGGGAGTCTTTCCGCAGCAGAGTGGCCAGTCAGGTACAAGTCCCGATGCAGAACCCCGCACAGCCAGTCTGCGAATGGGCACGCCCACATCAAAGGGACCGTCGAACCATTTCGCTTCTGTGCATTTATCTACTCGTGCTTGTTTTTTAAGGCTCGGCTTCACCTATTACGCAGGAATTCTTCTTTTTCGTGTAATTTCAGTTTCATATGCATTATTGGAAATGTTTGATTATTATAGAAAATTCACAATTTACTAGTTCCCTAATATTTCTGTACCTGATTTTCACTGTGTGTTATTTCCTGCTTGCAATAAGGCAGGGACTTATTGATAAGATGTAAATATGTTCTTGACAATTTACAACTAGCAGATAACACATAATTAAAATTACGGACAAAAATATTAAACAACTCGTAAAATGTAAATTTTCTATAATCGTACATTGTCAGTAATTACTATTAATCCGAAATTATGACGCGAAAAAGAAGGATTTATGCAAAAGGGGTGGAGCCGAGCTTGAGCGCTGATGCAGCCGACTCGCATTCTATATGTTAAGTATTGCGATTTTGTCTCTATCGAAGGTTTAATTCACGTTTTCTGATACGCCACTCTGAAAGATCGCCTAGCCTTCGTTGAAAGACTCGGAAAATAATCGGCGCCGAAATCCCAGATGAGATGATGGGGTATTCAAGACTCAAGTGGAGAGCGGCGTGGAGGAATACTTGAGCGGCTCCTAACATCGAGGTCTTGAGAGCAGATGACGGTGTAGCGAGGCGAGCGTGGAGCAGCGCAGGAATGCAACGGCGGGGGAAGCGGGAGATCCCCGAGCAAACTCCGCCGACTAGGAGCATCGTCCGGCACGAACAGTGAACGGTCCACAGTATATCCAACTCTCCGAGGTGGCTTCCTCCTTGCTCGACTTGGCTCCCCTCCTATTTCCTCCCCTGTTCTCCCTATCCTGATTTCCCCTTCCTAAATGCGTCACACTTTTTTGGTAATGGAGTAGTTTATATAAGTTGCTGCACACGACAATAAAAAACACATTACAAAAAAAAAAATATATATATATTATGTACCCAAAGTCACGCACCGACTTGATAGTCTGTTTCAGGTCAGGAAGAAGAAAACAGTACAGTACAGCACGGAAGAGTGGACTATGGGGAACCCAGCTTTGACTCGCATCCGAGTAGTTTCTGGTACCAGGTTTGCACTTTCAGTGCTTAGGCAAAATAAATTTCATCACACCCCCCCCCCCTCATTTTTGCAAGTTATCATAATTGAAATGTAATAAATCAGACTAAGAATGAAACTGCTCAAACTTACAAATTTAATAGCAATCTACTGAAAATAATTCAATTTTAGAATATTTACTTTGGACTTTCTTTTAAAGCAACCCACATACCCCTCTGAGAATAAACTCAAGCGCCAAGGGGGGGGGGGGAAGTATGCCATAAGTAAATGTATATATTTTTATATATTTGTTTTGTAAAGTTATTAATTCAATGTAAAAAAACCTTAAATGACTAGGCGCCCTTAGCGCATATATATATATGTGTGTGTGTGTGTGTGTGAGAAAACTATTCTTTCCAAAATCACTACACGACCACGCGATGAAACGTACCCCGTGGGCTGCCCCGGGAGATTAGTGACTCGCCAACACATTACATGCGAGATTAATTAGCACACTTGTACACAACAGACCAACATGTCAGACAGACATCACGACACTTAACATTCATTCCAGCCGGGAGGCTGGAGGGGAGCTTCACTCCCCCGCCGAACACAAAAACACGTAATTTCAATTTAAAATAGGCAACACCAATAAGCAGGCTTAATACGGGGTCCGGTGCGCAACAAAACATAATTATTGGAGTATGTGTCGAGGTGCATTTGTTTTACAAACAGCCTGTGAGTTATGGGAGTCTAGGCTCCCGGTCTCGTGACACCAAGGTCATTCGGTGGCTTACGAGGGTTCGGCAGCTGTGACGTCCCTATTCTATGCCCGATCGTCACCTGCGAGACACCTGGACAAGCTGCAATATTACTTTGAAAGTGTTAATTCGTCGTTAATACGACGTTTGTTTAAATGTTCTGTATAATACCGTTGCATGAGCAACCAACCGTCTACATGAGTATTTATAACGGTGAGTCGTGGGCCGCTGGCAGTGTTAGCTGGGTCATTGCTAATCTGTTTAATATTGTGTGGCGTTGTTGTGTAGTCTTGGGCATGCAGTGAGATAGTCTTTATTCTAAATTGTGGTTTTGGTCGTCAGTCGAAATTTGGTTTCCGTCTAACTTAATTTCTTGCTTTGCTGTGTGTTGCCAGTTTTTTTAACATGTAGTGTTTGTCGGGTTTTCTGACCATGAATGTTTGCTATTGCATTTTGTCTTGCGTCCACGACTCACGGTTGGGCATAATTAAATTTGAAATGTTTCGTTCTTTACATTTTTAATCCTTGGAGCTTTGGGTAGGGTCGTTTGACTGCCTACAACGATCATTCAATTTTAATGTAATATTTTATTTAATTTTAAGTTTGTACTTTTATTATTAGGAGGCTTCACTGGGCTTTGTAGGCTGCCCTCCTTTTTACTAATATCTTACGCTTATTATTCTAGTCGGTATTATGTAAATACGTAAAGATGAAAAGGGTTGTAAATCATTCCATTCAATAGGAATTTTGCGTATCATGTTTTAAATTAATATAATTTTGTCAGCAATTTATTATATGGATCTTATATCTCTTTGGTACACGTTTTTTATAATCTGGTATCATTGTACGATCATTTGTAATCAATAAATGCTTGTAAAATTAACTTTCAAATATTGTAAAGCTTTAATTACTGTTTCATATGGTGCTGTCATTGTTTATACATATATTTTCTGATAAAATGTAAGCTCTTAAACTTTGCACAGTGCACATATTTATTTATGTTTGTCACAGTGTTCCAACCTCAAATCCTAACAAGTTGGTTTTGATAATGCTACTGGCAAAAAAAAAAAAAAAAAAAAAAAAAAAGCAGCCCAATGCTGGGACACGCAGATTGGTTTTGGCGCAACTAGTATGCGTACTCTACTTTATATTCCCTCTACGTGAACGACGGATGCCATTATAGAAGTGATAATGCCCTAGTTAATTTATTTTATTAATCTCTCGGAAACTTTATTGTAGGTCGTCTTCCCGTATGACAGACGTCACAAAAGTGTAGGTTGTTGGCTGGTCTGCGATTGATTGAGAACTTTTCAAATAAACCTTTAATAAACATCCCTGCCCATAACTCTATATATACGAGGACATTTCTGGTTGTTTTATAGAAGCACATAAAAGTAATAAATGGCGTGATGGACACACATTTGCGTTCTTAACCATTTCAGAGTATCACTTGAACGACGCACGAACGAAGTGACTGGGTACACGGCAATGTTTAGCGAAAGTAAAACAAGCAGAATGGTATACTCTGAGTAGGGATTTCTGAGAACAGCTGTAAGTGTGTAAGTGCGAATGTTATTAGGTCACAGCATACCGACTGTGTGAAAGGACTTCCGTAAAGAAACACACACGGTCCTTTTGTCATTTCTGGGGCTGTTGAGACACAGGCACAGAGACTTTTCTCAAGTACGCCATCCATGCGTGTCTTCGATGAGTTTACGATCTGACCTGAATGCACACCACGGCGTAGCACTTACGGCCCCAGGGTTGTAAGACACGCATCTCGTATGCCTACATATGCTGTACACGTGCAAGTGGCGGAGTCTAACATCGAAACCACTTGTCGATGTAGGTGAATTACTAAATTAAAAGTTGAGGCAACGCTGGCGTTGATAAATTTTGTGTTAATGTAGCCACATTTTACTTGAAAATGTTAGTGCTCGTGAGCACAATCCCATTATTTGTTGCACGCTGCATTCAAATGTCATCACTAAACAACTAGGTATAGACATGTGAGTTATTTCGATCCTCGTAACTTGCAGTATTTACTGTTTATAGTTTATCACTCCAGATTTTCTTGTGTCTTGCAACACTCCTTTCGTTACGAATCAATTACCTTTTTGACGTTTAAATGAACGTAGTGCAGTCTGTAGCCTCGTACACTAACGTAAGTGTTTTCTACTTCCAGCTCATATTGCCTAGTGATCTGTAAAACACCAGAAGTCGAATGAGTTTGGTTTTGCAGACGAGTCGCTGGATGTTACCTAATAAGCTGTTTTGGAACTCGCGAATCAGTTGAACAAGTTGAGTACCACCCCTGTAGCAAAACACATACGGCCCATTTATGGTTTGGAGTCGAATGCCAAACCGGCAGGAAGTTGGCCAACAACTGGCATGCACCCGGTGCCATTGCCGGTGCTGGAGTGGCCCCACTAATTAGTAATACTCTTCCCATAACTCGCCCAGGTGTCGTTAACACAACTTGAGGAATGTGACCTTTATGTTTGTCAAACTCGAGGACTCTCTTTATTTAGTTTTTAACAGTACTTATCAAGAAGGTTTTTTTAAAGGAAATTTTACTCATATTTTCTGTGTATTTTGCATTGGTATGAAATACTTAATCACAAACCCATCCACATGGGCCATCATTACACGTATTACCCGGCGAAGGCTGTTCAAGGTGAAGTGAGTATTTTTGAAATCGACCTTTAAAAAACTTTACTGTCCATGACTACCAACATGCTACACTACAAAATGCCACGCAGGCTACATGTTAGGTTGGCAGCAAATTAAAAAAACAAATAGCTCTTAATACTTGACGTTGTATTGCGAGTGCAATTTTCAAATTTGTGGTCGCTGAAGTTAGAATTTTGGTTTTTTTTTTTTTCACATTACGGTGTGAACTTACGTATTAGTAACGTATTATATTACTAAAACTTCCACCGGTTTACTTGGGTGGCCGAATAATAAAGTGATCAAGCTCACGGTAATGCTAATTTTACATGTTGCGGAAAGAAACAAAATAAGAAGTAAAAGAAGAACCTGAGAACGGTTTTCAAAAGTGCTCAATTAACCTGGAACGACCTATGATGGTTTGTTAAAGGAATCATATCCGAGTTTCTGTTATTGGCGTGGAACACCATATAATATAACCAAAATAGTTTATAATTTTGACAGCAGTTGTAAAATGTAGTAAAGTTTTAAGTTTTTATTTTTCATGGAACCACGATGATAACTGGCAACTTAATAAAGAAAGGCACGTCTCCTGGTTCGCAGGATGCACCACTCCTAACGTCTGAGGAAGTATTTTCGTCACAAACTTTGCTGGTGGCTGCAGAGCATGACGAAACTATCGACAAACTTCAAACTTCGGTGGGTGCCCAAAATTAGAGATACCAAGTAGCTGCAAATGTTATACCTAAAAAAAAACTGTAAATGAAACACTTTTACGCCAAACGCTTCCACTTGTTCATCTGTTATTCGTGTCTTATACTTCTTGCGGGGTGTACCTCGAAGATCATTGTATTCTTCTGTCAACTGTGTATATTCAAGAGCAAAATAAAATACCTTTTCAAAACAGCTGGCATTTTCATGTGCTTTTAACGTAGGCCTATAATTATATTAAATTATTCGTCCTTGCAATATTTTTTTTTACGGCCGTTGTCATTTGTTCGTTTTATTTGTACAACTGTTAACTTCCGGGACCGCGATAGTGCGAGGCTCAGATCACGATGGAAAACATGTACATAACGAACGTAGTACGTATAAAAACTAAAATAGGTATTATCAATTGCACGGTTCATGGTCAGAGCTGTTTACGTACTCGATGGCCATGAACCATTCAATAAACAATACCTACTTTGATTCTGATACGTACGCGTTCGTTTCGCACAAGTATTTTTTTTTATCGTGAACCGAACTTAGGTTGTCATTCTACTCGCGTACCACAACGGCGAACCGGGTTCGATTCCCAGGGGTGCCACTCCCTATCTTGACACGTGGGAAACTTAACGCGGGCGTTGCCACTGGCCGGCGGGTTTTCTCCGAGTACTCCCGCTACTCCCCACCAGCTGCGTTCCGCAGCTGCTCCAGCCTAGCCTCGCTTCGCCCACATTGGCGTTGGGGACCTCCGTTGATAAGATAGACGCCACTCAAATATTCCTTGCTCATTGTTTGCTTCCCTTCTTGATACAACTGTAATCCCCCCCCCTCCTTAAGAGGCTGCATCATCCCATATACAGAAATTAAATTATTCGTTCTAGTGTCATAACAGAATACTTGGGTCATTACTGACTGTGTTTCATTATAGATGCATTACATTTCGTTTCTGTGCAAATTTTTTAACCTGATTGTTTATAGGGGTTCCCTGGTTGTCACTAAAAGGTTTAAAGGGATTAATATATAAAATTTTGTATTAAGTTAATTTCTGCATACGTATGCGTTAGTAGTTCATATATATTGTATGAAACGATGGGTAAAGTAATTAGTTACGATCACTTGTCGCGCTTTTCAATAAATCCTCCTAAATTTGAATCAGGAATAAACAAATAAAACAATTCTATAGAGCAGGTGACACAGGATCTATTTTCGGCGTTTGAGGCCGATAAGCGCGGGAGTGGTAAGGGCGACAATGTCACGCGCACCAAGAGCTCCATCGCTCTTATGCGCAAGGCTCTGAACTGGCTTACAGTGTTCTCGTCGTGCTGCGTGTGCCTATGGGCCTTTAAACTTTTTATTAGTGGAAAGTCTGAAGCAGAGTTCAGAGTAGGTCCCTGTAACAGTTTCACGTGTTTCAGACCAATGTGTTTCAAAACACTCGGAAGTAGTGTTTCTAATACGCGTGACGTTTCTCGAGAGTTATTTGTACCTCGTTTGAAGTGTGTTTTCCTTTCGTGTATAGGTGTAATGACACGTTAAATGTAATAATAAAAAAAAACGTGGCTGATTTCGAACACTCTACAATGTAATTCAAGCCACAGGTAGGCGGAGCCCTTAATATATCGAATTTTTTTTTCTCCCAACCACCTGTAACTTTTTATCGCTGATTTTTTTACATTCATTTCAGTTACTGGCAACATTTTCTGCAAATTCTGAGCCTCTTCTATCCCTAGCTAGACGAACGATTGTATGAGTTTTCACCTGTGTCTAGTAGGAAATAGAATATGTAACAAATACATTAAAATGTTTTAATAATGAAGCATAAGTTTAAAATGATAAATAACACAACAGAATCCACATTTCCGCATGGATTTCAAGAAGTTAGATAGACAAGTTTTAAAGAAATTAGAAAACGCAAATTGTACTAAATTGAAGTTTTATTTGTTGTCAAATTTATTTATTTCACTTTTCTTTGAGAATTCGCGCAGCATTTTAACACAAGTTTTCTTAAATGTATTTTAGAAATTATAACACTCTGGAGCTTATTTTGATCCTTATATTTTTATTAGCACCCACTCTTTATGTATTTTAGATTTAAGATGCGCAGTGGAGCAACCATTAATTGTAAAAAAATGTATTTTCTTAAAATAAAATGAAAGTGAAATTGACAGAAAATGGCAATAAAACATAGAGATATCTTTATATACTTTTGTTGGAGTTACTAAAGTCAAAGAACCTGTTGGAAGACACCTACAAACTGGAACAACAAACAGAAGAAGTATACTAAAAAATAAGGACGGAGCTCCAAACCTGCAAAACAAGCCCTAAAACTTGTGAGTTAATTTTTTGTTTTGACTTGTTTACAAGGAAGTAAATTTCCACTGCAAGATACAGCAGGTACCATGGTCATTCTTCAGCATTATGTGCCACTTTCAGTAAGTTTTAACCGTCAACCGGAAGCTTAGTTTCAAAAAAACTTCTTCCGCAAATTATGCCTGGTTAAACTTTTATACCGGGATGAACAACTCATTTTGAGAAACTAGTATTTTTTTTTGTGTTTGACCGAAAATACTGTAGACAAAATGTTTATAGAAAATGTTTTTTTATGTAAGGGTTGACAATAAAATTAAATTGTGTATGCGGAAAAATACGAAATGCCCTTTAAAATGTATTTGTAGTATTATACATTTCTTGATTAGCGTCTTTGAAAAGTGGTATTCAGTTACATTTTTCAAATGACTAACAATGATAATAATTTTTTGTTACGTGTTATTTAAATGAATATAAGCATTTCCTGTGAGTAATTCCCAACCAAAAACATAGTTGAATAGTTTATACTGCACCCTCACCTTAACCCTCTACGTGAAACTTGAGTTACAAACATACGTCTCGAAGTACAGCGAACTCTGACTGTCGTTCCGTTTACACCGCTCACAAAATTAACTTTCCGAAACCAATTTTACCAGAAATCTCCTTTAGGCTGGCGGTATAAACGTTCAATATCTACAAACAACAGAAATCTTATAATCAGTTGTCGCGCACTATTCGCTTGCATGTGTCCGAGGATGCCAACGCGTTGAACTCTCGTATTTAAACCAACTGTCGTCAGAATGCAATTATTCTCGAATTATGTTCGTGCTATTTCACTTATGTCTCTGCGGTGATCTGATTTCTGTAGTTCCTGGTAGCTTTGAAGTATTCCTTGCCAGTGTCGATGCCTATCATTTCAGTCGACGGTGAACTTCTGGAGACTGTTTCTCCTCAGAAATCTGAATATGGTAAGGAGGTTAAAAATGTGTCGTAAATTGGCTGCAAATTATCTGTTCTGATGAGCCGGGCATTCACAAACTCCGGGACAGTAATCCGGTGTTGGTACTGTCAATAACGCAATTCAATCCCTGATATTTTCCTAGTATAAATTTTTTCATCCTACGCATTACAAGTTACGCATCACACTACTACAATATTTATCAGCTACAAATTTTAACCTGCAAGTAGCGAATTTCTATCAAAAACAAACTCTGGTTTTTGTTAAAAAAAAAAAAAAAAAAAAAAAAATTGTTGTTGAATGGAATGTTAAGCAGACTGAAGTCCATAATTTAGTCTTATCTGTCACAAAGATCTCACGTTATTCATTTACAGCTAAACGTTTACAATGTGATTGCAAGTAGCCTACCTGGAGTAATTTCCCGCCTCTGAGACTCTGAAGTGCCGCGGGAACGATAAGGGCGACAATGCCACACGAATCAAGTGTGCCATCGCCTAAATGCGCAAGACACTAAACAGGCGCGTAGTATTTGCAGGGACTTAAAGCTGTGACCCTGTAATTTTATTGAGGGGGAAATGTGTACTAAGGTTCAGTGCAGAACACTCGAGTATTTTTGCACGTACCTAAACAACATATTTTGAAATACAGCGCTTTGGAAAAACTGTTTTTAGCTACGTTGGACTGCTCTGAAATGGTGTTTAGAATGTGCCATATGTCTTGGAGAGCTCAGTACAGGCCTAGTCTGAAGTGTATTTCCTTCTCGGAGATGAGCACATTGGGCGCACGTTCAACAGTTCCGTTATAAAATGTGTATTTCAAAAAACCCTGTATCGCAGTTCAAACGGCAAGGGGTACGGGGCCCCTTAAGCTATTCCTCTAACACTGCAATGTAGCGTTTATATATCAATTTCCAATGCTGTGACCGCTCAGAAAGCCGACATTTGTAAACTTCTCCAGGTTTCAGAAATGTACAAGTCCGTGAGATGCGAAGCAGAAACTATACCCGAGGATGCAACTCTTCCTACTATCACAAGTCTTGCCATCGTATTTGTTTCTTTGGGGAAAGGCAAGTATAATATTACTGCGAATGAAAAAAAAAAAAAAAAACCACCTTTGCATAGATTACATTAAAATATAAAAGTTTTATTTAAGCTGTTCTGTACCTGCGGTACTTTTTTAAAAATATGAATTACGCTGTTGCGAGACGACCGTACTTTTATTTTGTTAGCAAGTCTATCAATATCTAGTAATTTTATGTTTTTATTTCTGTCAGCTGCGGATGGTATAATTTTCTCTTGTGATATGTGATTTTTACTGCAGTATACTGAACCTTCTTGAAAAATTAATTTATTTTCACATTCTCCCGCAGTCGATGGAGACCGCGGTGGCTGAGCGGTTAGACTGCTTGCCTCCCACCAAGGCGAACCGGGTTTAATCCCGGCTGGGCCACTCCCAGATTTCTGCAAGTGGGGATCGTGCCGGACGATGCCGCTGGTCAGCGGGTTAAGAGACGCCCAAATCTCTCAACTCAACTGAACTCAACTCTCGCGGTTGATGCTGCCTGTGCCAGCTCAGCCATGAACATAAGACCCAGCGCAAAGGACTGCTGGTAACAAGAATAAATATTGACCCGGAAAGATTCAAAGACTACCGAGGTGCCGAACCCAGGAACCATACTTGCACTCACGCTTTGAGAAGTTCGTCCTTTTAATTCACTAACAGAAAAAACGTGTAGCCCACACGCCAATTACGAACGCACTTAGACGTGTTCTGGGGCGTAGCGTATAAACTAACACCAACTAGCCGTAAACTGAAACTTTTGCTACGTCACCCACGATCCCATATTATTGGGCTGTCATCTTCGTTTCTTCACGCACCTAACGGCTAGTAACTCATTGCAGCACAGGTTCGGTGAATATGACAGCAGAACTCAAGTTCTCCTACTCGGAAAATAGACAAGACTTTAATAAAGATTAATATACAATCCACAACATTCTTGAACCCACAAAACGGGAACTAGTCGTCGAATACCTGCGAACTCCACGGCAAAGAGACTATTACTCTGTACGCACAGATAAATTACACATACAACATATGAATACTCTTTGTTGTATGTTCAGACACCGCTAACGGTATTGATACCGTTATACTGAAGACGACCGTGCTGCGTACGTTCCGAGTCTCTGAAGAACATGGCCAACAGAGTTCATATTATCACAGAGTACTTGCACTCCAACGCAGCTTGGCCACTCGTCATAACATACGTCTTGCACGCCATGTTTTCGGTGAACTGGGATCACCCATGCGTAATTACTGTATCAGTATATGACTGTTAACATGTATCTGAAGCCCTTATTAACAGTCGCATACACGATCATTTCAACTAGGTTGGCCTGGTATAGATCTCTCAGTCTAAATACGAGTATTTTCCATCTGGGGTAATTACAGTGAGCAGGCCGGTGGAGTTCGGCAGAAATTTGAGCACGTGACAATTTTGTTTTAGTATATGTACCCACCTTCACACAATTCTTCTAAAATATTTACAATCTCGTTCGCGTGGGAATTATTGCCAGCTTGCTGAGGGGCAATTAGCAGCCATAGATGTGATACGAGCTCGTTAGCATCGTCCCAGTAAACGAACTCGAGTCGGTTGCTCCTATCCAGCTTCGAAGTCAAACCCGAGCTGGTCACTAAGCCAACATCTCGCACGAACCGTAGATGTCTGTTCAGCCTGCCGCCAGTCGAGACTGTATACAGCATGTAGCTCCTTAAGGCCGAGATGTACGCGATGGACCACATGTTCCAGAATGGTGTTTTGTTCGGTTAACCATGTCAGCCCGAGGAAAGCATCATCCTAATGTTATGTTGATGGCTGTTGTGATGGTTTTCAGGAAACGAATACATACTGTTCACTCCCACACCATTGTTTTCAATGTTTGTTTTCAGCCTGGTTTTGTTTGAAACATTTTTTGAATTTTGCGAATTGTTTTTGTCCTTAGATTGGTCAAATGATGTGGTTTTTATTTAATTGCATATTTTTACATTTTCACTGGCTCTGTCCGAAGACTGCTTGGGGTTTCACTGTGCAGCACTTATGTTATGGTAGTGGTGCAGTTGGCACAAGTTCCTCTTAGGGATAATTCCAATGTACATCAGTTCGTCTAACCCACTGTCGAGAAAAGGTACCAATGCAGCATGGTACTTGGGTCTCATTGTTTCTTCTTCCACTTCTAACACTTGGTGCTTAGGCAGGTGTTGCTGGAATCGTTTTATGAGGCGAATGGCTGTTGCTTCTCTAGAGTGAGTATGCTCTAGCTTGGGGTGACATAAATGCACCCCCAAAGTGGCACTGAAACAAGTCCAAGAACGACCTCCCACTCCATGCTGAAGTGCGTGATCGATTGCCACCAAGAGCGCGATACTCTGGAACATTGCACTCCAATGCAGGTTGGCCACTCCTCGTAACATATGTCTTGCATCAGAGGTGTGAGGCACTGTTATCCACAAAGCTAGCAGGTCCTCCATGAGTAAGCCTGGGAATGAAGACAGTGACTCAGGTACAGCAACACTGATTAGTCCTGGTGAGAATGATGCAGTGGTGGTTGGTTGTCTTCCATTGCTTTGTGGTCATGTAGACATAACTAGTTGGGCAAGTGTATGGGTTGCAACAAATATTGCTGGGTTTACCTGATAAATTTGCTGCGGGAATGTTGGTGGTACTGGAATGAGCAGTGGTGGAAGGAGAGATGTGCAAAAATATGCAGCAAGTGCTGGCATGTGAGGGGTGGAAGAGGTGCTATTGAGAAGGTTGACAGGCATGGCATGGAATGAGTGAGTGGAATTTTGTTTTTGTTTAAATTCAAAATGGGTGTGTTGAGTGCATACAGCAGCCACAGCCACACACTCGCAACCATTGTGCACTGGACGAATTATGCATTGGCCAGCTGGTACACTTAGTCTCGCACCAGGTTGTAAACATCGGCCATGTAAATGTACAGCACACTTGGCACTTAATTACATCTCTACTTTCGACCCTTTCACATGATAGTCTGTGGCTCTAAGTGAACTGATAACCCACTCCGGTTAACAAGCCCATATAAATTGTACAGGTGTGAATGGTGTTCTGAGGTGTGGAACATTGTTGGCACCTAAAGTTCTTCCTAGGCCCCGGCCTAGGGGCGCACAATGCCAGGGGCGCATGCTAAAAGAAAATATATTTGTTAATTTTAATACGTCAATAATGTATAATGCATACATGTATTTATGTGTTGATAGCTATCGAAGAGATTAAACTTATTTCCAGTACCTTGTTGGGCTATTTCATTTACTTAATACACCCAAAATACAAAAATTTTATTCTCAAATTATTTTCATAAGTGATGTTATTATGCGATAAAATTAAAATTGTCATCATAAAGATTATTTTCTTGAGGAAAATTGCTGGACCGACCACCCCCGTCCCCCTTCCAATGGTATGAAGAGGGGGCAGCAAAAACTCTTGGGCCTGGGAGCATCCAAACTTTAAATCCGGTCCTGGTTCTTCCCGTTGATGTTTGCAAGTTGAACCATGGATAAGCACATTATATTATGATATATTTGCACACACTATCCACATATGAGTAAGGGGCACCTTTNATTTTCATAAGTGATGTTATTATGCGATAAAATTAAAATTGTCATCATAAAGATTATTTTCTTGAGGAAAATTGCTGGACCGACCACCCCCGTCCCCCTTCCAATGGTATGAAGAGGGGGCAGCAAAAACTCTTGGGCCTGGGAGCATCCAAACTTTAAATCCGGCCCTGGTTCTTCCCGTTGATGTTTGCGAGTTGAACCATGGATAAGCACATTATATTATGATATATTTGCACACACTATCCACATATGAGTAAGGGGCACCTTTNAGTTGAACCATGGATAAGCACATTATATTATGATATATTTGCACACACTATCCACATATGAGTAAGGGGCACCTTTCCTTTCACACACTAAACTTAAGCAATTAAATGTTTGTGAGTTTTGAAGATTCGAATGTGGTTGTAGTTTTGTCGAAACAAAGTGAGTGAAGTCCAATGGAAAATTGATATCACTTTTATTATTGTCGGAGCTGTCCTTTACACCATGGGTGTTCACGGTNGAGTGAAGTCCAATGGAAAATTGATATCACTTTTATTATTGTCGGAGCTGTCCTTTACACCATGGGTGTTCACGGTGTGGGTGATCATTGGACTGGGCTTATGATCGTATCGACTGTAGTGTGCCCACTTCATACTTGGCCACGATGTCCTGTTGGGCAGAGTGCAAGCATTGCAAGTACNTCGTATCGACTGTAGTGTGCCCACTTCATACTTGGCCACGATGTCCTGTTGGGCAGAGTGCAAGCATTGCAAGTACATAGGCATCAGGATGCCTCCATGTACCTGACCAGCCATGCTTCACGATTCCCAGCATGGCAGCTGAACAGCTCGTGGGGCAAGGTTTATGCATAATACCTCCTTGTGCTCACTGGTCAGGTGGACCAGCTGGCAGCAGATGGGTATGCACACAAGCAGCACAGCTCGCAGCGGCGATCCATACTCCCCCAGTGGAGTAGTGGCAGTGGATTGGTGAGGGGGTGAGTACAGATATTGCTTCGCAAAGGTGGGAGAGGGGTGGGCTGGTTGACGCCGATGACATTACACTACTTCCAATATTGTCATCCTAGTGCTTGTGACCTGTGCTGTTGGCACAATGGCATGCATATAATATTGTTTGTTCACCCACATGCCATAGCATCCTCAGGGTGTCATTTTTGGCAATATTTCTGCCATCCCACCTGCTTACATTGCTTCTGTAGAGCAATATTAATATAGGCAGAGGAAGGGATTTCGCNCCACCTGCTTACATTGCTTCTGTAGAGCAATATTAATATAGGCAGAGGAAGGGATTTCGCTAAATAAAATTTCTAGAACAGAATGGGAAATTTTGTGTTTGTTGATAGGAATTTCACAGGAAAAGAAGAGTGAAAGAATAAGCCACACATAATGGTGACATAATTAGTGTGTGTATGTTGAGTGGGTGGGATACACTTGTATTTCGGAATGGTAAATTGCAGATGGGAATTCTGGGGTGTAAGGAATACAGGTTTTACCCGACTGGCAACACTCATCGCCGGCTGACGATAACATGAGTGCTGTGAACCTGGATCTCAGGATTGTGCAGTGGTCTGCCTGGACAATGGACATACTGCTGCTCCCTTATTGTATTTGAATTAATACCCTGGAATTAAGGGGCATTGAAGGCTCCCCTCATGCGAGAAAACACACCGCACCTGATTGTTGCAGGTCAATTAAAGGCTGACCTGCACACTTGATATAAGTGCACAGAAATTTGGTATTAAGATTAAGTCCGAAATTAAGGTTAAAATTAAGGTTGAACTTTTGGTCACACTTCAGTTTGCATATTACTAGAGCCCTGTGATCCTTTAGCCCGAAGGCGGTACTCGAAATAATATATTCAGTATAACTCTATTTTCTATTATATGCTAACTCGGTTTTCAGT
Source organism: Clitarchus hookeri (assembly GCA_002778355.1). NCBI lineage: Eukaryota > Metazoa > Arthropoda > Insecta > Phasmatodea > Phasmatidae > Clitarchus > Clitarchus hookeri. Next base: position 328,009 of record NQII01002130.1, read on the forward strand.
AAGCTATCTATGTTTAACTTGTACATGCTACTGACACAGGATGACATTCTGCCCTCCAGACCGTCTGCCAAGCCAAACGCCCAACTTCATCGCATCAGCATGCATGGTATGCAAGAGCATACGATGCCCTTGTGCAGGGACAGCGAGTGGTGAATAGTGCAAGTGAGAGCAAGGCAGTGTTAGCAATTTAAGGCAGTGTTAGCGATTTCCTCCCTTCTCACACTCCTGATAAGGGGGCGCGGAAGAGTTTTTAAACCACAGTTGCGGGGTGAAAATAAAAAGTAAAATTTATTATGAATAAAAAAGATGCCAGAGGGCGTATTACATACGAGAGACACCCTCACAGTATTTATTAAATTTGGTTTTGTGAGTTCCTTGCGTTCACCTCATGCTGTCACCCTCATTTCGCCTCTCTCTTGATCATTATTGCAAGTATTATATATGTAAATTTTATTGTTTAATTTCTTTGGATGTGCTTTGCAAGAGCAAGTATGTATATTTGTTATTAATTTAGCACGTAAGTAGTTCCGGAGCGCGATTCACCACCAAGCCCCGGCTGCACCCGCCCGCCATACCTCAGTCAATATCCTGGGGACGTTTAAGTTTTCCACATATTTGTTAAACACACATACACACGTTTTTCTACAGTTTAGCTTACCTGGTGGGCGCGCTGCCAGGGTCCGTGTAAGTTTCACTGTCAGTGAATTAGTGTAACATTCGAGGATAAATGCACGTCAGTTTTCAGACTATGTGTGTTTTGTTTCTGAGCACAGCCCGCATGGCATTTTGGGGGATGATTCCCCTACAACCCGCAATCTAACATGTCTTCACAACCACCTAAGAATGTACAGTTTACCTAATTCAGTTTTCATCACAGTTTAAGGCGTGTGGGTCAGCTTTAATAGACCCACTTCATTCAGACGTAAGTACTAGGCACGATGANCCACCTAAGAATGTACAGTTTACCTAATTCAGTGTTCATCACAGTTTAAGGCGTGTGGGTCAGCTTTAATAGACCCACTTCATTCAGGTCTGCCTTCTTCAACATCATTGCGGGAGTCTTCAACAATGCAACCACCGAGGGAATGGCGTACGTCCGGGCAGTCGGTCGCACGACCCTCAGAGTACCAACAACTTCACCTCGACACCACCTGCTGATGGTGTCTAGCGCCTAGTCGGGTTACCTTTCCCAACAATCACTCATTCACAGCCCCCTCACAAGCGTTACTACAGAACTGTTCATGGTACGCATGTGGAAAACAAAATGATACAGACCCAGGGTCTAAACTTGCCTGAATATATCTTGTTAGTTAAGTAAAATGGCGGATGTGCCTGGAGTGCCCTGATAGCAAACCTGCCTCACATGAGCTGAGAAGCTGTATTGGAAGCTTTGGTGTGTGACTGGTTGAGTTCAGATGGTCTCATGCCAAACACCATGCAACTTGCTAAATAGACTGCACAGAATTAATGAAAAATTATAGTAGACACTTCAACACTTTGGCATGTGCCATGTCCTACCCTACCACCGTCAGTTCGTCCCGTCGTCTGCATTTCCATCGATACCCTCCCTGCTTTTCACCATTGTGCCGCCTATGCGACAACAGTGCATGATAAATCATGTTATGTTAAGTATTCAGCCATAATTCAGCAGCAGTATTCAAATATTTATTTATTTATTTAGGAATATAATGCCATATTCCCCTCCTTGAAAGTGCTATATTCAGGCATGGCTGCCTAGCTTTTTCAACGAATAATGGATTCGCCAACCGGTGAAGTGATAAAATATAATTACAACAATTATGTTCATACACATTGTGGGATCATAAATAGTTGTTTATAATGTCCCCTGCATTTTTCAAAATTACAGTAGACTAACAGATACGTAACATATTACGTATCCATAAGGCTCTAGGTTGTCAATATATATTTTTCTTTATTTGTGACATTTGGTGTAATGTATAAATATGCGTATTCACATCATTGTGTTATAAGAATCATTATGTAATGATCAACATTATTAATCGTAAGCAAAGTGCATTGTGCTTAAAAGGGTTTTCATGTTCGGAATTTTTATACTTTGGCACACACACACTGGAAAATTCTCCAGTGTGTGCACCATGGTAGTGAGAAGTATATTGGCATCTGAGTGGGGTGGTCACCGTGCGCAGCCTCTCCAGGCTTACATTTATTTTTCTCTAGGCAATTAGTATACCAATTGTAAATAATTTAATCAGGAACAGTAAATTAGCTTTTATTGCCCAGATAGTGTGCCATCCCACACCTCAGGAGTATTTTACACTCCTGAGGTGTAAGTTTTCATTGTAAGACCTTGTAGGTTTTGTGCCATCGTCTTAGCATAGGAGTTATCCGAGCTTGAGTGGGGAAGACTTTCTTTTAAGTGTCTGGAATGAGGGTAACAACAAATAAAACATCTTGTGTTGAACATCCCACCACACCTTTTTATTTGTTCAGCTGCTTCACTGCTTCATGATCTTCACCTCTTTATCATAACAGGCATTGGGATGGCCATTAACAATCCCAGCATTGGAGTGAGCATGCATTGAGAGGGGAATTCACTAGCCTAGGCACGTTGGATTATAGCCGATCTTCCGATTCTGGACCATCAGGGGAGGCCACATCTAAGGGCCGACGACCACACAACCTCCATTCTTGTGCTCTCCGAGCTAGTGCCCAAGGGAAAATTATCCACCATAGACACCCAACACCAACTTTCCCTGATTTCCAAACCCCGGAATGCACCACCCTAATAAAACCGAAACTACAATAATTTTAATGATGAGACGTATTTTCAAGTAATTTTAAAACAATAACGTAAGTGAAAAATAATTTTCTGAAAGAAAAGATATTAGCAAGACTAGTCATTATACTTTGTAGACCTCACTGAGTTTTGATATAAATCTTTTGCAGCATCTTGTAATTTCACTGAGAATATATCATACAACTACATATACATGCAGATCATATTTTCATACACCATCTCACTGGATGTGTCTAACCTGGTGGGAGGGGCATGGGGCCGGCCATATGAGTGCAGCATTTGTGTTGAAGTCTATGGCATCACTGCACTATGCTGCACTGTTGTACCCGAAGTGTATTGGGAGGAGGCAGTTGTGTATGGCCAGTCAGGCTGTCTAAAGGGCAGGATACCGTCCTGCAACAAGAGCGGGATGCATATTCATGTGGGGAACTTTCACTTTGGTTTTCAACTGATCAAGTCTTGCTGCACACATTAAATTTATCTCCTTGCTTCATAGTTATAGAACTTACAGTAATTGCCAACTGCATCCTTTGGTTTGTTGACAGCCACTTGGGAGGTCAAATTCAACCTCGCAGCATCCATAGGCATGACCCGCCTTTATTAGTTATGTTATAACAAGGGCAGAGAATAACAGATTGGCTTTTCAAGGGTACTAGTATTTGTCNGCGGGATGCATATTCATGTGGGGAACTTTCACTTTGGTTTTCAACTGATCAAGTCTTGCTGCACACATTAAATTTCTCTCCTTGCATCATAGTAATAGAACTTACAGTAATTGCCAACTGCATCCTCTGGTTTGTTGACAGCCACTTGGGAGGTCAAATTAAACCTCGCAGCATCCATAGGCACGACCCGCCTTTATTAGTTATGTTATAACAAGGGCAGAGAATAACAGATTGGCTTTTCAAGGGTACTAGTATTTGTCGTGCAGTCCAGCATATTTAATGTCTATTTGGGATTTAGTTTTTATGCACCTGTATTTCACTTGCATAAATAAACTGTAACAGCTGAATGGCATGGTCTCCTGTTTTATTGTGCAGTGTTCTAAACAATGAGCAATAGCATTCAGAGTTCTAAAGAAGCATCGTCCAGACGAAAAGTTGTATTTAGGTACCTTGCACCATGCATGCTGCTGCATGCACGTAACTATGTCGTCGAGGGGGAAGTTGTCTTTCAGCGGAACTGCATCACTCCCTGAACTATACAGTCTAGACCCTTTCAGTGTGGAAATGCACTGAGTGGCGTCCTTCCAATTTAGAATTTTCCAACCCCTACCACGTTGAACCCTTAGACTGTTACTCTCTTCCTACCATCACATCATGATGATATATTGGGGGCGACATTTAAGTAATTTTATTTATTGTACACTACTTCAATAAAATAAATAAAAACTATTTTGGAAGAAAATAATGAAAATATGCACATTTATTTTCAATAAATATTCTGTTTATGTCCTTACAGGAAAAATTTGAAAGTGTAATAATTTCTTTAAAAAAAAAAAATCGTAATTTTTCATCAAATTTGTTGGATGAACAAATTTGAAGACCAGATTTCGTCTTTATATTGTATTGTCAAGTATATTTGAAGATTAAAATTTGAAANTTAAAAAAAATCGTAATTTTTCATCAAATTTTTTGGATGAACAAATTTGAAGACCAGATTTCGTCTTTATATTGTATTGTCAAGTATATTTGAAGATTAAAATTTGAAATTTTGGCAAGGGATTTAGAGGAATAATAGAAACATATTTCAAAGTGAGTTCTTTAATCAAGTGTTTTATCCCAAAATCTTAGTTTCCTCTCTTAAGCCCCCATTGTTACGAGCTTCTCCTATTTTTGAATATGCATTTGGCAAAATAATTGTGGCACATGTTGGGAAATATTTATTAAGCGCATCAGACATGAGAACACTATTATGTTATCTTTACATTTTGGTACGTTTCATGTGAGATATTTCGATGGCTCGATACCTCTTGTCAGTCTGGGTGTGTGTTGCAAAATAAATTTCTTGAAAGTTTACCTGAATTTGATATTTTATATTTTAATGAAGTAAATAACTTGTCATCCATTTCCATATTTTGATTGTATTTTAGTGTTGAGAAAATACTGTTGGGTGAGAATGACTGCATTTCATGCCAGCATCTCTTTACGAACTGTTTGTTGACACGTGTCCTGAAGCTTCCATGATGCAATATTGATCAGCTGATTTGCGTTTACTTTGTAGCCGCCGTCGGTGACGTTTCGAATTCTTGAATTTCGGCGTCGCGGTTACGGCGTTACTATGTTCGTGTGCACCGTTTGACGTTTTGGCGAGTTTAATGGACTTCATGTTGATGGTTTTTTTTCATTTTTTAGGATTTTGCTGCTGTGTTTTACACGTTTTCATTGTTTTCGATGTTTATTTGATTGGAGATTTAAATCGTTGTTGGCTGTACAGAAATCTAAGGCCATATACCAGTGCACGATATAGGTGAAGTTGAATTTCTTTATTGTTTTATCATAACAACTTTTTTTTATAGGTAAAATGGCTGGATCGGAAAAGTTTGGTGATAAAAATTTTGATATTACTCGCGAAGAAGTGGAACGAATAGGTGAAGCTCTTAAATGTGAGGAATTCAGGAAACTTCTAGCAGAATATGCTGAAGAAGTTAGTGATCCGGCAAATGTTAAGCTTTATCAAGAGGAAATTACGCAGCTAGAGATGGAAAGGGGTGTGGATGTAACGTTCATTAACCCTGAACCTNATGTTAAGCTTTATCAAGAGGAAATTACGCAGCTAGAGATGGAAAGGGGTGTGGATGTAACGTTCATTAACCCTGAACCTGGCTACGTTATAAAAACAAGCGTGGATGGGAACCGGAAAGCATTTTTAAATATATGTAAGAACGTGAATGTAGGTAAGCCGACGTCTCAACCAGTTACGAGTGGAAATTCNGGAAAGCATTTTTAAATATATGTAAGAACGTGAATGTAGGTAAGCCGACGTCTCAACCAGTTACGAGTGGAAATTCTCGTGGATTTAACTGGCTTTTACCTCACTCGTTGGCACCGTCGAGAGATGATTCCGACAAGGATAGAAACCGGTGTGTGGTGTACGATGTCGTGTTCCACCCGGAAGCGTTCGATTTAGCGGAAAATAATCCCAAATTCAAGAGTATGCTTACTGAAACAGCCTTGGACGCTGTTGAAAACAACTTCAACGTTAAACTAGACAGAAGAAACGTAAGGTACCCGAAAATGCGTTTCAAGGGCGCATTTAAACCCGCGGTGATCAGGAAGAATTTAGGAGGTGCTGCCGAAAAGGATATCGTGGACGATTTACTGCCAGGTAATTTCAAGCTCCCTGCAGGCGAAAACGAGAGCATGAAACCAAAAGAGAAAATTCTGCCGCAGTCTCCTGCGGTTTCGAAAGTTTCGGAGTCTGCGAAGTACACAACACCGAAATATTCCGTTATTCACAGAAGTCGTCTGGACATGCAAGACTTCACCAATGACAAGAATGCCAACATCAACGCCACAACACCCAAAGAACTAGTCGTGGAGGTTAACTTGCCTCTCTTAAGCTCCTCAGCTGACGTCGTTCTGGATGTGATGGAGAAATCTTTATTGCTCGTTTGCGAGTCTCCTGCAAAGTACAAATTGGAGTTGCAGTTGCCGTACCACGTCGACGAAGAGAGGGGTTCAGCGAAGTTCGACCAAACTGCGCGCAAGTTAATTGTGACATTACCTGTCAAATCTGGAAGTAAACCTCGTGTGGCCGACCCTGGAAGAGAAGACAGCGGGGTGGAGTGCGACAATTCATGCCATACCTCGGAGTCGAGCAGCGGCGACGAAGTTAGCAAAGAAGGTGCAAGTGACGATGTTTTGAGAACTAATAACTCTCCAACAGATACGAATGTCGGTTACAGGACTAGCGATAAAACTGCCGAGTTGTTTTTAAAACCCGACCTCTGTTATTCACTTCCACCCTTTACGTGTAACGCAGTGGATAACATGGTGGTGTTTACTTTGCATGTCCGAAATGTTGATGCATCGTCAGTGGAGCACCAGTACATTGGGGAGTCTGGTATTCACATGAAATTTGTTTCTGTAGGTGCAGGATTTTTCCCTCTTNAGTGGAGCACCAGTACATTGGGGAGTCTGGTATTCACATGAAATTTGTTTCTGTAGGTGCAGGATTTTTCCCTCTCAGTTACGCCTTCTACGCTGTTTTTCCTCCAGGGTGCTGTGTTGTTGAGGAAAGTGTGAATGTTGAGACATGGGATAATAATGTTATATTACAGCTGCAGTTCAAATCATGTGATAGTGTGTTGACTGACTATTTGGNGGGGTGGAGTGCGACAATTCATGCCATACCTCGGAGTCGAGCAGCGGCGACGAAGTTAGCAAAGAAGGTGCAAGTGACGATGTTTTGAGAACTAATAACTCTCCAACAGATACGAATGTTGGTTACAGGACTAGCGATAAAACTGCCGAGTTGTTTTTAAAACCCGACCTCTGTTATTCACTTCCACCCTTTACGTGTAACGCAGTGGATAACATGGTGGTGTTTACTTTGCATGTCCGAAATGTTGATGCATCGTCAGTGGAGCACCAGTACATTGGGGAGTCTGGTATTCACATGAAATTTGTTTCTGTAGGTGCAGGATTTTTCCCTCTTAGTTACGCCTTCTACGCTGTTTTTCCTCCAGGGTGCTGTGTTGTTGAGGAAAGTGTGAATGTTGAGACATGGGATAATAATGTTATATTACAGCTGCAGTTCAAATCATGTGATAGTGTGTTGACTGACTATTTTGTAGGGGTTGATGAAGATAGTGCTGTTAAACACATTCTTCCTGAACCTACTGCTATTGGAGAGAAACTCAGGAATATTGAGGTAAGTTAAGATATTTTGGATATGTAATTAATAATTTAATGTTGAACTTCACGGTAGAGACTTTTTTGAAAATTGCCCTAAATCTGAAAGAAAGTTTTCCAATGCATAAAAAATGGTATGTATTGACAGGCATTCATACTGAAACATAATACTAAGGTGACATTAATATATTAACCAAACAAGATAAGAATCGCATTAGAGGGGAGGGGTATGAAGACCAGGAAAATCTAGGGGTAAAATGCATAAAGAACACAAAAAAACAGCACAAAAATTGCAAAATGAATAAAAAAAATATTTAAAAATAAAAAAATGGTAATTATTAATTTTAGGGGCTTTTCTGTAAAAATAAAAATAATTCACAGAAAATGGTATATTTCCACTCTACTAATGATGCAGAACACGAATATACTAGGGGCATTAACGTCCGACTAATTTCGTAATATGTGTCCACCTAACCTTACCGAACCTAACCCCACAATGAGTGAATCACTATTTTACATTTTTAAACTAACCTAGGACTGTTGGGTTTTACACTAACCTAGGTTTTTTGGATTTTTCACTAACCTAGGATTGTAGGGTTTTACACTAACCTAGGATGTTTGGGTCTTACACTAAACTACGAATGTAGGATTGTAGGGATTGAAAGGAACAGTAAAACACACCAAAAGAATGTAAATTGACTCGCCTAGGTAGGGGGCTGGTATAATTCCTCGGACGTTAATAGACGTAAACAAACATATTTCACAAGTTCTTTAAATATGTTCTACTTATTTTAACATTACGCCCTCTTGAATATGAACAAGGTAAGCTGTGCAGAACCCATTAATGCAACTTTTGTTGGTCTAAGACGTTTCGTTCATAAACGTAAACAAACTGGCTGTACCGCTCATTCCGCAATTTTGTTCAATTTTTTTTTATATGTTGTACTTATTTTAAAGTTACGCCCCTAGTATATTTGTGTCCTACTTGATTAGTAGAGTAGAAATATATCATAATTTTGAATTTTTTTTTTTTTTTTT
>NQII01002130.1:336715-389471 GCA_002778355.1 Clitarchus hookeri
TTTTTTTTTTTTTTTTTTCTTTCAGAAAAGCACCTAAACTTAACAATTACCAGAATCTCAACTTTTCTGAAAAAAAAATCTTGTTCCACTTTACTAATTGCACTGAACATAAATTTATGGGGGGCATCATGATGTTCACAGTACATACCATATCAATTGGGTCACTCTAGAAGGCTAATTAGGCCTACATGAAGACCTAACCTAACATCATGTAACTTCACAATAGTTGCATCACAAAGGGGGTGTGTGTGTGCCAATCCACTATCACACGTTGGAACACACACACTCCTGTGATTATTACCTATATGAAACTACAAGCTTTGCAGATGTTGTGCTCATTACTTACAAAAACCTGCCGGCATGCCGTAATTATAAAGCTTAGGGGCTTATTAGAAGGAAAGATTTCTTCTAATTAATTCTGCCATTTTTTACTTTTACTAGGCCTCCCGAGTTGCAAATACTTGGTAGCATTAAATTAAATTATGTGGTTAGTGCATAAAAAATATTAAATATTCTCAAGTGACATACTTTATTGGGTAATTATTCAGAACAGGGGCTTTTCTGAAAATAACTGAGTGGTATATTTCCACTCTACTAATTACAGAACACAAATTTACTAGGGGTATTAACGTATTACCAATACAAACCACAAATACGATAGTGGGGAGGGCTATGAAGATCAGGGAAGTAATGGGGTAAAAATCACTAAAAATACACCTACAAAAAATACAAAAACAAAACACCTCAGTTTAACATTTGTCCACCCAATTTCATATTATGTGCCCACCTAACCTAACTTATCCTAATCCCACGATGAGCGAATCTCTATTTTACATTTTTAATCTAACCTAAGATTGTTGGGTTAGGGTGTTAATCTAACCTACGATTTTAGTCTAATCTAGGAGTTTANCCCACGATGAGCGAATCTCTATTTTACATTTTTAATCTAACCTAAGATTGTTGGGTTAGGGTGTTAATCTAACCTAGGATTATAGGGTTTTAATCTAACCTACGATTTTAGTCTAATCTAGGAGTTTAGGGTTTTAAAGTAACAGTAAAAACACACAGGAAGTATATGGATTAACTCACGTAGGTAGGTGGCGGGTACAATTCCACTGTCTTCGGCCAATTCAACTACCGTCTTGCACCGTACTTCACTCGACAAAACACCATGATCTACTAAAACTTCCAAGTAACACCCGCCACATTGACGAGTTTAACACACAGAAACACTCATTCTTGCACCCTCCATTCTTAAATCACAAGCCTTCGCATGGTCGGATACGGACGTCTCAAGCCACGCGCACATAATATTCCATTNAAAACACCATGATCTACTAAAACTTCCAAGTAACACCCGCCACATTGACGAGTTTAACACACAGAAACACTCATTCTTGCACCCTCCATTCTTAAATCACAAGCCTTCGCATGGTCGGATACGGACGTCTCAAGCCACGTGCACATAATATTCCATTCACAGCAAACTGCACTTTATTCCATACAGTGGCGTACTAAGCTATCGTCTTCATGTCCGGAGCCGATAGGTAGCCTTAGCACATTTAATTGGCTATTTAACATGGTGTACGACTTAAACAAAACTGCAGAACTGCTCGTACTTTTATCTATTTTAATTAGTACATTCTACTTATTTTACCACTNCGCAAACTGCACTTTATTCCATACAGTGGCGTACTAAGCTATCGTCTTCATGTCCGGAGCCGATAGGTAGCGTTAGCACATTTAATTGGCTATTTAACATGGTGTACGACTTAAACAAAACTGCAGAACTGCTCGTACTTTTATCTATTTTAATTAGTACATTCTACTTATTTTACCATTACCCCCTCCTCAATATTAAAAAGGTAAGCTGTGCAGAAATCATTTGTGTTACTTTCGTGGGTTTACGACGTTTCCNTACCCCCTCCTCAATATTAAAAAGGTAAGCTGTGCAGAAATCATTTGTGTTACTTTCGTGGGTTTACGACGTTTCCTTCAGAAAAGCCCCATTTCTGAATAAAACATAAAAAACATAACAATTATGTATAATTTATTTAAACAAATGTGGTTTGCTGCGCTAAATGCAGGATGATCTGACCTAATTTCATGTAACTTCACTATTGTTTAACAACAGTATGTGTGTGTGCCAACTTGCTATCGCGTGTCGGCACACACACCATATTTTTGTTTTTATGGCAAACTCCAAGCTTCGTGGATGCAAGAGTGCTGCGCTCTCTGTACGTACAAATAAACATCCGGCGTGTCTTGAATCATTGTTTTGGGGATTTACTCTCCTGCTGGTGCTGGGACTCTGGTTCTGTGTGTAATGTTTGGCTGCGCTTGAACAGTGTGTTTCAGTGCGAGGGGGCTACGCTTGAATATCATTTATACAGTATCACAGTAAACACTACAACATATTGTGAAGTTACGTTTTAATTTGGTTAGGTCTACTGCATTTGACACGGCTAGGCGGCAGCAGTACGCAAGTCTTTCTCTGCAATGCTACACTGTACAATTCACCACACTTACTTTCCATGCAAAACCTAGAGTACAGATTACGTTACTCACCCATCTAAGTGATGAATATAGCTCCTTGGTGATTTATTGCTGATAACTTGCATATAGGACACGTTATCTTCTATTCAATTTGTCTGAACTCCACAAACGCTCGTAGTTCCGCATATTAATTCTACTTTAACACTTCACATGGTACATAATTGCAAAGAAACACTCATATTTTCCCACAATAATATGATTTAAAACTTCAAATGGAAATAATTTCAATGAAACACACTTAATAGCACTTGTAAATCAAAAGCCTTTGCACGTTCAAATAGAGATAATGGCTACTTATTACATTGATCATAGACGTTCTTTTCTTTTCATTATGTTCTGGAAATTGGAGTTTTAACTTTGGCATAGTTTAGCTGGCATGGGAAAGGTGTTGCACAGGGCTCATATTGGTGTCCAAAGGGATTCTCTACCACACAATGCCCTTATTTGGTTAAGTTTTTGGCTCCCTGATGTGAGTAATGGGGGTAGAGCACAATGGTGACATGAGCCCTGAGTGCCTACCGCCAACTAACAGATTACAACCAACCTGCGAGGAAGCCGCGTCGAGCGTGACAGATTTTGCCCACACCTNTGCCTACCGCCAACTAACAGATTACAACCAACCTGCGAGGAAGCCGCGTCGAGCGTGACAGATTTTGCCCACACCTCCAAGCACCTGTGACCTTTTTTTACTTTCAACCTCATTTTTCGGCCAAACATTTTATTTACTAAATCACTTCCACTGGTATGGGAGGTCGCCAGAGTGCCAGGAGGGAAAGTTAGCTACCTCCTGCCTTCGTAATTTTCTCGCGATGCGAGTTTTAGTGATGTGATTTGGTAATGGATTCTGCGACGCTAGTAATCTGCCTGGCTCATCTCGCTAACTGTTCGTGTCTCTCCATTGTGAAGAATGTCAACTTCTTTAACTTGAATAAATCTCGAAGGAAATTGTCAGACACACGTTTTTTTCTTTTCTCTTATTAATTTGGTAATTATTAAGATTAGGGGCTTTTCTGAAAAAAAACAAAAAAAATTCAAAATTATGATATATTTCTACTCTACTAATCACGTAGAACACTAATATAGTAGGGGCGTAGCTTTAAAATAAGCACAAGATATTTAAAAAAATTGAACAAAATTGCGAAATGAGCAGTTGAGCCAGTTTGTTTACATTTCGGAACGAAATGTCCTAGACCAACAAAAGTTGCATTAATGGGTTCTGCACAGCTTACCTTGTTCATATTCAAGAGGGCGTAATGTTAAAATAAGTAGAACATATTAAAAAAATTGCGAAGTATACGAGCAGTTTCCCGGTTTGTTTAAGTCTATTAACGTCTACCGCCATTAATAATGACAGTGCATTGCTGATTCCACGCTACCTAGCGGCCATGGATGTCATTACAGGCATTTTAACGGTCAATTTAAAAAATATCAGTCGCCATAGCGTCTTTGCCGGGTCTCGTTGTGCCGTCCCAATCAGACGGATTTAAAAACGGAGAAAGCAATAACAAGTTCTTCTGTGCGTTATATTTTACTGTAAATGAGTGTTTCATTGCGTTAATTCAGCTGAAAACTAGTAATTCAGTGCGTTATATTCGCGTATATGCCGGATTTGTGGAACATGGTGTTCCGTCGAATGAGGTAAGGTTGAATTGGCCGTTGACAGAGAAATTATATCGGGTGAGTAAATTGATATTCTTTTGGTGTGTTTTACGGTTCCTTTAAATCCCTAAAATCCTAAATTCGTAGTTAAGTGTAAAACCCAAAAAACCTAGGTTAGTGTAAAACCCTACAATTCTAGGTTAGTTTAAAACCCTACAATCGTAGGTTAGTTAAAAATTCTACAATCCTAGGTTAGTTAAAAATCAAAAAACCCTAGGTTTGTGTAAAACCCAACAATCGTAGATTAGTGTAAAATGCTAAACTCCTAGGTTAGTTTAAAACCCTACAATCCTAGGTTAGTTTAAAAATGTAAAATAGTGATTCACCCATTGTGGGGTTAGGTTCTGTTAGGTCAGGTGGGCACATATTAAGAAATTAGTCGTACGTTAATGCCCCTCGTATATTAGTGTTCTGCATCATTAGTAGATTGGAAATATACCATTTTCCGTGAATTTTTTTTTTTTTACAGAAAAGCCCCTAAACTTAATAATTACCATTATTTCTCTTATTCTCCTTTATTTAAGTCTCATATTGCTGCCAAGTGAGTGAACAGAGCTGTGATTTCAACTCGTCGATTTTGGTTGCGACGTTACAAGCCCCCAACCCTGGAAGATGAGTGTCTTGGGTAGTCGTTATGCAAATTTTCTGATCGTTGCCCCCTCCTCTCCCTGGCCATTTTTCCCTTTAGCACAACTTGTGAGGTGAAGAACATTCTGGTTCGGGTTGGCTCATGTATATATATATATACTGCAGTGTGTCTTAGTTGGGATTCTGGAACCTTGTTTTGCCATGAGCACCAGGTGTGCGACACCATTTGAACGACAAGCGACAACGCGGTGACCAGCAAGTGCAAGCATTGTTACACTGTCTGAATAGACTGGAAATTTGGGACTGGATGTACGAGTGACAGACATTTGGAATGATGTTAATGTATGGCAATAAAATTTTTTAAATATTAACTTAAGATTGACAGTTTAAATAATACAATACTTGTACTGAGAATCTGAGAATTTAAGACATGATCAAGATTTGATAACAGTCATATTAAAATCGCGTTTACCTCTTATGAGTGCAAAACAACGTAAAAATACTTTAATTATGACGTTTTATAGGGGCTTGTGAACACTTGTTTCTCTCAAGCACTTGCCGTGTATTTTGCTCCCTAACTTTTACGTAATGATGAATATGTGCTTACTTCTCACTTAAAGTTAAACGGAAATTGTATTTTCTGGAACACTTAGAAAATTATAGCACATGTTTCTCCCAGTCATTATACAGTTTTCTGTAATTTACCTGCTTGTCATTTTCTCCCACTCCGTTTCACCTATAGTCCATTCACAATTACTTCCAACTTTTCTGAAGCCCTGTTAGATTTATACATCCAGGATGTGTGTCAACCTCAAACAATGCTTTACAGTCTCTAGAAAATCACGCCAAAGGGACCACGCTTCACATTGGTGCACACAGTGTATTTTCCATAAGAATTATTTCTTACTGGGCATTACCAACACACCTATTTCCTACCTGTTTTTATTCATATTAATTTGAAATGAAATATTATAATTTGTAAATAAAATATAAGTAAGAGTTCCTCTTAACAAAAAATAAATGCTTGCGACACATTACATATGTAGGAAACAACTAAGCACTTCGTACATAAGGTGATTTGTCAAAGTTTGATTAAAAAGTGTGAAGAAACCACGAATAGACTACAAGCTGTCAGATGAGGTATTTTAAGTATGAATATAATAACTATTATAGAATTTACATACATAGAATTTTTAGCTGAAATTATGAAAACTATAAACTGTGCAGTGAAGTAGACTTCATCTTTTGACTGNTTACATACATAGAATTTTTAGCTGAAATTATGAAAACTATAAACTGTGCAGTGAAGTAGACTTCATCTTTTGACTGAAATTTTGTCTGTTAGATATTAATTACAGCCTGAATGCAATATTGTTCTTGTTACAGTATCTTATTATTGAGCATTGTTTATTTGGCTTATAAAGTTATGATTTTGAAATTATAAGAATATAGTATGAGGACTTGCTGTATTTAAAATGGTAACTGTGTATTAATTTGAGTTTGCTTGCTTTAGACATTTGCAAAGGATGTTGGTATATACTTATTTGTTATTGAAATGCATTTTTTGTCTTAACAGATAGCAGATGGTGATGGGATTGATTCGACTGATGACAAAAGACTAAAGGTTAGCATCACAAGGAGTGCTGAAGATGATGCTATTGAGATAACTTGTACGAAATATGAAGGAGAAGGCTCTGAAGATGTTTTTGAATCGAGTCCTACAGACACCCTGGAATCTGCGGAAAAGGAAGATGCTGTGAAATCAGGACAGGGTGTTGAATTTGACAATGACGGCGTAGAAGATACTGGGTTACGGAAAGTTAGAATGTACTCTGAATCCAGTGCTGATGAAATGGTACGTATCAAACTCAATATAGATTGTGTATTTTAAACATATTTGTTTGATTGTGCAGTTCGATATTGGTACCTATGGAGATTTTTTTTTCTGTGGTGGCCACACATTTATTGTCATAATTGTAATAGCCTAACCATTTATGGCCATGAATTGTCATCTCTGTAGTCCCATGTTGGCCAAGAAAACTGCTTTTATAATACTTAGTCCACAGTTAAATGGATAATTTTTGAAGCTTTATATAAATTTTTTGGGCCATTTTATATTGCCACTAATAATTTTATCACATTGCTAGCACTGTAAAACTGTGTGTTAATGTTGTGCTTCATTTTACATTGCAATTTAAATAAGAAGTGTAATCTCTTTATTGTAAGGGGCCCGGGGAGGTTTAATGATCAGATTCCCCGCCTCCCAACCTAGGCAAACCAGGTTCAACTTCCTGCAGGGTTGCTCCCAGATTTTTACATGTGGGAATTGTGCTGGACAATGCCACTGGTTTGCAGATTTTCCCGGGGATCTCCCATTTCCCCCACCCGTGCATTCCGGCCCTGCTCCATACTCACCTCACCCTCATTGGCTCAGAAGACCTAAAAGTTAAGAGCCACCCTGATCTCTCCACTCGTAGTTGTATTTGCTTGTACTAGTTCTGTATGGTAACTGTGGCATTCACAATTTTTTTTCAAAGACTGATTTTAAAAGTTTTTAATTAAACGTGACCTACCTATTTATGTAATAAACCCANTTCACAATTTTTTTTCAAAGACTGATTTTAAAAGTTTTTAATTAAACGTGACCTACCTATTTATGTAATAAACCCACAAAGTATCTTGCAACTAATCTAGTTACTTACAATAATTAATTTTGGTATGCTTAGATGTGAGCCAACTTAATGGCACGGATAATGTCCAGGTGATATTTAAGTCCTTGCCATTTTCGAGAGAATATGTTCACCGGAATANTTCACAATTTTTTTTCAAAGACTGATTTTAAAAGTTTTTAATTAAACGTGACCTACCTATTTATGTAATAAACCCCCAAAGTATCTTGCAACTAATCTAGTTACTTACAATAATAAATTTTGGTATGCTTAGATGTGAGTCAACTTAATGGCACGGATAATGTCCAGGTGATATTTAAGTCCTTGCCATTTTCGAGAGAATATGTTCACCGGAATAGTAAAGATCGCATTCTTGTGGTGGGTCTCTGGGTTATCAAATATATTCACTGGTCTTTGGGACTCATTGCTCTTGACGTAACATCATAGGAAAATATCCAGGGATGTTAATGTGTGTGAAAGTTGAGGCTTCCAAGCATTGGATATTTTGCCAATGAAAATATAAACGACTCTCAACAGGTAGCAGCACGTTGGCCTGACTCTTGATCCCGTCTTTTTAAAAGTTGACTTTTCTTCTATTACTGGCTTGAAACGACAAGAGTTTGAAATATATTTAGTAAATTATTTGAAAAAATAATTCAACAATACCTTGTAATATTTCTGTAGGCTTTTGAAATTAATATCAAGCATGGAAAAAGGATGGTGAGAGGGGATACAATGTGAAAATAACTCCCACGGTTTGAAGTGGTGTTTCACTTGAATACGGATTGTTTTAATGTGCATTTTATTTTGAACACCTATACGTTACTACTTTAGCACGAAGCTTAGTTTGTAACACTAACAACCGCTGTTTTGTGACCACCATGTAAAATAAAATGTATTAATTAATCTAGGAACTCTTTCTTATCAGTATATTTTCTGCTTGTCGAATGTGTGTCGGCAGTGCCCTGAGAATAGCCAACGTAATATTAATTTTTGTTTGTTTGTGCATCAGCTGATCAGTTGATATAAGAATTTGTAAATGGCATGTTGTTTGTTTCGTATAAGTCAAGTTGCCACTCACTTGTCATGATTTTGGCATGTAATTTTTTTTTTCAGTATGGGGAATTCCCAGTATAAAAATATTAAACCTTTCAAGTTCACATCCAGCCATAAGGAAGCATTCCAAAGNTCAGTATGGGGAATTCCCAGTATAAAAATATTAAACCTTTCAAGTTCACATCCAGCCATAAGGAAGCATTCCAAAGTAAAATAGCATAAATAAACTTTGCATGTGTTCTGTTTCATCAGAATTTTTAACAGTTACTATGGGGTTTTAATACTTAGGTGATGCAAATACAGCAGCCTATCGGCTGCTATACTTTTATGTTTTAACGCAGCACTCTTAGCCAATGAGCCATCCTGCAATTCGTCCGCCTGCTCGGCGGGGAAGAGGGATCACGCCCTCTCATCACAGGTGTCCCAGCCATGCACCTGAGGTAACCAAATCCAAAGCCCCGACTNCGCCCTCTCATCACAGGTGTCCCAGCCATGCACCTGAGGTAACCAAATCCAAAGCCCCGACTTGATACACAAGTATGGCCAAAAGCACCCTTCCACAAAGTTCTGAGACCCTCGTACTCAGNAATCCAAAGCCCCGACTTGATACACAAGTATGGCCAAAAGCACCCTTCCACAAAGTTCTGAGACCCTCGTACTCAGACACCAAGCGTGTGGTCTGGCCGGGGTACACCCGGACACCTAGTGTCTCTCCAGGACACAACCGAAGCAGGTTGCTGCTCACCGCCTGGTCCTTCTTTAAGAGGGGGAATCTCTCCAGACATCCTCCAGCATACAGAGTTACTGTAACCACCGCCAGCACAAGTCCAACCTCTACTGATCGGTACATCAGAGAGAATCTCTGGTGGGGCCAACCCAATCAACCCGTGCTCCTACTTATTTGTCATGGCACTTGTGGGTTTTCAGTTACCCGACCACTCCACCAATGCTCTGCACAACCCACCGGAAGGGCGAAGTATGAACGGCTCGAAGCGGCATGCGTCCTCAATTCCTCGGGGAATGCAGAAATCGGGGATAGCAGCCCTCGCTCTGAATTGGAGGATTCTCATCATTTATGATCATAGATCCTCCCGCTGTCATCACAGCCTCCAAGCCGTCGCCACCACTAGCAGTACAGTTGGAGGAGCCGTCATCAGGCACTGACCATTACCATACGTGGAAATTTCTTCACACAGGAAATTCCTGTCTGAAGGAATCCTGCCATCATCCTGAATGTCAAGTGGTCCAACACCCCGCCAAGTGGTCTGGCCTAGTTACCAACTATTGGCCCAAACCACCACGGCAGATACCCCTTACCAGCCACGAGGAAACTGGTTCCCATAGGGAAATGGGCGGCGGAGCCCAATTTGCAAAGCATGGGAGTGGCACTGGTAGCCTTGGGCCACCATGAGTGGAGAGAGGCCGTAAGAGACCCGTCATCCACCCTTTCTAGGGCCGATGCGGTAACCAGGCTTGGCTACTATAGCATAGTACTGCCACACCACCTCAAATGCCCGGAAACCTTCCTCCCGAAGGAGTCGCCGACCCGTAACCCCCAGGGTTTCAATACATCATCCTGTTCAGGAAGGATACTACAGCAGTGTCACTATAGTTTAAAACACTGTTTTCAAGAAGAATAATTATCGTAAACAGGTTGCTACTAAATGATTTTTGTTTACTTCAATACTTTTAGATGACCACATTTATATTTCGATAACCATTTTTATGAACGGGAAACAAAATATCAACTTTAATTTTAGTTGTTAAAAAAGATTAAAATTGAAATATTTCATGGTTTTTTAAAAAAATTATAATATACACAACTGCTTACAATGGACCTATTTGACGACTATGGAGGCCTGTTAATATGTCGCAGGGGAATATTTTAAATTATGTGGCTNGGGAAACAAAATATCAACTTTAATTTTAGTTGTTAAAAAAGATTAAAATTGAAATATTTCATGGTTTTTTAAAAAATTATAATATACACAACTGCTTACAATGGACCTATTTGACGACTATGGAGGCCTGTTAATATGTCGCAGGGGAATATTTTAAATTATGTGGCTGTGTGTGTGTGTGGTACATACACACAGAGGGAACGTAAAAACAATTAAGTTTTTTTACATAGTTAGTTGAGGAAATAATGTGAGGAGGTCAAGAAAAGTACAGGAATTATATGTTTTATTTTTGAGACTACCAAGAAACTATAGTCCATATGAAATTGCTCTATAATTTAGAAAACTATTTTGTTATTACAGTGGAGTCTCGTTTAACCGTCACCCTTTTAACCGTGAATTTCTGTTAACCGTCAGTAAACTGACACGACAAGTAAAATAATAAAATTGGATACAAAAAACAAACTTAATAAATAAAAANCAGGGGAATATTTTAAATTATGTGGCTGTGTGTGTGTGTGGTACATACACACAGAGGGAACGTAAAAACAATTAAGTTTTTTTACATAGTTAGTTGAGGAAATAATGTGAGGAGGTCAAGAAAAGTACAGGAATTATATGTTTTATTTTTGAGACTACCAAGAAACTATAGTCCATATGAAATTGCTCTATAATTTAGAAAACTATTTTGTTATTACAGTGGAGTCTCGTTTAACCGTCACCCTTTTAACCGTGAATTTCTGTTAACCGTCAGTAAACTGACACGACAAGTAAACTAATAAAATTGGATACAAAAAACAAACTTAATAAACAAAAAATGAAATAACTTTTTTCTCGCTTCATATCAGGTCAAATTAAGCACATTATTGAGTTGAACAATATGTATACTGTCATGTAATACATACTTTTGTCAATGAATAGCCAGTAAAAATACATTCTGTGCGGTGCGGTATGCGAATGACTCACGTTTGTTATTTATATACTANTCAGGTCAAATTAAGCACATTATTGAGTTGAACAATATGTATACTGTAATGTAATACATACTTTTGTCAATGAATAGCCAGTAAAAATACATTCTGTGCGGTGCGGAATGCGAATGACTCACGTTTGTTATTTATGTACTACCTACATATGCACTTCGTAGAATCATTCCGTCTTCCTCACCACCCTACCGGAATTCCTACACACTCATCCGCCCTCCCATTCCTACAGTCAGTTCAGTAGCGGTAGTCACTTAGTCAGCAAGTCATTGTCCTCAGTTTGTTGTCAAAGTGTAGTGTGTTTAAAAATATCGGAGAAACGGAAACATGTTGTATTGGGACTTTCTCAAAAACTTGATATTATAAAACGACTGCGTAAAGGAGAAAGCGCGACGAGTATCGCTCCGCTATATGGAATCGGGCGGACAATAGTCAATGATATTAAGAAAGATGCAGATAAAATCAAAAGTAATGTTTCAAAAATGCAAACGACAGACANTTGTCAAAGTGTAGTGTGTTTAAAAATGTCTGAGAAACGGAAACATGTTGTATTGGGACTTTCTCAAAAACTTGATATTATAAAACGACTGCGTAAAGGAGAAAGTGCGACGAGTATCGCTCCGCTATATGGAATCGGGCGAACGATAGTCAATGATATTAAGAAAGATGCAGATAAAATCAAAAGTAATGTTTCAAAAATGCAAACGACAGACAGATGTCAAACTAAGAAAAACGATGAAGCCAGCAAAACTGGACCAACTGGATACAGTAATGTATCAGTGGTTCATTCAAACCCGCAGTCAAGGGATGCCAGTTTCTGGGCCCGTAATAATGGCTAAAGCTATCGAGATGAACAAGAAGCTTGATGGGGTTCCTTCATTTAAGGCTAGTATAGGTTGGATGTATAAATTTAAGGGTCGACATGGCATAAAGCAGTTGGACATATCGGGTGAAAAACTTAGCGCTGATAGTACAGTCATTGTAGAATATTGGGAAAAACTAATGAAAGAAATAAAAGATAGAAATTTGGTCAGAGAGCAGGTTTACAACTGTGACGAAACTGGCCTAAATTGGAAAGCACTTCCCGTGAAAACCTTAGTCTCCTTATCAGAAAAATCTGCACCTGGTTTTAAAATGCAAAAAGACTGCATAACTGTTACGGTGTGTGCGAATGCAAATGGTAGACATTGGTTTCCTTTACTAATCATTGGGAAATCTAAAAAGCCTCGAGCTTTCAAAAATATGAATTTAAATGTCTTACCTGCAGAATCTTTTNGTTTCCTTTACTAATCATTGGGAAATCTAAAAAGCCTCGAGCTTTCAAAAATATGAATTTAAACGTCTTACCTGCAGAATCTTATGCACAAAAAAGTGCCTGGATGAGCCAGGATATATTTAATGAGTGGTTCCACAGTGTGTTTGTGGCAAATGTAAAATCACATTTAAAATCGATCGGATTGCCTGAAGAAGCCACGTTATTAATGGACAATGCACCAACTCGTCCTTCTCATGACTTACAAAGTGATGATGGAAAAATTATGTGCCATTTTTTGCCTGCTAACACTACCCCACTAATTCAGCCCATGGATCAGGGTATTATTGAAAACATGAAGCGACGTTATTGAAAATTCTTTATTCAAAAAGTTGTTTGTGTTGGGGATGAATTAATAATTGTAAAGCAGTTTGGAGGTCATACACTATTAAAGACACAATTTTTAATGTTGCTGAATCTGGCAAGATATACCAGAAGAAACATTAAAAAAAAGGGCTGGAACAAACTGTGGCCTGAGACTGTAAACGAGAATGAGGCCATAACCTAATCTGGAAATTATGAGGAAATTTTACTTTTGTGTCAAGGGATTCCAGGTGGAGAAAACACATCAATAGGTGAAGTAAGTGAATGGCTGGGAATTGACAGATTTGACGGAGGCTTTGAAATATTAAATTATGAGTAAATGGTATTAAGTGCTACACAGGAGGTAGAATGTTTAAGTGAAGAAGAAGAGGATGATACACTCAAGGATTGCCCCAAAATAATTAGCCACAGTGATGCTGAAAACATGTTTTCCAAGTGCATTGAATGGTACGAGCAACAAGAAGAGGCAGAAGCTACACAGATATTACTCTTACGTAAGATACGCAATACGGCAGCAACAAAAGCCAGTGGAGTATTACAACAAAGGAAAATGACAGACTTTTTTAGGTAGGATTATACTACTCAACATATACATAATAGTACTGTATTCAATTTTGTTATTTTATCAACATAATAAACAGAAGTCTACAATATTTAATATCAAATACATACTGTGCTGTACATACATACTTCTATTGATTGCTACCTGTTTAAAATATAGTGCTAAATATCGTATACATTATTATCGCAAGTATCTGTTGTGTCTTTGAGCGAAAAAGGGGGGGGGGAGGAGGGATTTCTATTATCAGTCTATTTTCTCAACCGTCACAGTGATGGTCCCAAGACTGACAGATAATGGAGACTCCACTGTATATATATTCCTATTAATTTATGTGAGCGGTTATATAGATAGTGAGTCAAGTAACTTTTTAATAGCATCATTTGCATGATATATAATGTGTATGTCTGTCTTATTTTTCCGAACACCTTAGGATTAAACATGTAAGATACTATGTGCATCAGAAAAGAGCTAAAATATCAAATGAGGTGTACCAAAAATTATAAATGTACGGCATCAACTAAAGTTGTGTACCTTAAATTCCATTATGACTAATTAACGAGCTCATGCATGTTTTTGCTAATTTTTCCCAAGGGATCAAGTCCTGCAAAGAAGGGAATCTTGAAACGCAACGGACGAGTATCCCGGAGCCCGTCAGAGTCAAGCATCGATGAGTACACGTGGTCCTCGCTAGACGTTGTCACTCATTCGGGATCAGAGTCGTGTATCCGAGAGGAGGAGGAGGATGATGAAGGCGGGGAAACAAAGAAAACTGTCAGATTCAATGATGTAATATATAAGACAATTTTCAGGTATGTTGTATCTATGCACCATGTAACCTCATTGAAACTAATGCAGCGTTAAGGGAAACTGTTACAGCAACAGTTTTTTAAAACTCTGATAATTTGGTGTGTGTATGCTCTCCTTACCCTCAGAAGAAGTCTCACAATGCTCAGATTTACACATTTTTTAGTGATCAGGAAAGAAGTCAGCACCCAACTCTCGTCTCTTTGTCTCTCAGGGATGCCATGAGTACGTCTCCAATTTGGTAACCTTAGCCTGCCACTGCTAGTGGTATTTTGCGAAAGTTTTATAATTTATTTCCCCTCAAGGAAAATATTTGACATTTATTAAGCTTTGTGGAATAAGATTGTTTCTACACAGTGACTGTGTGTAAGGTCTCAGTTCATCTAGATACTCTACTCACAGTTTTAACCTACTCTGCATGCGTCCTTCCATCCCTCGCCTGGTGACCTTAACACACTCCCCGAACCTTACTGTATCTGTCCACGGGCGACAGTTGACTGCCGCACGTTATGAGCCGAGCTTGTCGCACGTCAGTATTTTGACTTCTGTGGTGTAAGAGATGGCAGCTTCACCACCAAACCTGAGGAAAAAGTTGTGCCACTTCTTAAAATTTACTAAACCAGTGGCAGTTGGCACCTTGAGTACGCTCACTTTGTTGTTGATTGTTGACTGACTGGCACAAAGCCAAAACTTTTGCTCTGAATAGTTTCCATTTGAACTGGAGCTGCAGGACCAGCGAATGTTGTAGCTATAATGTAGTTATTGTGCTGTAAACATAAATTATACAATTGTGAAATCTTAACAACTTGTAGAGCATTCTGGAGTTAAACATACGGCACCATATTAAGGAAGTTCAGCCAAGATTCTTTATATGTTAAATACTTGCATAAGCTAACATAAAAAAAAAATTAATTCTTAAATGTTTTTATTATGTCTCCTGTAGCGAATTCATGTTTCTCTAGGAAGCTGCCCTCCTGATTTTTGTCTTTTTCCACCTAAGGCGGGAAAAAAATTGTAATACGTAAATTGCAATTAAGATTCTCCATTCTGTAGGTTTCTTTACTCTGTGTACAGTAAGATTATTACTCCACATGTATGTATGTATGTTGTAAGTGCGGTATAAAATAAAAATGAAAGACTTGATCATAAATGAGTCCTTGTTGGTCATACACATTAGGACTCCAAACTCGTTTGAGGAGGAGGCTGGAAAAGTCGATGATATGTGGCCAACATCAGGCATGACTCAGTTTATTAGCACCACGTTAGTATTGTCTTGGTTCACAGGCCCGTGATGGAAGGAACCGCGGTGAAACCATCTGGCCGCCAAAACTCGACCACTTGTGCACATGATGTTAGCATAGGGAGATACTTCACTTACCAGCATTGCTTGCTGCGTAACTTCACGTGTTTTCCTTTTAAACGTTGTTCACTCGTTTTGCAAATATGAAATGCATCAAAAGACTGGTATCCAAGGCAATTTTACAGTCAGATGTAACAAACGTACAAATACATTGAATTGAAAATGCATGTGATGAGTGCCACACAAAGAAAACACATGTGTTACGTTTAGCAATAAGTGATAAAACACATTAACAAATGTAATATGCCAGTATTATTCTTACCAAGTCGTTAACTCAATTCTTATCATAATATTCACTTAAAAATAGCAGTTTCAGTATTTTTTTTACCAGGTCCAATAAACTGATCAGTATTATATACAACACAATATATTTAAACAGGAAACCATAGTTATACATGCGTGAATGATGAAAGGAAATTGAGATATTTAGTAATAAAAGCTGTGAAATTTCAGAAGTTGGGTTTTCCTCCCTCCTTTTGTGCAAACTTTTAGCATTCTGGGCTTAAATGTTGTAATATTCTTGATCAAATCTGGCCTTTGCACAAATACTAAATTTTATGTTTTAGCAAAGTTGTTTATTTATAAAGAACCAAATGATGCTGTAACAGTAAACAAAATACTATTGCATGTTATACATACTTTTTTATATAATATGTATAATTGAAACACAAAATGAAACAGAGGATAAATATGTATTTCCACATACCTTTGAAAGTTCACTAATGTCTGCCTTTTCATCCAATTTATCAGAACACTAATAACAGTAAAATAAACTATAATTCTGGATAAAGCATGCTGCACATTCTCTCACTTAAATAAGGCTACGTGGCACAATTTACAATTTGGTGTGATTTTGGAAAGTTGAGACACTTATATCAGTCTTGCGTGGGTTATGTCAACTCTCAAATTTTAAATTTGAGAAGACGTAAGGTTGCGGGGCATATTATCGTTGAACTGTCGCATAACATATTAATGGTTTCTCCATTGTTGCTCATATTATTACAAAAGAAACTGCACCCTATGATAAATATTGTCTTGCTTCTTGTATTGCAGTGTTGTAATGTAACATCGTGAAATCATTTCATAAATAGGGAAGCCACAAAAGTANTCTCTTTGTCTCTCAGGGATGCCATGAGTACGTCTCCAATTTGGTAACCTTAGCCTGCCACTGCTAGTGGTATTTCGTGAAAGTTTTATAATTTATTTCCCCTCAAGGAAAATATTTGACATTTATTAAGCTTTGTGGAATAAGATTGTTTCTACACAGTGACTGCGTGTAAGGTCTCAGTTCATCTAGATACTCTACTCACAGTTTTAACCTACTCTGCATGCGTCCTTCCATCCCTCGCCTGGTGACCTTAACACACTCCCCGAACCTTACTGTATCTGTCCACGGGCGACAGTTGACTGCCGCACGTTATGAGCCGAGCTTGTCGCACGTCAGTATTTTGACTTCTGTGGTGTAAGAGATGGCAGCTTCACCACCAAACCTGAGGAAAAAGTTGTGCCACTTCTTAAAATTTACTAAACCAGTGGCAGTTGGCACCTTGAGTACGCTCACTTTGTTGTTGATTGTTGACTGACTGGCACAAAGCCAAAACTTTTGCTCTGAATAGTTTCCATTTGAACTGGAGCTGCAGGACCAGCGAATGTTGTAGCCATAATGTAGTTATTGTGCTGTAAACATAAATTATACAATTGTGAAATCTTAACAACTTGTAGAGCATTCTGGAGTTAAACATACGGCACCATATTAAGGAAGTTCAGCCAAGATTCTTTATATGTTAAATACTTGCATAAGCTAACATTAAAAAAAAATTAATTCTTAAATGTTTTTATTATGTCTCCTGTAGCGAATTCATGTTTCTCTAGGAAGCTGCCCTCCTGATTTTTGTCTTTTTCCACCTAAGGAGGGAAAAAAATTGTAATACGTAAATTGCAATTAAGATTCTCCATTCTGTAGGTTTCTTTACTCTGTGTACAGTAAGATTATTACTCCACATGTATGTATGTTGTAAGTGCGGTATAAAATAAAAATGAAAGACTTGATCATAAATGAGTCCTTGTTGGTCATACACATTAGGACTCCAAACTCGTTTTGAGGAGGAGGCTGGAAAAGTCGATGATATGTGGCCAACATCAGGCATGACTCAGTTTATTAGCACCACGTTAGTATTGTCTTGGTTCACAGGCCCGTGATGGAAGGAACCGCGGTGAAACCATCTGGCCGCCAAAACTCGACCACTTGTGCACATGATGTTAGCATAGGGAGATACTTCACTTACCAGCATTGCTTGCTGCGTAACTTCACGTGTTTTCCTTTTAAACGTTGTTCACTCGTTTTGCAAATATGAAATGCATCAAAAGACTGGTATCCAAGGCAATTTTACAGTCAGATGTAACAAACGTACAAATACATTGAATTGAAAATGCATGTGATGAGTGCCACACAAAGAAAACACATGTGTTACGTTTAGCAATAAGTGATAAAACACATTAACAAATGTAATATGCCAGTATTATTCTTACGAAGTCGTTAACTCAATTCTTATCATAATATTCACTTAAAAATAGCAGTTTCAGTATTTTTTTTTACTAGGTCCAATAAACTGATCAGTATTATATACAACACAATATATTTAAACAGGAAACCATAGTTATACATGCGTGAATGATGAAAGGAAATTGAGATATTTAGTAATAAAAGCTGTGAAATTTCAGAAGTTGGGTTTTCCTCCCTCCTTTTGTGCAAACTTTTAGCATTCTGGGCTTAAATGTTGTAATATTCTTGATCAAATCTGGCCTTTGCACAAATACTAAATTTTATGTTTTAGCAAAGTTGTTTATTTATAAAGAACCAAATGATGCTGTAACAGTAAACAAAATACTATTGCATGTTATACATACTTTTTTATATAATATGTATAATTGAAACACAAAATGAAACAGAGGATAAATATGTATTTCCACATACCTTTGAAAGTTCACTAATGTCTGCCTTTTCATCCAATTTATCAGAACACTAATAACAGTAAAATAAACTATAATTCTGGATAAAGCATGCTGCACATTCTCTCACTTAAATAAGGCTACGTGGCACAATTTACAATTTGGTGTGATTTTGGAAAGTTGAGACACTTATATCAGTCTTGCGTGGGTTATGTCAACTCTCAAATTTTAAATTTGAGAAGACGTAAGGTTGCGGGGCATATTATCGTTGAACTGTCGCATAACATATTAATGGTTTCTCCATTGTTGCTCGTATTATTACAAAAGAAACTGCACCCTATGATAAATACTGTCTTGCTTCTTGTATTGCAGTGTTGTAATGTAACATCGTGAAATCATTTCATAAATAGGGAAGCCACAAAAGTANTGTCTTGCTTCTTGTATTGCAGTGTTGTAATGTAACATCGTGAAATCATTTCATAAATAGGGAAGCCACAAAAGTACTGACAAATACATGTCTGAAAATGTACACCAAAGTAAAAAATAAATCTGCTTACAGACAAGCATAGTATACAGAATTATTGCATCTTGTGTCATAATTTCAATTATATTTCTTTTGAAACATTATATAGAGCGTAATAGAACCTAGAATAGTTGAATCTGTTTCAAAATTATTTATAAATATAACACAATTTCTGGTACCTATTTTCATCCAAAAAATTTGAAATAAAATTCTGTTTGCTTTACAGTCCATTTGTTCAAGATTATATAGAGGCTTTATCCGGGGTGATATTAGAAACTTTCAGTGGTAATGGAGAAGGGCAGCGGCATCCATGTGAGATAAGAAACCCCGGTCAGGAAACACCTCCATCGAATGTTATAACCAAAAAAACATTGTTGGGATACCTATTACAGTAGAATATGACAACAGTTGGGGTGTTGCGGAAGAATGAACTACATACATTTAATGTGATAAGGTGAAGTACTAACATTTCCTTGAAGTCTGCAAACCAGGATACATGAACATCCTTGCCTGTGCTGGGAATTGAACTCGGTGCCTGGAGGGTGGTAGTTAAGCGAGCTAACCCTGATGGCAGTGAGTCTGCCAACATGTGCTGTTGGCGTAGTGCAGCACAAGAGGTGGGGAACATACGCTCGACTAGTGCATGGCAGATGGCATGCGGTGGGTCCTCAGGTACAAGGGTGGGCGGCATTGAAGCTGGTGGAGGTACCTTTGAACACCGGTTGTAAACTGTAATGTATGCAGTGCATTAGTACATTAAATTAGTGGGGCCGTGGTCGCTGAGCGGTTAGCCTGCTCGCCTCCCACCAAGGTGATCCGGGTTCAATCCCCTGTCGTGCCACTCCGTATTTTCACACGTGGGAATCGTGCCAAACGATGCCACTGGTTGGCAGGTTTTCTCTGGGATCTCCCATTTCCACCGCTCTTGCATTCCGACGCTGCTCCATTCTCACCTCATTTCACCCTCATCGGCTCTCGAGACCTCGCTGTTCAGAGCCACCCAAATCTCACAGCTGAGTTCATTAAATGAGTTTTTTGAATTCCTGCAAGTTGTTGTACAGTATTCCAATGTAATAGGCATCCCAACGCTATTATGGTTGTAATGTTGGACGGAGAAGTTTCTGGACTGGGGTTCACTATCTCAAATGGATACTTGTGCCCTTCTCCATCGTCACTGAAAGTTCTTAATATCACCCCTGATACATCCTGCGTACACTTTTAATACTTGAAAATTCTGGATATCAAAAATAAAAACAGTTTCTTTGTATTGAGTCAAATGAGGCTTTCTGTATTATATATCAAAATTAACTCTTATGCTTTTTTACCCCTAGCAGCAATCAAGTCAAATTAATTACTTTCGTGGATTTCAAAATAAAATTGTCTTTCTACAAATGCAAGACAATTGTTAAGACATAAAGTTTTTGTACTTTTCATGCAACAGCTTTTCGTTTACTCTGCAAATTTAGTAAAACAAAACTATTGAGCTGTAATAATGTGTATTAATATTTATTACAAAGGAGTTGAATCATGAGTACTTACACGTACTTACATTAAATTCGTTGTTTCTCTTGCTCACCATTGCCTCCACTTTTGAGCAGTGTTCTTCGTGAAAGAAAACTATTTTACGTTCGTACATCACACAGCTTGGCCAGTACCGAACTCTTAAAACATGATAATTACAACACAACAAGCAAAAAGTGTTTTACTTCAAGACGAATAACGTATCTAGTTACCGGCACGCCCCTCCTTTTCTCTCCCTAAGCTGTCGTCATGAAGGGCAGAAGGCAAAGGAGGGGACCTTCATCTTAGTTCCACCATGTAGAAGACACTGTTATTAAGAGGTCTTGTTATCTTTAGCTTTTCTGTGCACGGCCATGCAACATAGCAGCCCAACTTAAACTTTTTGGTTGGGAAAGATTGCAGTGAAGTTAGTTTCACTTCATCTCGGAGAAATCAAATGTCTTAAGACACATCCACTTGACAAGTCTTTTGTACTTGTTTTATTTTGACCTTTCATGCGGTGTGGTCTGGTACTTCGAGATAAAGTAGCTGAATAGTGATATTTTCTCTTGACGTTGCCTTTTCTATTGGCATTAATATAGTAGTTGAAACTAAATCATTTGGGTTGTGCAAGAGCTAGTTGTACTAAATGTTAGAATTTAATTCCATTTTTTTACTTAATTGTTTTAAAAATAGTTGTTGAAAGAGTGTAATGGCATGTGTGCTTGCAGATGGTATTTGTTACTTCCCCCCCCCCTCCCCCCACAGATAAGATGAACAGTTGCTGGATTACTATATAATCATAAAGGTTTGGCTTGATGGTAATTCTTGAATATTGGTTATATTGTTTTCACCCTTACTTTCACCCTTTAGAGGTATAACTGCATAGACCTCACACAATCAAAATGCCTAACAGTATTGCTTACTTACAGATCTAATTGCTTTCCAATAAGGGTGCACCGTCCAGGCTGAAATCACTTCCCGTTTCATTTGTTGATATGTGTACAATACTTTACTTTCGATAATTTTATCCAGCACTGTGTACATTGCTGTCCATTTCACATATCTTATTTCTAGGGCTGTGCGAATATTAAGTATAACGAACNTGCACCGTCCAGGCTGAAATCACTTCCCGTTTCATTTGTTGATATGTGTACAATACTTTACTTTCGATAATTTTATACGGCACTGTGTACATTGCTGTCCATTTCACATATCTTATTTCTAGGGCTGTGCGAATATTAAGTATAACGAGCATAAACAAAAAAACTGCTGCTTTCATTTTCATTTTGTTATGAAATTTGATTACCACAAGATGTAACAAAATTTCAATGAATATTTGGGTGTTAATTAATGTTCATTTAGTGCATCAGCAAAGGAAATTTTTGTGTGTTATTTATCTGGTTTTCATCATCGTATAACTAAAATGACATTAAATTAAACTCAATGTGTTGCCAAGAACCCCTGTGGTAATTATTCCTAATCCCACCTTTTTTTGGTTTGGTTTTACAACAAATTTGTCATAATGAATAGTTAGCTGAAATGTTAAAAATTCATTTAAATTTTGGTAAAACTGAGCTCATATAAAATAATTTTTTATTTTCATTCAGTTTCATGAAAGTTCATAGCATATATTTTGTTTTAATTTTGGGAGAAAATAAGTCATGTTAGCACAACTCTGCTNTTTTTATTTTCATTCAGTTTCATGAAAGTTCATAGCATATATTTTGTTTTAATTTTGGGAGAAAATAAGTCATGTTGGCACAACTCTGTTTTTTTCCTTCTAAGTACGTGCTTTATGCAGTCGTGGCATTTATAGCCTATTCACTGTAAAGTGAGCATTTTTGAAAGCCCTCTCATTTGGAATNTTTTTTCCTTCTAAGTACGTGCTTTATGCAGTCGTGGCTGTTATAGCCTATTCACTGTAAAGTGAGCATTTTTGAAAGCCCTCTCATTTGGAATAGTAGTCGATATAATATATTTAATTTTAGCCTTAGACGTTAACTTCTGAGTGGTGGAATATACACACTGTGTTCATTACTTACATGGCAATATTTATTTGAAAAGGTGGTTAAAGGATAATTAATGGCTAAAAGGAAAAAGTAACTAGGGCTTCAAAAGTGCTCACTTTAGCATGAACAGCTTATATCAGCAGTTGACCGACATACTACTGACTGCACTAACACACGCAGATTGGGTGACTGTTACATCCGTCCTGCACACTGATCTTGCAGCAAATACACTAAACATTTTAATTGCAAATACAGCTATTTGCTTGAAAGGCAGCNCGTCCTGCACACTGATCTTGCAGCAAATACACTAAACATTTTAATTGCAAATACAGCTATTTGCTTGAAAGGCAGGGATGCTGCCGAGAAAGGGTAATTAAAACATTTCAAACAATTCCCATGAGACACCATTTTAGCAACTGTTACCAGCGGGCCGACGACTTAATGCAGTAGGTTAACAGTGACACCAGAGACATGGCAGTAGACTGTCGTAAACACACTGTGCATGCGCACATCTCAGCCAACAGGCATCAAATGATTTTGAAAGGAAGCATCAGAATTTCTAATTTTATTAATAAACAACCCGAAAAATACTTCAACCTTCCTGTTTCGACAACAATGGCTATAATTTTCTATTTACAGCTTTTACATAACTGTCCCTCACCTCACATAAATTAACACAATCAAAACTTTAAAACAATTTTTATAAAGAGTTTTCTGACCAATATTATGACCTTACTATAACAATTATATATTTACTACTTGATATTTCCAGTATTTAAATTCATATCTGTATCACTAATCCATTTAAGTCCCACCTTATTTCCATCCAGATACCACCAGTCTTTTCGTCCATAACGTTCTAAAGCACCCCAAGTGCTCTCACACACATGTGCACTCTGCTCGTCTGGCAACTCGCACTCCGCAACATGCGCACTTCCCTCGTCGCTGTCGCGCACACGCACATCTGCTGCAGTCTCCCTCACCTCTGCTGTCAGTTCTGTTCTTCGCTCACTGCTAGCTGCACTTCGCCAAGTAGCTATGTACAGGGGCCGGCACTCCATCGAGAACAGTCTTAACATGTTGGCATGTGCAGAGGGGGGAAGATATCCAGACAGCTCGCATGACGGGCCAGGGCTGCCAATTGCTCCAGCAGGGGGGAGAAGTGTAGGTGCCAACCGTCTGGCAACGTAGCGGGTCGATCCAGGGAGGGCAGGTCAAGCACAGCGACCCACCCCTCCTGGCATGGCGATTAGGAATGATCTGCGGGAAAGGGGGGAGGGCCCACATACAATAATATTTTATTTATTTGTTCAAGTTCAGTCAAATATGAAGAGTAAAATTTCATACTTGAGTTGTTGTCTGTTGTAGGGCAAATTGCAGTATATTGGGGCAGAAGAAAAAGAACCAGCGTAAGCAGCGCAACAAGAAACGAGTGCAGGAGCGAAGAGCAAGCGAGAGTGAGAATTCAGAAGGTGAGGTAGAGCGAGAAAAAGTGGAGAAAGCTGATAAGGTAGATGAAGACTATGCTGGTCTGACAAGTTCTACGCACAACAAAGTGGTCAGTGAGGAAGATGACAAGCCGTTATGTTCACCATCTGATTCTGTCGAAGAGCCTGCTACTGACGCACCGAAATCTCGCAGTAAAGGAAAGCGGAGAAATCGGAAAGGGTGTTCAAAAAAGAAAATGGAAGCAGTTAGAAAATTAGATTTCAAAAGTGATTTGATGTTTGATCTTGATATGTAAGTTCAAAGTTCGTAGAGATATATATTAGCACATATCTGAATAGATTGATTAGTTTAAGCCATATTGTATTTATTTAAATTGGAGATTGGTGTAGTTGGTGCTGTATGAGAGAGAAATTTTCTGTAGAAATACTCAGTATGAAAATGTAACCCAATAGCGTTTCATTGTATTTTGGAAATATTATGTGTTTGTACCATTTGCATTTTAAATAGTAATATAATTTCTTTTCAGGTATAAAAAGTATTTGGGCTTATGATTCAAGTTTATTTATAAATAGACTATTAAGTAAAGCTTCAATAAGTCTGACACATAAGTGCAGGACTTCTGCACAACAGTTTTGTAAAGCTAACTTTTATAATCATCATAATACAGATGTACTTTTTTTTTTGACAAGTATAGCTAAATCTCTCTAATTGTACGCATGTGGTGGTGCATCTGAATTTATGCCAGTTAGTACCTTGAAAAGTGTAAAAACAATGAAAATTTGTAATTTATTATTCTAAAACTTTTATTCTTAAAAATGTAATTAAAATGTTTTGATATGAGACATTAAAGTAAAAATTTCATCTCACCATTGGCACTGCCACAGATTTTGATTATTTTTGTACTGGACTTCNTATGAGACATTAAAGTAAAAATTTCATCTCACCATTGGCACTGCCACAGATTTTGATTATTTTTGTACTGGACTTCAACAAATAACAACACTGCCCTTCGTTATCAATTTTCTTGCCAACTGTACTGCATTTTATGTACCATCTGTATTCTTGTGTGAAACATATGTACTGGAATGAGAAAACACCTAACAAATATATGAAAAACTGACAAATAACTCATTTCAATTTTCAGTAAATGAAATACATATATATATGATATGGTATATAGTGGGCACAGTAATTTTGTATGTTGTAACATTTCTATGGTGTACGAATTATTGAAATTTCATTTGAACATTTCTACATAAAATTAGCTTGGGGTTTTCATGCGTAAGTTTATTTTGTCAAAATTGAAAAATAACTTTCAAATTGTATGTTATGTTGCAAAAACTGATTCTCAGTTCATTTTTTATTGCAAGTTTCCAATAAGGCATCTGTTTCTTTGTGTTGAGAATGTAAAATCATCTTTTCTTCAAAGTTTACAGTTTCAATGTCGTATCATTAGTTTAAAATTTATACTTAATTATATAAAGTAATTTACATTTTNTATTTTTTCCAAAAAAATTTTGTTTGGCAATATGTATAGACTATATTTTTCTCTAAAAGCAATCATAAATACGTAAGGGCAAATGTTGTTGATTTCAGTATTTAGTATCGAAAATTGGAATTGAGAGGAAGTATATTTCACTCTTAATCTCACACTTTATTACTTTTTCATAAAATGATAATTCTCATGTCTAATAACTACCACAAAACTTTTGTTTTTACTTACTTCTGTCTGTGTGCTTTTTTTGTGTTTGAGCCATTGAAGTGGTCTTGTAATTTTTAGCACTTCATCACTTTATGATTTTGGTTTACAATGTTATTTAGGATATGATATTTAATTTTGGGAATAAGCAGCATACATATTTGCGAGTAGTTCAGGTTTAAATTGTTTGTGATCCGTGTTTAAAATTATATTGTATGTTTACTTTGTGAAAATGTCTATTACGTATGAAAATTGTTTGCGATTGTAAATTATTATTTTTTTCCAAGTAGTATTATTTTAATGGAAACTGACGTGTCGGTTATAATCGCGACAATATTGTTCATTGACATATNCATTTTTTCAAAAAAAAATTTTGTTTGGCAATATGTATAGACTATATTTTTCTCTAAAAGCAATCATAAATACGTAAGGGCAAATGTTGTTGATTTCAGTATTTAGCATCAAAAATTGTAATTGAGAGGAAGTATATTTCACTCTTAATCTCACACTTTATTACTTTTTCATAAAATGATAATTCTCATGTCTAATAACTACCACAAAACTTTTGTTTTTACTTCTGTCTGTCTGTGTGCTTTTTTTGTGTTTGAGCCATTGAAGTGATCTTGTAATTTTTAGCACTTCATCACTTTATGATTTTGGTTTACAATGTTATTTAGGATATTATATTTAATTTTGGGAATAAGCAGCATACATATTTGCGAGTAGTTCAGGTTTAAATTGTTTGCCATCCGTGTTTAAAATTATATTGTATGTTTACTTTGTGAAAATGTCTATTACGTATAAAAATTGTTTGCGATTGTAAATTATTATTTTTTTTCCAAGTAGTATTATTTTAATGGAAACTGACGTGTCGGTTATAATCGCGACAATATTGTTCATTGACATATCAATTTCACTTTTTTTTGTAATTGTTATTGTTGAAGTAAAGGTTGAAGCCTTTATCAAAGTATTTTAGCAACCAAGTTGCTTTTAGTGGTTTGCCTTAACATTCGTTCAACCATCACGTTGGTTTCAGAACATGTGCGACACTGTGAAATTCGTTTGGTCCTTCAGTGTTGTTTTCAATGAGTTTTCTCATAGTTTATTTTTAAAACAATTCTTTTATTATTTGAAGCATTGTGTATAACTGCAGCTGGAAAACATATANATTTTTGTAATTGTTATTGTTGAAGTAAAGGTTGAAGCCTTTATCAAAGTATTTTAGCAACTAAGTTGCTTTTAGTGGTTTGCCTTAACATTCGTTCAACCATCACGTTACAATTTAATTCATTAAACATTTTTGAAATGTTAGTAGGGTTTGTTTTTTTATGCTGAACCAGTCATACTTATGACTTATGTCTATGCGGTGGTTTCAGAACATGTGCGACACTGTGAAATTCATTTGGTCCTTCAGTGTTGTTTTCAATGAGTTTTCTCATAGTTTATTTTTAAAACAATTCTTTTATTATTTGAAGCATTGTGTATAACTGCAGCTGGAAAACATATACCAAAGAATATAAGAAAGTGATTTTGTCATATTTTTCAGAGTGATCTTGAAGACATAATTGTAATTTACTTAATTTTTTTTTTGTGAACCACGAGTGAGAGTGTATTTTAAAAAAATCATGAAATTATGAATATATTTGTGTGATGGATGGTTTCTTTTTCTGTAATCATTGAGACACTATTTAAATTGCAAATGTTGGCCAATATTACTTGTATATGTATGTGGTATATGTGTCAAATAATTTTGTAGTTTTGTTTCCATTTTTCAATGATCAAGAATTTTGGTTTTTATAGTTTTAATGCAAGGACTTGATTTGTTGAACAAAATGCTTTCGGCAAACTTCTGTATATTTATCATATAGTGGTAAAAAATGNTTTTTTTTTTTTGTGAACCACGAGTGAGAGTGTATTTTAAAAAAATCATGAAATTATGAATATATTTGTGTGATGGATGGTTTCTTTTTCTGTAATCATTGAGACACTATTTAAATTGCAAATGTTGGCCAATATTACCTGTATATGTATGTGGTATATGTGTCAAATAATTTTGTAGTTTTGTTTCCATTTTTCAATGATCAAGAATTTTGGTTTTTATAGTTTTAATGCAAGGACTTGATTTGTTGAACAAAATGCTTTCGGCAAACTTCTGTATATTTACAATATAGTGGTAAAAAATGTATTGTGTAAGTGTTCATGTACATATTTAGGTAAAGTTTTTTTGCAAGATTAACATTCCTTATGATGGTTTTAATTATAGCTAAAGAAACTGTTTAATTACATGGGATGTTTATGATTTTCGTAGGTAGTACTCTGGCCGTCCTTTCTCATTTTCCATGGCAGGACTGATTTTTTTTTTACTGTTAAAATGTTGATGCCCGATGAAGTTTCTTTAATATTAATACCAAGTTTTTGATGGAAAGATAGTGTTGTGAGTTTCTAGTTTCCTTCTGTAAAGATATTTTCATCACAAATTTTGTTTTATTTCAGAGCATTTGTTAGCAGGCTACAAATGTATGTAATATAATTTTTAAAATTTTTTATAAATTTTCTGTAATGATATCTTAATATAAATTGTTCTAGTGGCTGCTGCAAAGTAAATTGTTTCACTGCTATTTGTTAGTACAAACAACTGCTTTTCCCTGAAATGGTATTTTAACTGTTTGACACTGAAAACACAAAAATTAATTAATATTGATGATATGCTCGGGCATATGTTTGAATGCTAAGAAATTTGTATGGTAGTTAGAACAAACCTTTTCTACTTCAGTTATTGAGGGCTAAATATTGCCCAAGTTTTCCAATGTTTGCTGTGCGAGATCTACAGAAGTTTTTCTTGTACCTTTAAGTAGGTAACATTTTATGATGAAAATGTAGGGTTCCTAGTGCTACGGTGTTATACAATATTGTTTGTTCAGAAATAAACTATTTCATAAAATAAATTACTCAGATTCATTTTATTATAAGTATCATATCATTTTAACTTGTTTTAAAACAGTCTATTATTTTTTGTGCTTCTGTGCATTTGTCTTTGACATAAAATACCCAGTAGTTATTATCAGTAAGGTATTCTGTAGTTATTTTTACTAAAATAGGTACATTTTACCAGCTGGCAAAATGTTTTTTTCTTTGGAGGCATGTGCATTAAAATTTTAGACTTCATTTTTGGAATTGAAATTTGAACTTAATGAGTTGTGTATTTTTCATGGAGTGGCTAGTACTTGTGGATGAAGTATTAGTCTAATCAAAATTGGCTGTTGATTAGTGTCTCGGTGTTTTGGTTAGTGGTTGTGTAGTTATTATTAAGTTAACTTTTAAAAGTCTTATAATATATATAGGAACCAAAGCACAAGTATTTAAAGTCAAGTACTTGTCAACAGCCACTCACTCAAAAGAAGACTATGTATACATTTTCCATGTGGTTTGCATGCTCGCAACGTTCCGCTGACTAGGGCAGCTTCGTCAAGCAGTGAGTTGTAGGGCACTGCAATTCAGGAGAACTCGCCGGCCGGTGAAGCTGACCTAGCCAGTAAAACGTTGCGACTGCATATACCATATTTTATCACACATAAGTCGCACATTTTATTTAAATTATCATTTACTCCGAATTCACGGCCCGCGGTTCAATTTCCAAACTCTTCAGCAAACAAAATCACTTTAATTTTGAAACCTGCGGTGTAGGTACATCGCTTTTCCATTAAGAAACTGTCGCACTTCTTCACTGCCACAACATAAAAACAATACGTGCGGCGCAAAGACGATATAATAGAGACACGTGTAAATCACGGCTAACATTTGGTACTCAAGAACCAACGCTAATGTGCTGCTATCTCTTGTACTCCACAAAAAACTTTCGAAAATAATTGATTATCAGTTACTGAGCAAAAATCAATTCCTTTTGATTCTTTTAAAATATTTTTTTCTGTTAAGGATTGCGAAGGGAATTACATAACGGAAATATTCAAATGCCTTTCTATATTTTGCACGTTTATTTAAAACTTACAAAGATAAACTGCAGAAATAATGGTTAGGTTTTTGCTTTTAACATAAATAGTTGGAAATACTTGAAATATATAAAAAAAAAAAAGCTCAATAAAATTTTTGTCGTAAAAATATTACTTCAAATTAAATTACATCTTTATAAGTTATTTCTTTTTTTTTTTTCAATAAATATATAAACTCCAGCAGTCAAGGCTGCATCTCGAGCGCTGTATCAGAACATTCCAGTTTATTACAACTACTGGAGATGGGACACTTGAGTGTCTGGATAATGTGTAAAGCTGATTGTGACGGCGAGTTAATCCATATTTTAAATCTGAAGTAGGCTACATCATGGAAATTAAGTCGTAATAAGAGCAGTAGCTGATTATTTCCATATAATAATTTTATGACAGTAACAGACAGGTGGTGGTGTACTTACATATCTTTGTTCGGTTACACATTATCCACACACTAAAATATGTCCTCTTAGAAGAATGTTCTCTAATATTTATAATAAACTAGTGTTTCAGGTCCAACTTCAAAAATGTATATTATCCTTCAGATTCACTTTAGACCGAAAGTTGCATAGTATAAGTTTTCTCCTCTTTTTGTGATTAACCTGCAGCCGAAGTTTGCCGGTCTAATTTGCATGCATCCTGTATAGATGCACATGCGCATGCATGCACGCACCCATACACATGTGCACGTGCATGTGCATACACACACAGAGAGAGAGGGGGGATATATATATATATATATAATGCACATGCACCAGGGTGATTGAAATGTGCTGCCACAGCCATAACAATGAAATGTGATGCACTTCAGCATGTAGCATGGTTGTTGGAAATGTCTCCTACTCCCGCATGCATCACCCTACATTCTTTTACTCTTAGTTCTCTGTTTTCTTGTAAACTGTTTGACTGGAGTAATCAACTAANTGTGTCAAATAATTTTGTAGTTTTGTTTCCATTTTTCAATGATCAAGAATTTTGGTTTTTATAGTTTTAATGCAAGGACTTGATTTGTTGAACAAAATGCTTTCGGCAAACTTCTGTATATTTATCATATAGTGGTAAAAAATGTATTGTGTAAGTGTTCATGTACATATTTAGGTACAGTTTTTTTGCAAGATTAACATTCCTTATGATGGTTTTAATTATATCTAAAGAAACT
This sequence comes from Clitarchus hookeri, assembly GCA_002778355.1. Classification (NCBI taxonomy): domain Eukaryota; kingdom Metazoa; phylum Arthropoda; class Insecta; order Phasmatodea; family Phasmatidae; genus Clitarchus; species Clitarchus hookeri. The sequence continues at coordinate 367,779 of NQII01002130.1, forward strand.
GTTGAATTACATGGGATGTTTATGATTTTCGTAGGTAGTACTCTGGCCGTCCTTTCTCATTTTCCATGGCAGGACTGATTNAATTACATGGGATGTTTATGATTTTCGTAGGTAGTACTCTGGCCGTCCTTTCTCATTTTCCATGGCAGGACTGATTTTTTTTTTACTGTTAAAATGTTGATGCCCGATGAAGTTTCTTTAATATTAATACCAAGTTTTTGATGGAAAGATAGTGTTGTGAGTTTCTAGTTTCCTTCTGTAAAGATATTTTCATCACAAATTTTGTTTTATTTCAGAGCATTTGTTAGCAGGCTACAAATGTATGTAATATAATTTTTAAAATTTTTTATAAATTTTCTGTAATGATATCTTAATATAAATTGTTCTAGTGGCTGCTGCAAAGTAAATTGTTTCACTGCTATTTGTTAGNTTTTCTGTAATGATATCTTAATATAAATTGTTCTAGTGGCTGCTGCAAAGTAAATTGTTTCACTGCTATTTGTTAATACAAACAACTGCTTTTCCCTGAAATGGTATTTTAACTGTTTGACACTGAAAACACAAAAATTAATTAATATTGATGATATGCTCGGGCATATGTTTGAATGCTAAGAAATTTGTATGGTAGTTAGAACAAACCTTTTCTACTTCAGATATTGAGGGCTAAATATTGCCCAAGTTTTCCAATGTTTGCTGTGCGAGATCTACAGAAGTTTTTCTTGTACCTTTANTATTGAGGGCTAAATATTGCCCAAGTTTTCCAATGTTTGCTGTGCGAGATCTACAGAAGTTTTTCTTGTACCTTTAAGTAGGTAACATTTTATGATGAAAATGTAGGGTTCCTAGTGCTACGGTGTTATACAATATTGTTTGTTCAGAAATAAACTATTTCATAAAATAAATTACTCAGATTCATTTTATTATAAGTATCATATCATTTTAACTTGTTTTAAAACAGTCTATTATTTTTTGTGCTTCTGTGCATTTGTCTTTGACATAAAATACCCAGTAGTTATTATCAGTAAGGTATTCTGTAGTTATTTTTACTAAAATAGGTACATTTTACCAGCTGGCAAAATGTTTTTTTCTTTGGAGGCATGTGCATTAAAATTTTAGACTTCATTTTTGGAATTGAAATTTGAACTTAATGAGTTGTGTATTTTTCATGGAGTGGCTAGTACTTGTGGATGAAGTATTAGTCTAATCAAAATTGGCTGTTGATTAGTGTCTCGGTGTTTTGGTTAGTGGTTGTGTAGTTATTATTAAGTTAACTTTTAAAAGTCTTATAATATATATAGGAACCAAAGCACAAGTATTTAAAGTCAAGTACTTGTCAACAGCCACTCACTCAAAAGAAGACTATGNATATATATAGGAACCAAAGCACAAGTATTTAAAGTCAAGTACTTGTCAACAGCCACTCACTCAAAAGAAGACTATGTATACATTTTCCATGTGGTTTGCATGCTCGCAACGTTCCGCTGACTAGGGCAGCTTCGTCAAGCAGTGAGTTGTAGNTATACATTTTCCATGTGGTTTGCATGCTCGCAACGTTCCGCTGGCTAGGGCAGCTTCGTCAAGCAGTGAGTTGTAGGGCACTGCAATTCAGGAGAACTCGCCGGCCGGTGAAGCTGACCTAGCCAGTAAAACGTTGCGACTGCATATACCATATTTTATCACACATAAGTCGCACATTTTATTTAAATTATCATTTACTCCGAATTCACGGCCCGCGGTTCAATTTCCAAACTCTTCAGCAAACAAAATCACTTTAATTTTGAAACCTGCGGTGTAGGTACATCGCTTTTCCATTAAGAAACTGTCGCACTTCTTCACTGCCACAACATAAAAACAATACGTGCGGCGCAAAGACGATATAATAGAGACACGTGTAAATCACGGCTAACATTTGGTACTCAAGAACCAACGCTAATGTGCTGCTATCTCTTGTACTCCACAAAAAACTTTCGAAAATAATTGATTATCAGTTACTGAGCAAAAATCAATTCCTTTTGATTCTTTTAAAATATTTTTTTCTGTTAAGGATTGCGAAGGGAATTACATAACGGAAATATTCAAATGCCTTTCTATATTTTGCACGTTTATTTAAAACTTACAAAGATAAACTGCAGAAATAATGGTTAGGTTTTTGCTTTTAACATAAATAGTTGGAAATACTTGAAATATATAAAAAAAAAAAAGCTCAATAAAATTTTTGTCGTAAAAATATTACTTCAAATTAAATTACATCTTTATAAGTTATTTCTTTTTTTTTTTTCAATAAATATATAAACTCCAGCAGTCAAGGCTGCATCTCGAGCGCTGTATCAGAACATTCCAGTTTATTACAACTACTGGAGATGGGACACTTGAGTGTCTGGATAATGTGTAAAGCTGATTGTGACGGCGAGTTAATCCATATTTTAAATCTGAAGTAGGCTACATCATGGAAATTAAGTCGTAATAAGAGCAGTAGCTGATTATTTCCATATAATAATTTTATGACAGTAACAGACAGGTGGTGGTGTACTTACATATCTTTGTTCGGTTACACATTATCCACACACTAAAATATGTCCTCTTAGAAGAATGTTCTCTAATATTTATAATAAACTAGTGTTTCAGGTCCAACTTCAAAAATGTATATTANATGTCCTCTTAGAAGAATGTTCTCTAATATTTATAATAAACTAGTGTTTCAGGTCCAACTTCAAAAATGTATATTACCCTTCAGATTCACTTTAGACCGGAAGTCGCATAGTATAAGTTTTCTCCTCTTTTCGTGATTAACCTGCAGCCGAAGTTTGCCGGTCTAATTTGCATGCATCCTGTATAGATGCGCATGCATGCACGCACCCATACACACGTGCACGCGCATACACAGAGAGAGAGGGGGGATATATATATATATAATGCACATGCACCAGGGTGATTGAAATGTGCTGCCACAGCCATAACAATGAAATGTGATGCACTTCAGCATGCAGCATGGTTGTTGGAAATGTCGCCTACTCCTGCATGCATCACCCTACATTCTTTTACTCTTAGTTCTCTGTTTTCTTGTAAACTGTTTGACTGGAGTAATCAACTAANGCATGCATCACCCTACATTCTTTTACTCTTAGTTCTCTGTTTTCTTGTAAACTGTTTGACTGGAGTAATCAACTAAGACAGCTTTTCATGTTATTTGGGCTTTATTCTTGTCAGAGTTTGATTACACCTTCAAGCATGTGAAAGGGAAATGCAATGTTGCGGATGGCCTGTCAAGATTGCCGTTTGGGGGTTGAGGTTGACCAGGTTGACACAGTGGAGGGCGAGTATTTGCGTTTTGTCGAGCAAGCCATTGCAATTGCAAACACAGTGAGGGGGTTGAGACTGAAGCGGGCACGATCCTATACACTGTGGTAGCGTACAGTGTCGGATGGGTTAAAACCTTATTCCCGCAAGAGAGAGGAACGGTCGGTCGAACAAGGANACTGTGGTAGCGTACAGTGTCGGATGGGTTAAAACCTTATTCCCGCAAGAGAGAGGAACGGTCGGTCGAACAAGGAATACTCATGTGGGTAGAGTAATTATTCCCAAAAGCTGTCAGATGAGAATGCTCCAAGAGGTACATTCTGCACACCTAGGGTTGGTAAAGTTAAAATTTATGTATGTCTTATTTGTGGTGGCATAACTTGAACTCAGATTTGGAAGAGTTCATAAGATCCTGTGAGGTGTGTATGTCAGTAGGGGCAGATCTCTCCAAGGTGGGTGAGGTTAAGTGGCCAGAGAGTCGGGAGGTTTTTTGAGAGAATACACCTGGATTGTTTAGAACCGGTAAAAGGTACACATTTTTTTATTATCACAGATTCATTTTCAAAGCAGGTGGAGGTATTCCCGATGAGTTTCTTAACTACAGATGCGTGCATTGGCAAGCTTAGGGAGACCTTTGCCAGGTACGGGTTGCCCAGAACCGTTGTTTCTGATAATGGCACAGACTTTGTTTTGGAGGAATTTGAGAGTTTTGGCAAGTTCAATGGTATCGAGCACTTGACGTCACCTCCCTACCACCCTGCAAGTAACTGGGCGGCAGAAAATACGGTCATGACATTTAAGGCGGGATTGTCGAAAGCACTGCAAGCTGGAGTTAATGCACGTGCTTCAGCGGGCGCGCTGGTAAGTCGTCGTCTAATGTCCTAAAGGTGTGCACCTCGCTGCACGACTAAGGTTAGTCCAGCTCAACACATGTTTGGTAGGGTTGCGATAACTAGTCTCAACCTGATTAGGCCCCAAGAAAAGGAGCCCGAGCAGCCTATTGTGGCAGAAGGGAAAAAGACAAGTGCAGTTTGTAGTAGGCGAGGAGGTATGGGTACGTGATTACAGGTCCTCGCGCAAAGAGTGGAAAAGAGGGAGAGTACAGCAGGTCATTGGCAACAGCATCCTATTTGTTGAATTATGCAATATGGAGCTCATGTGGAAGAGGCAATACAACCAAACCATTAAAGCTGGAAAGGGTCCTGGAAGGTCTGGTCACGCCCCAGATACAGGCGGGAAAGGGATTGTGGAGCAACAGTCAGTCTGATTACCCTCCTGTAGAAGCATAAAGCCTCCAATTAGGCTTGACCTATAAGGATTTGTATTAATGTATATAATGTAACTTAGTATGAGATATGGAGAGGTGGTATTTGTATAAAATTGGAATGTGGTGTTTGTTTGATTTGCTAAGGATGGTCCTCCAGCTTGAGGGGAAAGTGCTGGAGCGTATAGAGTTGGCACAGTTATCGGATGTGTATGTTACCTATGGTTGTATCCTGTTCTGGTAATGTTGGTAAAGAGGCGAGCACATGACTCGAAGTATCCAATACATTTGTGTGCATCATAACACCAGGGAGTTATTATTCGACATAATGCATACCCCGAGTGTGGACAGCCATGCACCACTTCAACGGTCAGTAAATTCGTCGGTCAATAGATTACGACGGAGCAGAACTCATGCGTGTGTGAAGTATTACTTCGTCGTTCTCAGAGTAATTCTTCAGCATAGNATAGATTACGACGGAGCAGAACTCATGCGTGTGTGAAGTATTACTTCGTCGTTCTCAGAGTAATTCTTCAGCATAGCAAGATCCTATTCTTTTAGACACGGACTAAAATGGAAATTGAAACAATTTCAAGTTTTAATAGCTGCGCTACAACTTCCAAGTTCATGTGCATTTACTCAAGATTCCATCGCAATTTTTTTTTATTTTGCAGGAAAAATGTAGGTTGTAAATTTTGTATTCCTTGCTGCTTAGAAGAGCGTATGTTCGTCTTTTCTGATAAAACACCAATATCAACATAATGGTGTAGACTTGTCAATAGAGCCTACCGGAATTTTTANTGTTCGTCTTTTCTGATAAAACACCAATATCAACATAATGGTGTAGACTTGTCAATAGAGCCTACCGGAATTTTTAAAACTTTCGTCGATAAGACATTTTTCACTTTATAAAACCAACATCAGGTAGAATTTTAATATTTGTTGACTGTAATGGATATTTTGTGAAGGCATTTCAGTGACTATTCCATAGCTGCGGTTGAATAAATGGTTTATTTCCTCTGTTTATGAATTTGCCGAGACTGTTCTACGATCTAATTTAGCCCTTTTTTCTTATGTTGGAAAAATACTTTTTGATCTCCTTTTTTGTTGTCTTTGCCGCACAGGCGTGAGTTTATTTACTCAAGAAAACGTTGTTTAATAAGCATTCTCCTTTTGCACTACAAATTCTTTACTTTCATATGCACCCACAGTGTGGCAGTTTCCTCATTAATACGGTCGATCTGGTACAGGTAGTGTCCATGAATGGCCGAAACCTTCCCTTTGCTTGTTTCAATAAATTCCATGTTAGCAGGACGAATAGTGACACCCAAATTGCACAGGGTAAAGGAAAATCAACAATCACTCTCTTATCCACCATCCATTTCCAGACTGCTTGCCTGTCAATTTGTGCAGATACACACATTTGCAAATATAAAATGATCACAATGATCGAATCGCGCGAGTACAACGAAGATTTCCACACAGTATTGTCATAACCCAATATGTGTTCCATTTGCTTCTAATGCGATTTGCTTGCATGCCACTCCATCATTCATGGCTGCAAGACACCAAATAAGGCCTTAGTAGCAGTGTGAGCCATAGAACTAAGTTCGGTGAACACACAGAATGCCCCTATAGCACATTCGAAAAGCCTTTGCCCAGCTGGATGAGTTTGAGAGGGGCCGCATCATCGGACTCCGAAAGGCAGGTTGGGCGTTTCGGCGCATTACCCGTTGAGCCTACACTGTGAGTTGGTGCTGGTCGCAGTGAGAACAGGGCTCGGGGTCTACCACGGCGGATCACCAGCAGGGAAGATCGATTCATCGCACGACAGGCTGCAAACACTATATGGACGTCGCTGTGCAACATCCAGGGATATGTCACGACATCTGGGGATACGCCTGTGCCCTCCAGTACCATATCCAGGCGGTGAAGAGGGATCTGTCGTCGTGGCGTCCCGTTACGACCTGAGCATCGCCGAGCACATGACCTCCTGTCGGGAACAGGCAGCAAGGTAGCTTGCGAACTGGTGATGAGTGGTGTTCAGCGACGAATCATGGTTCTGTCTGGATACAGATGACCGCCGAATTAGAGTCTGGAGACGTCCTGGCCTGCGCCGTGATACACACTTCGTTGTAGAGTGGCACGCCGCGCCCAACGAGAGGTGCCACGGCGTGGGGTGCCATTTCCTACGATTCCCACACCCCACTGGTGATGACTGAAGGAACCCTTACGGCATGGCGATAAGCCCAGGAAACTCTGAGACCATGTGGGCTCTCCTTCCTGGTGCAGCTTGTCAAACTCATTTTCCAGCAAGATAATGCCCGGCTTCACACAGCACGGGTACCTATGGCCAGCCTTCGTGATGTCTACATGCTTTCTCGGCCAGCAAGGTCCCCATCGAGAATGTTTGGGACCAGATTTGATAGCAACTTCGGCTAGTAGGAAGTACGGTGTATTTGGAGTGTCAGTTGCGCCAGCTGTGGCAGGATCTTCCTCAGGAGAACATCCAATGTCTGTAGGCCTCCATTCTATCTTATCGCCTCCTGTGCGTGTGCTACTGGTGGTCCAACAACGTACTAAGTGCATCTTGCAAGTGTTTGTCCCCTGCAATACGTACTTGGTGTGAGGCAATATTTTGATGTTTTGTGTATGCATACTACCGTGTCCTGTGCCTGTACCCATTTTCGTGTCCCTGCAAGGGACATTTCAGGGTAATCTATTTTTTTGCTTGTGAGTGTATTCTCCTTAGGGCTGAGATGTACGCCGTCTTGTATTTACCTATTTTACGCCATTATTTATGTCCCAGATTAGGAAATGTAGCTCTGTTCGGGCATAAAATATTTTTCCAAATATATTTTACAAACTACGATATTATTGACTTATTGTAGTATTATTGAGACTAGCCATTCTCATTAAGTAATAAATAATGCATTAACAATTATCCCCTATGGTAAATAATAAAGATATTTCACTAACATTACATTTCTGCAATTTGCTGAGTCGTGTACTGTGCCTTGTTAGAGGGGAAAAAAAAAAAAAAAAAAAAAAANAAAAGAATACCTCAACTTTGAAGGTCTATAATATCAAAACCAAACAACCTACAACCTTGGTTGACCAATCAAACGAACCTTGGAACTGTGAAGTTTGTTTACCATATCTTCATAGATGTTCAATGTGACGACCATGAGCGGTCCGAACGACATCTACGTAATAATCAAACTCGTTCTACACTCTTGTCAGCATATCCGGTGTTACGGTTTGGATGGCGTCCGTAATACTCGTTTTGAGGTCGTCAATGTTAGCCGGCAATGGTGGACGAAAAAGTTGATCCTATACGTACTCCCACAGAAAAAAAAATCGCACGGGGTAAGATCCGAGCTTCTTGGATGCCAGTGATGATTCTGGTCACCAGCTGCTCGTCGACTTATCCAGCGTTGTGGCAACGTCTCGTTCAGGTATCCGCGAACAGTTAGGTGCCAGTGGGGTGGCGCACCATCCTGCTGGAAAATGAAGTCCCCCACTGCCTCTTCCAACTGAGGAAACAACCACTCTGTAGGCATGTCCAAATAAGGGATTCCAGTAACAGTGGGCTCGTGAAAAAAGGAAGGGCCGAAAACAGCGTCTTTGGATACAGCGCAAAACAGGTTAACTTTGGGGGAAGCGCGCTCGTGTTCGGTGGTTTCATGTGGAGGCTCCTGACCCCATATCCGCACGTTGTGCCGGTTCACCTTACCATTTGTGTGGAACGTCGCTTCATCGCTTGAAACCAGCCTAGACATGAAGGCATCGTCTACCTCGTTCTGGGCACATAAAGGGAACATCAGACCGTCCCCTTCACATTGACGTGTCGAATGCGAGCTCNTTAGACATGACGACATCGTCTACCTCGTTCTGGGCACATAAAGGGAACATCAGACCGTCCCCTTCACATTGACGTGTCGAATGCGAGCTCGCTTCCCCCTCACCTCCTCAAACCGAGAGTTACGAACGCCATCCAAACCGTAACACCGGACATGCTGATAAAAGCGTGGAACGATTTTGATTATCGCGTAGATGTCGTTCGGGCCGCTCATGGTGGTCACGTTGAACATTTATGAATGTATGGTTAACAAACTTCACGGTTCCGCGCTTCATTTGATTGGGGAATCAAGGTTGGAGGTTGTTTGGTTTTGATATTTTAGATCTTCAAAGTTGGGGTATTCTTTTATACTCATCCTGTATATATATCTATACTAGGGTTCAAAACTGTTAACACCTAAACGATTTCTGTTTCTTCCTCTCAAACTCCTCTTGACGCTTTCCATTACACGCTTTTCCGCGCAGGTGTTTGTGTTTATCCGTGCATATTTTGTGATGCCAATTTAAAAGAAAGACAAGTAATCTTATTTGATGCCTTTTCATAATAAACAACTGACATGCTGGGCCTAACTGCTGCAACATACTGTGAAAAATAATATTATAAGGAGTAAAGTATTTTATTTTTCTGTTACTTCATTTATTATTGCTTATTATATAAATTTTGAAGAGCTTAGGATATTTTGCCATTTATTTTGTTGCAATACAGCCACCGTCACAAATATAATTTTCTCGTTTCTGCATTGAAAACTGCAGGTAAACAGCGATGATATTACTATACGTACTATCGAAATTCCGGGAAAGAATTCTGCGTTTAAAATTCCATCGTGGTTTAAGAACTCAGTTACACGTGGAATTCGGTAGAAACTTGTGGAGCGGGGGTACTGAACTTGATACGGTAAATACATATTGCCAATAAAATCTCGGGAATTTTACCTGATAAACGTTTGTTATAGAAAGGAGAACAAATTACTAACAGCTTTTGTGACCCGTGAATATTGTAGAAATATTGCGGACAGTAAAAAAGCAATATGATGCAAACTGAATGATGCTCGATGGATAACCCAGAGCTTCATCAACAGCGGTGTTCATTGTGATCGAGTCAGGTACAGATAAAGGAAAATGGGATTAATGCGTTCATTAATCTGTGACCACTCGAATGTCACAGGACAAAATATGTGCCCGAGGGGCATTTAGACACGCTACTGTATTATCAGTAATTTTAACGCAGAAATGACAGAACACGAAAAGAAAAACAACACAAAACCACACCTGATATAATGTAGTTCTGGAAGTCGCTGTGCTATCACAGGGATCATTTCACTAATATGAGAAAATTTTTCGTAACAAATTGATTATTATTACCAGATATTATGTAATGGTTTCACGTAAAACAATGAGCCTGGCAGCTTATACAATAATATTTTACAAAATGCTTTTTTCACATCTTCAAAATTAAGACTAAAGATGTCGTTTACACATTAATACCTCCATTTGTTAACATGATTTGTAATTAATGTTTACTAACCTTTATTAAAGAAAATATTTACATAAGGACAGCATATATTTTTTAAAAACAAAAACCGCCTTACATAAATTTAAGATTGTAATGGACACATTTTCAAAAATTTTTCAGATAATCTGAAGGAGTACAGGCATATTACGAGCAACTCGTAAGTAANTTCAGATAATCTGAAGGAGTACAGGCATATTACGAGCAACTCGTAAGTAAGAAATGTTGATATCAGAAAAATATCGATATTATTTATTTTGGTTATTTATATAAGTATCGTTTTACAAAGCGATATATAGAAAAAAAAAAGATTTTTGGTACATCGGGATTTGATATTTTATGTATTAAAGGTCTCAACAAATTAAAAATTGCTTGGAATATTACNACAGCATATATTTTTTAAAAACAAAAACCGCCTTACATAAATTTAAGATTGTAATGGACACATTTTCAAAAATTTCTCAGATAAGCTGAAGGAGTACAGGCATATTACGAGCAACTCGTAAGTAAGAAATGTTGATATCAGAAAAATATCGATATTATTTATTTTGGTTATTTATATAAGTATCGTTTTACAAAGCGATATATAGAAAAAAAATAGATTTTTGGTACATCGGGATTTGATATTTTATGTATTAAAGGTCTCAACAAATTAAAAATTGCTTGGAATATTACACATTGAGGACAAGACACATTGCAGAAAGATGTGGTGCATGTTGGCAAAGTAAACATAGTAATTTTTAAATTCAAATTTTGTATTCAAAACAGAGTTTATTAAAAGAGCATTTTAAAAATATTTATTTCCGATACTTGGGAAAATATATTGATTTCGATAAAACATCGTTGAAATATATCGATGTTTTATATCGATATATCGTTGACAATACTGTAATTTCGAAATATATACCGGATGTTCACGAACAAATGATAGTAAACACCAGGGTGGGTTAGATAAGTACAAATGGAGCATATTTCATCCAGGAACCAATAGTCGAACGTCCATAGTTAACCTGCTAATGCCAGCGGCAATGCGCAGGGGCGGATATGCAACCTTGTGCACGTGGCATTGTAACCAGCCTGTGCGCAGGTCTGCGTGCCTGATAACACCGCTCAGTACCGCACGGCCGCAGTCTCGGAGGTGCTACGTATCTACAGTTCCTGCTGGACGTGTTAACGGAACACTTGGAGGAAGTTCCTTTAGATGCTCGTGAGGCGATGCGGTTTCAGCAGGATGGGGCCCCGCCTCATTTCGCCATTGCGATTCGCCGGCACCTCGACATGCACTTCCCGAACCGGTGGATAGCATGGCCACCACGCTCACCTGACATCACACCACATGACTTCTGGCTGTGGGGCCACATAAAATCGATGGCGTATGCCACACCACTTGACACAAGGGACGAGCTCATTACGCCGGAAACCTCTCCACTTGTGCGTCGCAACATGCTTCAGCGCTGCACCGCCTGTGTGGCCGACGGGGGCGGAAAGTTTGAACAGAGACATCGAACAGACACTCTGTCACCATTCTTTCAGTTCAAAAGTGTCAATAAAGTGTCATTTCATTGCAATGCCTGTAGCCTAGATATTGTGGTTGCCTACCCGCCCATGCACATTGTCACCGCCATTAGTGGGTTAACTATGGACGTTATACTATTGATTCCTTGAATATGCTCCATTTTTACTTATCTACCCCACTCTGGTGTTTATTATCGATTGTTCGCGAACATCCGATATATCTTATCAACATCCCCAAAGCAAGTGCAATTAAGGCGCGTTCTACAATGACACGGGCGCGGATACGGATCACGGAAGCGGACACGTAACACACTCCGTTTCAATCTACAATGAGACGCATGCGGACGCGGATAACGTACGTATTACGAGTAAGAAAGCTGGGTATCTCCCAACTCTCCCGTGCCCGTGAATCCGTGTAGCCAATAGGAATCGAGTATTTGGTTTGTTGATATTCGTTTCCGTGGCCACTGTGGTATACACGGCAAAAAGTGCTTCGATTTAACGTAGCGAATATCATTTTTATTTTTAATAAATAAGTGCACATGGTTTGGCAGTAGTATTTACGCAGTGTTAACACACACTGAAGATATACAAAATGAGATGTGTACATTATGAAACCGGTATCAGTAATTTGCAACAGCTGAGTATTTTTGATTTCGTAAGTTGTAAGACTGTACGTTCTTCTCATTGTATAATAGTAAAACATTCATCCCAAATCGCTTAACTGTTAATGAGTTCTGCACGTTTTGTATTAGGGTGCGGGGCCGTGGTGGTGTAGTGGTTAGAATACTCGCCTCCCACCTAGACGAACCGGGTTCGTTTCCCGGAGGGGCCGCTCCCGGATTTTCCCATGCGAGAATCGGGCCGGATGATGATGATGATCTGTGGGTTTTCTCAGGGATTCCCCCCCCCCTCATTTCATTCCGGCGCTGCTCCATACTCACTTTGTTTCACCCTCATCGGCTTTCAAGACCTCGATGTTAAGAGACGCCCAAACGTCTCCACCATCCATTGGAAGCCAAGAGTCCCGTACATAAATGCAAGCAACAAAATACGCCAGTATCGTAACGCGGAACTTATTAATAACTACTTACTACAGCAGCTACTAAAACTGCAAGAAAATATAATTTAATTTGTAAACGAAAAAGAGTACAATAATATTTCGCTAAAATATACTGCTTATAATTTTAAANTCATTTCATTCCGGCGCTGCTCCATACTCACTTTGTTTCACCCTCATCGGCTTTCAAGACCTCGATGTTAAGAGACGCCCAAACGTCTCCACCATCCATTGGAAGCCAAGAGTCCCGTACATAAATGCAAGCAACAAAATACGCCAGTATCGTAACGCGGAACTTATTAATAACTAATTACTACAGCAGCTACTAAAACTGCAAGAAAATATAATTTAATTTGTAAACGAAAAAGAGTACAATAATATTTCGCNTTACTACAGCAGCTACTAAAACTGCAAGAAAATATAATTTAATTTGTAAACGAAAAAGAGTACAATAATATTTCGCTAAAATATACTGCTTATAATTTTAAAATAATCAATTAGAAATTTTTCTTGTCTATATATATAATTGTTCAGAAAAGCACTTCAAGCAATACTCCTCTCTCTTCTTTCTTAATCAGATCATTCAGACTAATTACTTTGCTACTATTTGAGAAAATATAAGTACTTGTAGTTTTACTCAACAAATTTTTTAACATTTTCATGAATCTACGTAAATTATAATTTTAATAAATTTACTTATGCATATTTCCAAAATATGGAAGAACTGTTTAGAAGTAAATTAATTATTCGAATTATTTAAACTGTCCTACTAGGCCTTTTTTTTTTAAATATGTTTTATAAAGCATCCAAATGTGAACTACATGTAAATTGTAACGAGGAAAGTACCTGTACAAATTAAACTGTTAAACCTACAGGAAAAAAATTGCATTAATTTATACAGGCCGTTCGCGGTTAACTGAGCACTTTTAAAAGCCCTGTCTAAGATCAACTTTGCTGCCGATTCCGTATTCCTCCGCTTCAAAACGCGAAAATACTTTTTCAGTGTCATTGCCAACTTTACTGAAAGTGCCAGCGTAAATGTATCGTTAAAATACAAGCAGTTAGGAATAGCAGTAGGAGCTGGCAACCTGGCAACACTGCACCCTGAGTCTGCGCCATCTATCAGTGTTTGGCTCTCTGTTTAGTTTTGTTATGTTTTCTTCCTTGTCTGAAAACATAGCTTCGTTCGACAATGACTCAAGGACGTCTTAGTCACATGGCTCTAGCGGTTGTAAATCGAGATCAAGCGGATAAAAGTTCCCAACTTGGATATTGCCAACAAATTCATTTCTTCAAGAGAATCAAGAAAATTAGTTTGTCCCCATCCACATGCAACAGGTGCTTAATTCACTACAACTATGACTTTTGTTGAGAATTAATACGTAAAGACAAGTTTGATTTAAATTTTTAAAAATGATTTCTTCAAATTTGAAATTGTTATAGTTGAATGGTGCAGTGTTTTTAGAGTTTATATGATATGTTTGTTTTTAAACAATATNTCAAATTTGAAATTGTTATAGTTGAATGGTGCAGTGTTTTTAGAGTTTATATGATATGTTTGTTTTTAAACAATACTTATGATTTGTCACGTTAAAAATTAAAAAAAAAAATATGGATATGCATGGTGTAAGTTTTGAATAAGCCTTAATATTAAACACGTAAGAATTATTTTCTGTGACATTGTGATGNTGGATATGCATGGTGTAAGTTTTGAATAAGCCTTAATATTAAACACGTAAGAATTATTTTCTGTGACATTGTGATGTCGATAAGGTGCTAATTTTCGTTTAAAGCACATGTTAACTGCGCAAAAAGGTTTTATTTTTTATTTTTATTTATTGGCCTGCTAATGACGAACGCCTTCCGCCTACCCTGATTCTACATCAAAGAGATGTAAGGAAAGCCGCTCTACTTCCACCCCAAAACAAAATGCTTGCAGAGACTGAGTGTCTCTGGCGGGCAAGCGCTGCTGGTATCGAAGAAGTATTCATTGCTGCCCTTTCACACTCTCAAATATTTTCCCGTTTCACGACGACATTTGCACACAGTTGCCGCCACACTGGAGTGGGGCCGGCGAGAACAAGAGTCGAGAGGTGGCTCTCAACAACGAGGTATTGACAGCCGATGAGGGTGAAGTGAGGTGAGAATGGCGCAGCGCCGGAATGAAAGGGTGGGGGAAAAGGGAGACCCCCGAGAAAACCCACCGATCAGAAGCGTCGTCCGGCACGATTCCCGCTTGCGAAAATCTGGGAGTGACCCGGCCGGGGATTGAACCTTGGTGGCACCGTCCCCTTGCTATGGAATGCAAGAGCCACTTCAGGGCATCGGGCTCCGATACAGTACGGATCCGCAACTGAGAGAGTATGCTTTACAAAATAAACATTTAAATCAACATTTAAAAAACCAAATTTTTACAGTCTACATTGGCTACTCGTTCGGCACCGATTTTTTTCAGCACGCAGTGTCGAACTCCGGACGTGCTGTCTGCCAGGAACAGACCCGAACGTCTGTCGTGCCGCCTACAGTAGTGTTCGCTCGCAGACAGATGTGTACACTTGCTTTCGAAAGCAGTCGGGCAATCATATAGTGACTCTGCTGTTTTAATCCTCTTTTATTTACAATGTATAAAATTATTTTAATAAAATGTATTGAATAGAAATATTTTTAATTTAAAATTATCATGCAGCAACCTCAATACGCTTCGCATTCGTACGCAGTCAGTTTAATAATATTTTGAGTGAAAACTTTTTCTTACTAGACGTTTTAATTAATTATAAATAAAGTATTGTAATTTATATTTAAAATATAAGTAAAATTTTAATTTAACCAGAAATAAAACACATACATGTTAACAGAAGTAAATAACACTTGTGATAGATGACATATTCAGAAAACAAGCAAGCACGTTATATATGGGATGATTTCTCAACTGTTTGGTTTTAAAAATGTGAGGATGCTGCAAATAGACTATACATTTAGTTTCCTAATAATATCACGTTTTTACTTAACAGTCGTCACCATATATGGGATGATTTCTCAACTGTTTGGTTTTAAAAAAGTGTGAGGATACTGCAAATAGACTATACATTTAGTTTCCTAATAATATCACGTTTTTACTTAACAGTCGTATGAATAAAGTGATCAGACCCTTGTAATTTTTTCATATAGCAGATGAATACAAAACTAGGAGAAAAATATATCTTAATCAAAGCTTTCAGAAGTGCTAAATAAACCATTACCAGCCCAGTAATTGGGTTGATAGCATCGTGTCGGAGTGACCCCGCCTGGAATCGAATCTGTTTCACCTTTGTGGGAGGCGGGTAGTCTAACCACTACCTCTGTATGCTTTTCAAAAAAACATTTCAATCAAATGTAAAAAAAAATATATATAAATTTTTTACAAAACAATTTTTTTTTGCAGTTTTTGTAGGACCCCTACGTTTGACGCCGAGCGCTAGCGCTAAGATGCATAGGTGCGTGATCTGGGAACTATCATGATCGGCTCCCGAGCGCTGGGATGTTGAGTGAGCGATCTGGAAACTATCATGTTCGGCGCCATGCGCTAGCGCTTGTGTGAGGAATCTGGGAACTAGTTATGGTGACCTTGGCGGGCGTTTCTTTAGGGAGGGGCTTGACGCTGCGTGTTTGAAGAGCACAACCCATGGCATTTTTTAGCGGAATTCGAGACATTTTTAGGGGGAAACGGTATATTTTGGGCAAAACGAGGCATTTGTTGGGGAAAAACGCCCTATTTCGAGCGAAAAACAGGTACAAATGACATTTTTTTAAGACCTAGATGCTGTCTTACATAACCAATGGCTCCACCTCTCCCCGTTTCTAGCCAGGTGACGTGGAACCGCTCATTTCTAGCTAATTCTTCTTAAATCTATAAATGCTTAAAGCGTCCTTGCCTACATTTTTCTCCCTTTTCTTGTGTCATGGTTCGTTAAATGGCTTTTTGTAATCCGGCCATCGTAAACAATACTGCTTTTCGTATGAGGTGTGCCGACGAAGAGCATTTTCGCAACACTTGCTCGGTTTTCCTTAAAACTATGACTGACGAAATTTCTGTGCCCACGTTTTTCTCCCTTATTTTCTGTCGCGACTGGTTAAATGACGTTCTGTAATAAGGTCATCGGGAAAATATATTTCCCTTCGCAAGGGGTATTCCGGTGATGAACATCTCCGAAACATTTGCTCTTCTTTCATAGACCCTCCCTTTGAACCTCGTCGTTGGTGATTTCATCTTCCGGACTCGGGCAATGAAAATTTTTTTCTCTTTGTTACGCCGGCCTTTTCGCTATTAGCTAGCCGACGGTGGGGTCCATGGAACCATAGGAGTGATGTGGCATCTCTTTCGAAGGCCCCGCACGACGCCGTATCGATAGGGAATTTCACAGGCTCTTAAAAAACAGTCCTGGAAATATTTTGAACTTCCATCATACCAGTTCACTTGGCTCATGAACGGGTGTCTGCTGATCGTCTCCTCGAATGCAGATACGTGGATCGGTTGTTTCAGATTCAACTTGAGGAAGTCGTTGAAGAGGGAAGCTTCGGAAGAATACTTCACTTCTTCCACGCGTGGATCGCATTCGTTCATATTCATGAGCAAGTTTTTCATGATTCCTGGTACTCGTCCCCGGTCGGATATCACCGTGGGACAATCCTCAAGAGCAGTGTCGGACTTGATGTCGTCTGGTCTTTAGTGGATTGGAGCCGCCGTAGTTGAGGGCGATGTGTCCATCGGCGTCGATCAGCACACTCTTCAAGCGAAGGTCACTGTGGACGAAGCCAGATCCATGCAACGCTGACAGGGCGACGATCAACTCCGCTACGATGCCACGCACTACCTCCGATGGTGATTTTCGCCGGGCCTCATACGACTGCGTTCAGCAGCGAGCCGTTGGGGTAGTGTTCGATGACCAAGAACAGCTTGTTCCTAGACACGAAAGCGTGAAACAGTTGGGCGTGGTAAGGAACCCCGACCAAATCCTCCAGCACCCCTAACTCTCGTTTGGCTTCCGGCGTGTCGAATGGCTGCCCCTTCAATGCGTGCAGTTTGCCGTTGTCAGGCCCACCTTTCTTCTTTACGAGCGAGAAACTTTTCCCTGGGAGCCATCGCCTAAATGACTCATGGTTGTGAAATCTTCTCTGGTGATATTTCCGGTCCTGCCTACAAAACGAAGCAACATCAAAAAGTACAAGAAACACATGCAAGTAGAAGCGACACTGGCACTATAAATATGAAGTTAAACTAGCGCCATAACATTAAACATCACCTCTTCCCTACAACTGGTCCAAGGTTAACGAAATAAATTAAACATTCTAAAAAAAAATTATGCTGGTAGCTACAGTAAAATTTCACACAGAATAAAAATAATATTAAATTTTTTTGTATTAAGGGAAACGTTTATTTGAAGAAACAATGTATTCGTTTGTACCAGATGTCCCAAATTATTGTTTATACTATTTGTGCAACCTGATGGAGCCATGTGTGTTTGATGCTATCAGGAGACAGGACAACGTTAAGTGAGTGCGAGCACGTGTAGCCATTTTGCTGTTGCTAATTCCGTTTGCAGCCACAATCGGCAGCACTACAATTGTAGAGGAAATGGCGGAGGTGACAAGGTTTTCTTTTGAGCAACATAAGTGTGTTTTAAAGTGTTGTTGGAAACGTGAGAACATGACTGAGGCGCCAGAGATGGTTGAGGGCAGAGTTTGATACTGCGCCACCATCACGTGTAACAACGACACAATTACGCAACAGGTTTGAGATGGATGGAGCTGTGTTTAATGTGAAAAAAAATGACAGCATGGCAGCGAAATAACGACAACAGAGGAAGGAATCGCGGGGTCTCTGTTGCACACATTCGCACATTCCCCCGGGAAGTCGAAGTCCGAACAGCAGGCCAAGGGAAGGAAGAACCCAAAACACATCGCAACAATTATAGACTGTAAAACATATCATCGAAGTGCCAGTAGATCTCCACTCCCAGCGGCATAGTGTCTCGGAAAATTATGCCACCAAGAAACTATATAACGCTTGGCAACACTTTGAACGAGGTCTGTCTGTGGATCCACGCCAAGAAGTACAGCCCTCAAAATTCAGCTTCAACTTGGAATGCCACTCGTCGCTTCCCGTTACAATATTTAGCCTACGGCAACGATACATACATGTTAGTCATGCATTGTAATTGAGTGGCTAAAGAACTTTCTTGACCTCCCGCGCCAGTAGCTTGTTTACTGCAGTCTTGAGTCAATTAAATTAAACCCATGCTCAGTCGTATATGTAACTTCCCTAGCCTGAAATATGTAAACATAGAAATTCCCATACACCCATCAGATTGTCTTAAATAGTTCCTCTGTTATTCACGTTCAAAGAGTGTAAAAATTAATTTGGGGCATCCGAACATATGGCCTAACAAACATATGTGTAGCTGATTCAACTTATTGTTTTGTTGAAATTAAAAATTTGTTGTTACACCACAGAGGGTCTGTCAACTAAAAATAGTAGATTATTTAATTAGATTTTATTGCTTTTCAAGTTTTGTTTACTCAACAAAATGTAATGTTAGAGCAACTGCATATTTGTTTGAGCAATTTATAAACAAGTATTTTGTTGGGTTGAACAAGCATTTCTTTCAGGAAAGTACATCATACCAAACTATTTCTGAATGTGAAAATCCCCACGTGGTTTTCAAAATGACGTTTTCAAAACGACGTGACCAAACTCAACTATGTATTTCGTCGGACGTATAAGGCATAAGTTCGTGAGATGACTTGCGATAATGAAGGCCAAGTTGAAGTTTGCTACCCTTCCGTTAAATAATGCCACATACGTATGTCGCCTTGAGACCTGCTGCACGTTTCATAACATGTCAGTGTACAACAGCGTGACTACACATCGAGAAATTGTCATGTTTTCTGTTTTCACGAAACACAATCGACTGTGCGAACTTCCACCTGCGTAGTGATTGCTTTCAACGCGAAGGTGCCATTCTCTTTCACGGAGTGCACCGTGATGGCATTTCCTGCCAGAATGGTTACTGCCCTCAGTTGACACCAGACGGGAACGAGTGGATTTTGCTACAGGATGGGGGCCTGCCCACATTTTAATTTAGATGCTAGGCGACTTAACGAAAGTTTCCCATGTCGATGGGCTGACACATCTNGTGAGCGCGCGGAGTACCAGGATGGAAACGGAGGTGTAACGTTTGCAGGGTGTTCCATTCCGACACCATAACTTCGTGAGTATTGACACGGCTGAAGTAAATGTGGTATCGTTCGGCGTGTTATGCTACTACGATACGTGCATGACCTTGAGTTGACGCTGCGAACGCGCGAGGTGCAGTTAGGGGCCCGTGGCGACCAATGGCAATTTTGGGCACGGGCGAAAATTTTCGGGTAAAAATACCTCGCGACTCCGACATGCTAGTGCACTGACGTTGGTGCCAAACGAAAGTTCTCATGCAGGCCTGTTGCCTTTAGACATTAGAGCCGAACAACCATTTAGATGCTTTAACTTAGTTCCCATATCCAAAAGAAAATGTTACCCGCTAACGCAGACGTATTTACTTGAAACCCACAACCGTTTCCCGACGTAGCCACTCCGCGACTTTTCCTTTGGGGTTATGTCAACGACTGTGATTGTTACGTCGCCTATTACCCGCGACATTGCAGGAACTGAGACTGATCACCTGCAACAAGCCGATGCAAACATGATACGAAACGTGTGGAAAGAGATCGGGCATCAATATAATGTGTACCAAAACGTTCGAAGGGCGCAGATATAACTTTGAACGTTTTTATTTCTTCTGATACGAACTGTTCTGGAATTGTGCAAGTAACTGTGTAACAACAGCTCGTTAAAGTTAGTCACTTAATTTAAAATTACTCTGAACATATTTAAGAGTAGAAAGTTTTCAAAGTGGGGTATATATTCACACATGCTTACTGTACTTATCTTAAAGTAAACACTGATGGGCATACCCTGAGTACTGCCGCCAGCGAATTATTGAAAGCAAAGTTATGTATTGAAATTTAAATCTTATAAACTGTGTGATGTCTGTATCTGCACTTACTGAAACTGGTTTGTTTTTTATGCACAGCACAACCTGTGTGGAGTAGTGGGAAAAGTTGTTGCCTCTGGTCTGGGTACCTTGGTTCATAGCACCGATCTTTTATAAGTGGTTCTGATTCTCTTCTACAAGTTGTATTTAAATTAGACCAACAAATTTCGGCAGTAGATTAATCACGAAAAAAAAAGCGAAAATATAAGCACACGACTTACGTTCAAAAGTGAATCCTAAGGGCGGTACATATCTCTGAAGATGGACCTGAAGAACGAGTGTATTACAAACACTGGATATGGAACACGGAGTGTCTGGATTATGTGTAAAGTTGACTGGCATACGAATTAATAATCCATATTTCAGACCCCAAGCATGCTACAGCATCGCGGAGGTTAAGTCGAAATAAGGGCAGCGGCCGTGATGATTTCCATGAAACAATTTGATGACAGCGATAGACAGGTGTTGTGGTGTTTGCAGATCTTTGTTNGCATCGCGGAGGTTAAGTCGAAATAAGGGCAGCGGCCGTGATGATTTCCATGAAACAATTTGATGACAGCGATAGACAGGTGTTGTGGTGTTTGCAGATCTTTGTTCCGTCACACATTATCCGGATACTCAACGTCCCATCTTAATAGTTTATACAACATTGGTAATAAACTGGTGTCTCAGGTCCATCTTCAAAGATGTGTACCTCCCTTAGGATTCGCTTTAGACCACNCAACATTGGTAATAAACTGGTGTCTCAGGTCCATCTTCAAAGATGTGTACCTCCCTTAGGATTCGCTTTAGACCACATGCCGTGTATATGTTTTCACCTTCTTCTTTCTCGGGAATAACCGGCATCCGAAGTTTGTCGGTCTAGTTTAGATGCAACATATGTATACTGTGTACCATATAAGAAGGCCACATTCTTGACAGTTGACAATCGTCGCCCTTTTTCGTTTATGTATCCATTCGCCATCAACTGGTGTGTCAAGAATAGGTTTTAATGTGGCGAGTCAGCATGTCCAGGAGGTGCTGCTGCGTGTGGCAATTGGTGAGCTGCTTGGGTGGCGCTGCATTCGTAAATGGAGCTTGGTGGACGTGTGTAGGGTCGTTCATAAACGCGGTACAC